>CM071948.1:25262382-25862382 GCA_036784905.1 Acrossocheilus fasciatus | reverse complement strand
CAGATGAGCCCAAAATATGAACATTAAATATCACTGTCTTAATCCATAGGCGCTTTACGGTTTTCTAAAGGGAGGAAAACGTCTCTTCGGTTACTATCGTAACCTCGGTTCCCTGAGAGTGGGCACGAGACATCAAGCCAATGAGCGTCCAAACCCCAGGTATACGAAATTTGCATATCTGGTCAGTAATAACGTAGGCTGCGCTGTGAACAGGGCAGAACAGACGCAACAAGAGTACTGTAAGGGGCTGCACATAACTGTGTTTAAGCTGCATAAAACATAACATGATAATGGTAGCACTTAGTGAATCAGACAGGAATAACAGGAAGCTGCACTGAGTACAGGGCAGACAACAACAATAGCATAGAGATAGCATAGAGATAACATAGAATAGCATAACATGAATCAGTCGCACACCGACAACACTTGGGAGGCTAAGGACTGAACGTGTAGCTTGTAAAACCTGACGAAGGTATTCTGAGAAGACCAGCCGGCTGCAAAGCATATATCCTGAATATACATACCTCTCGACCATGCCCAGGAGGAGGCGATAGCCCTTGTTGAGTGGGCCCTAATGTGCAAAGGGCACTCCTAGGGCTGCAGCTAATGATTATTTTTATTGTCTAATCTCTCGATTATAATTTTTTTCCGATTAGTCGACTAATCTATCGATTATTTTTCAACTAATCTATTTATTATTTTCTTATCAGTAGATTCAATAAATAATAACAGTAACTTCTGCTATTAATCTTTTAATATTGCATTCAAACATTTTCTCATAATTAATACTTTACAAAAATAAATAATAAAGAAAGAAAGAAAAAAGAAAATAACAATAAATAAAGAAAAAATAACAAGTAAAGAGAGAAAAAGAAAAATAATAATAACAAGAAATAATAAAAAAATACAAATGAAAGAAAGAAAATAATAAATAAAAATAATAAGAAGAGAAAAAATCAAAATAACAATAAATAATTAATGCAAAATAAAAATTAAAGAAAGGAAAGGAAAGCAAGAAAGAATAACAGGGCAGTGATACAATACAAACAATAGAAATGCACTTTATGGCTGCATTCACAGTTACTGTTTGGGACTGACAGCAGTTGCTTACAGGTGAGAGACTTGAAATGTTTTATTTATTCAGCAGATTAAAATACCTGCATGAATATCTGCATGAATGAACAGCTGAAGTCACAACCGCATTCAGGACACTAGAGAGACAGAATTAAAAATGCCGTCATAACACCAGGATGTTTTATCACAGTTGACAGCCCGTTTTTAAATAAATGAGCCCAGGCAAGGCTTGTCCAATCCATCACAGTTAAACAACTAACTATGACTTTAAATGCTTTGTTAGTGAGTGCAGAGAGCGCATTTGGTGCGCGCGTCTCAGAGCTCGCAGCTCCGGTGGATCTCCAGATGAACGCAAATCATTTCTCCTTCTCCGTCTCTGTGGCCCACTGTGGGTGATTTAAACCCGTCATGATTATATAGGCAACTCGACGTCCCATGCTGTTTCATTCATTCAGCACAGCTTTGAATGCGAGAATGCAGTTGGATCTTGACAATGTAAAGGCGTCAGTTTGGCTTTATTTATATGCGGTTCTGACGGTCTTACAATAATAAAATGCTCTATGAATGCAACTCTATGAAGTGATGTTGCCATACTAGCCTTTACCTTCTGCTCTAGAGTCTTGTTTTGTGTTAAACATGGCAGAAAAAACAGTCTTAAGTAGGGATAACTGCAGGCACGCTCAATGGGCGTGGCTAAAAGTTGCGATGCATCAACACATCCCATGCTAATCGACAATTTTTATAATCGATGTAATCGATGACGTCGATGAAGCGCTGCAACTCTAGGCTTTCCAAACCTCAGCTCGTATAAGCAGCCGTGATAGCGTCCACAATCCAGTGGGAAAGCCTCTGTCTTGACACAGCCCGGCCCTTCGTAGCACACGAAAGGCTAGTCAGATTCCCGAAAGCTGGCCGAACGGTCAGTGTAAATCCTCTAAGCCCTGACGGGGCACACCGAAGTCTGAGAGTCCCTTATGTGTTTAGCCAAAGTCAGGGCAAGAAGAAGTGCAGTTTTGAGAGATCCTTCAAATCAACGGATGCTAAAGTCTCGAATGGTGGCTGTGAAAGAGCTCTTAACACCAGCTCTAGGTCCCAGGGCAGGACTGAAGGCGGACGCAGGGGATGCAATCTCCTCGCTTCCTTAAGGAAACTCACAACCAGCGTGTGCCTACCGATTGATTGCCCACTCAGCGGGGAACGAAACGAGGCAATAGCTGCCACATAGACTTTCAGTGTTGATGGTAGAGATCCACTATCCAGTCTGTACTGTAGAAAACGCAGAACATCACTGCACCATTTCACAAACACTCCCCATTTCAGAGCATACAAACGCCTCGTAGAGGGTGCCCGCGCCTTCGTGAGCGTGTTGAGCACACAAGACTGCAGGGCGCTCAGCTCCTCTGATATCCCCGAAGCAGCCATACATGAAGGCTCCACAACTTCGGGTTCGGGTGCCACACCAAGCCGCTCACCTGAGATAGCAGGTCCTTCCTGATGGGGATCAGCCAGGGCGGTGCCACCAGCAGCTCTGTCAGGTCTGGGAACCAAGGCTGGTTCTGTCAGTTCGGGGCGATGAGTTTCACTGAAGCCCCCTCCTCCCTGATCTTGCATAACACCAGTGGCAATATCTTGATCGGAGGAAACACATACAGCCTGACTGCTGGCCAGTGTGATGTCAGAGCCTCCCTCTTCAGCGGGGAGTGAGACAAGGAGAAGAACAGCGTGCAGTGCGCATTCTCGTTCGTGGCGAACAGATCCACCTCTGCTCTCCCGTAGTGGATCCAAATCATCCAAACCAACTCGGGGTGCAACCTCCACTCTTCTTGGGGAATCCCCTTCCTCGAAAGCATGTCCACCCCACGGTTCAGGAGACCGGGGACGTGCACTGCTCTGATGGAGATAAAGTGACGGTCTGCCTATAGCAGGAGATTTGCTGCCTGCTCGTACAGAGCCCTGGAGCGTACTCCTCCTTGGTGATATATGTACGAGACCACAGACATGTTGTTGGTGCGAATCAGAATGTGCCGCTGTTCCAGCTGTGGCCGAAAATCCATTAGTGCTAAGAACACCGCTTCCAGCTCCAAGCGGTTTATGTGCCACCGGCTCTGAGGTTCTGACCACAGCCCCGAAGCCGGCCTGCCTTTGCACACAGCTCCCCAGCCGCGGAGTCGATGCGTCCGTCGTGACCACAACACGCGACGTTGCCAAACCCAGGGGAACTCCCCAGCTGATGAGATCTGGGTTGCGCCACGGCCTCGGAGCTTCGATGCAGCCGTCCAAGGGACTTGAGATTTCAGCCATAACTGCAGCGGGCGCATGTGTAGTAAGCCCAGATGACATACCGCTGAAGCAGACGCCATGAGTCCCAGCAGCCTCTGAAATTCCTTCAAATGAACAGAGCTGCCCAGTCTGAAATGGCGTAGGGAAGACAAAATGGCCACCTTGCGCTCCTGAGAGAGGTGGGCTCGCATCTGCACCGAGTCGAAGCACACCCCCAGATATGTTATAGACTAACTCAGGGTGAGAATGCTCTTCTGCATGTTGACACATAGTGACGAAGCAGCGTGTCTATATGGCTGAGTAGCGTGTCCCGGGACTGAGCTAAAATCAGCCAATCATCCAGATAGTTGAGAACGCGCATCCTGCTCGCTCTGAGGGGGGAAAGTGCTGCGTCCAGGTATTTCGAAAAAGTGCGTGGGGCCAAAGCCAGCCCGAACGGGAGAACAGAGCATTGGTACGCTGTGCTCTCGAAAGGGAACCTCAGAAAGCATCTGTGATGCGGTGCTATCTGAATGTGAAAGTACGCGTCCTTTAAGTCCACGGACACAAACCAGGCCCTGGGGTGAATTTGCGCCAGAATCTGTTTCAGCGTTATCATCCTTAAAGGACGCTTGCAAAGCGCTCTGTTGATGGGCCTGAGATCTAGAATCTGGCGGAGTCCCCTGTCCCTTTTGGGGGAAAAATAGCAGCTGTAGAAACCGCTCTCCAGCTCGCTCGGTGGGACTTGCTCTACCGCTCCTTTCTCGAGCAGACCGCATACCTCTTGTCTGAGAACCGGGCATTTCGAGGCAAATGTATGCATTTCACTCACTCTCCTCCTCTCTTCAGACAGTCAGGACGACGGCTTAGCAGCCGGCGGCGGGCAAGAGTCACGTCGTGGGCCCCTCCGCTGGTTAAGGCGCTTCCTCCTGGGACCCCACGCCTTCCTCCGGCCATTCAGCTCCTGGCGAGGAGCAGCTCATGGCTTTGGCATGCTTTTGAGCCTCCGCAAAGCGCTCAATAATGGACTCCACGGCATCACCAAGGCCGGAGGCCAGAGGGAGTCACAGGAGTGTTCAGCAGCACCTTACGGTCAGCATCCTTGAGGTCAGCCAG
Organism: Acrossocheilus fasciatus; assembly: GCA_036784905.1. Lineage (NCBI taxonomy): Eukaryota > Metazoa > Chordata > Actinopteri > Cypriniformes > Cyprinidae > Acrossocheilus > Acrossocheilus fasciatus. The sequence goes on along the minus strand of CM071948.1, from coordinate 25,857,933 downwards.
GTTTAGCCACAGGTGCCTCTGAAGGACGACCTTAAAACCCATGGCCTTACCCACGGCCTGGGCCACTCGCTTTTGGCATTAGCGCGAAGTCCATCGCCACGCGCAGATCCTTAATAGCCTCTGCAGTGAGAGCCCTGCCCTCCACCGCCTGCAGGAGCTTCGCCTAAAAAACCTGCACGCATGCCGATTGGGGTACAGACCACGTTTTCACCAGCTGCTCATGTACGTCGGGGAAGAAGGGGACAGATGCCCTCGAGTCAGCTTTCCGGGAGAACCTGAAATACGAGGAGTCGAGCTTACTCCTGGCAGGCTGGAGGACTCCAGGTAAGCTCCATCTCCTGAACAGCCTTCGACAGAACCCTCATGAGCTCCTCTTGGAGGTCTGGGGGCCCCGTGCCATCCATCTGATCCTCCCTCTCCAAGGCCGAAATAGACATCGAGTCATCCCTCTCCTCCTGGCCAAAGGACACAAACTCCTCGATGTTGGAGCGCGGAAGCAGTCCTCGGGGAAGGAAACCGGGGAACGGGGCGACCGCTGGGTTTGGCGGAGCGGCAAGACGACACTCCCGCCACCTATTTCATCTCATCCCAAATAGGCCGTGAGCCATATCGCGGCAGGTCCGGAGCATGCGGGCAGGCAGGTCCGCGCAATATCCGCAGTCGGACTTATCCAGCGCCGCCTCGGCATGGGCCAGGCCCTCGCAGGCAACACAGTGATCGTGTTGATCCGGCGGCTCAATTGGTCCCGTGCAGATCTTGCAAACTGTAGCCATAATGAATTCAACAGGTGAAGTAGATGATTCTGATGTAATTGTCGCGGGCACCACATTTTATACTGCCTCAGCTTGTCAGTATTTGCATACAATTTGCATACTTCGCAACAATTGGCCAGTCATTTGGACTGGCGTGAGCCAATAGGACTTCAGGAAAGGTTGGAAGGGAAGGAGTTCCCATAACGGAGAATTTCTGTGTGATGTCTCATGAAAGCTCGAGAGGAAACGATTAATGTTTCAACATGATACATTAATATCCTGGCTCACCTGCATATCTTTTAGCATCACTGTCTTAGTACATTAAACCAGCATTTTAAAATGCTACAAAACTGTTCTCAAGCTCCTAGGGATTTGATTTTGCTTGTCATTTGTTAAAATAAATATAAAAAGTACAGTGAGTTCATCACTGTTCACTGAATGTGACCCACAATCTCTGATTCTCCTCCGTGGCCATGGAAAAAATTAATATTTATAATGACAACAATTATACTTTGTCATTTAAAAGTTTCCAACAAAGAAATGGATCGACTTCTGTCAGCTTGTTGAATAAACTTTTATTTGGATAATTTAATATGATGGCTGAAGCAGCAGCGAGCGTCCAGCGGTTGACACTGTTTTCACAGTAATCAGATCAACATTGTAAAGGAAATTCTACAAAACCTAAGAGAAAAAAATCTAATTATCATGCAATGTGATAAATTAGCTTCTCTTCCCTGTAAACGATACAATGAAGAATGAATGATTGTTTAACTTAAAGGCAGGGATGGTTCTAGACCACAGTAACTGGGGGGGGGGGGGGGGGGGCAGACAGGGGCCACTTGTGCTTTTAGGGGGCACAATTTTAAAATTCATCCTAACCTACTTTAAAGGAACACTCCACTTTTTTTGGAAATAGGCTCATTCTCCAACTCCCCCAGAGTTAATAAGTTGAGTTTTACCGTTTTTGAATCCATTCAGCCGATCTCCGGATCTGGCGATAGCACATTTAGCATAGCTTAGCATAGATCATTGAATCCGATTAGACCAGTAGCATCGCGTTCAAAAACGATCAAAGAGTTTTGATAGTTTTCCTATTTAAAACTCGACTCTTCTGTAGTTATATCGTGTACTAAGACCGGCGGAAAATGAAAAGTTGCGATTTTCTAGTCCTATTTGGCTAGGAACTATACTCTCATTCCGGCGTAATAATCAAGGAACTTTGCTGCCATAACATGGCCGCAGCAGGCGCAGTGATATTATGCAGCGCCTGAAAGTAGTCCCCAGCTAGGTAACTAGTTATAATATAGCTGGGGACTACTTTCAGGCGCTACGTAATATCACTGCTTTATTTATTGTTATCCATGTTATATTTCATCTGCAACAGCAATGTGAACTTTTATAAACATCCATTTGGTCGTTAACTTTTAAATGCATCATTACCTGCGCATGCAAATCTTTTTGACGTCATTTTACCTTCATAAGCTCGGCTTCCCCTATAATGTCAAAAAAAAAAAAAAATAATGGTCAAATATGTACTATTGTGTTAACATTGTATTGACTAAAAATGCGTTAGAACACGTTCAGCTCGAAAATGAGTTCGTTCAGAATCAGTTACATATAGCAGGTCGGCTGACTCGATTTCCTTCTCATATGCTGCATCCCAATGTGCCTACTTACTACGCTCTTAAAGTATGTACTCTTTTGCTGAAGAAAACGTACACACTTTTGAGTGTGTAGTAGAAGAGTAGGCAAGCTTTGGGACATACTATCACGTCACACAACTGCGTCTTTAAGACCATTCATGTCGCATCAGTTAGATTTTGCGTTCGCAAGAGTTGTAAAAGTGCAAATTGCATTTCAAGCGTAAGAAAAAAAGATTTGCAGCCTTTTACTGTTTTTTTTTTGTAAGTGAATATCATGTATTGTGAAACTGCAACTTCATGATAAGGTACAAAAATATGATCTGTACTCTTCTGACTTTCATTTTTCCGCGCTTACACTTCGGCACTGTTGTTTCGCCCAAATACAGCCAAAAGTATTGCAAGCCTGCGCCCAGTGTTTTGCAAGCGAAAACAACCTTATCAAGAACTGCAAAACGGATTGTCTGCGTAAAACCAATATGTGTGTGTAGAAAAAAAATCGTTGCAACTGTCTAAATGACTTCTTGCGTGCATAGAGCAAAATGTTCCCCAAATAACCCGCTATGTACGTCTGCGTCTTTGCGCTTGCAGTTTTGGCACGATTCTCTCACTGATTTCAGATTTGCAAGCGCGTTTCAGCCATTCAAATGAGGCTCTTGCTGACTCTCGACTTACTCTTATCTGATTGGTTCAATAAAAACTCCAGACATGAGAACACATCTTTATTTTAATTTGACTCAGCGTCATTCTTATTGTGGGGATGGTATTTTTAATACACAGATACATATAAAAAAAAAAATCAATAAACAATTAATAATACAATAAAATAAAATAATAAAACAAAAAAGCATGATCCTTTATAAGCTGTGTAGGCTACCATTAGGCCGAAAAATGAAAGTCAGAAGAATACAGATCATATTTATTTTGCCTTATCATGAAGTTGCAGTTTCACAATACATGATATACACTTGCAAAAAACAGTAAAAGGCTGCAAATCTTTTTTTCTTACGCTTGAAATGCAATTTTCACTTTTACAACTCTTTTCTTGCGAATGCAAAATTAATTGACGCTTGCTATCTTATGTACATTTTCACAAATCTTACCCTGCGCATGCAAATCTTTCTGACGTCATTTTACCTTCATACGAGCTTCCCTTGCAGTCTTAAAGAAATCCCCACTGATACATACCTATTATGGTACACAGGGTTTAAATTAGTTCTATAAACAGTTCAATGAGCAAATACAATAATATTAAGTCATTTTTGGCGGAACCACAGCGCATCTCAAAGTAACCATCCGATTCATTGCTGAATGATTCAGTGTTTGAACGAATCGGTTGAGTCAAAGTTTCATTAGCTCATGCATAAACATCTGATGAATCTGCCGTTTGAACGAATCGTTTGAATGAACGACTCAATGACTCACTCATTAAACGCTCACTACTGGCACCTACTGGCGTTTTAATTTCGGTGAAAAGTATCATTTCCATAGATAATAACAATCACATTATTATAATTTAATTTATAGATCAAATGTAAGAATTTGAAATGAAAGTTAATGAGATTAGTGGGAAAATGCCCTCTATAAAGGTACAAAACAAAATAAAATAAAAAAATCCCTTGGATAAAATATAAAAAACATGCAGATTTATAGCCTATGTCACAGCTGATAGAAAACCGATGAGAATATTGCATTAGAATAAATCATCTTTGCAAAAAAAACAACACACACACACACACACACACACACACACACACACATACACACAATACATATATTTTCCCATTGTCCTCATTTGTAAGTCGCTTTGGATAAAAGTGTCTGCTAAATTACTAAATGTAAATGTAAGTATATAAGCTCGATAGAGCCCCCCCCCCCCCCCCCCCCCCACATAACAAATCCCAATTTAACCCCTGATGGTACAGAAGGATTGCCATATTCCAGTACCCCAGATACACCATTGTTTTCCAAATAACACAGGTAATACCATGGTAATTTTCCATGCTGAATGTCTTTTTTAATTCTCCGTCCAGTCTAGTGTCCATCAGTCAGAAAACACTGTTCCTAGCTGCCAACATTTTATGATTTATTCATGGTTTTATCCTACTTAAGCACAAACTCCTGCTATTTCTAAACATAACCACTAGAGGACGCAACTGCACCATAAAGAGAAAAGCTGGACCATTGACGTCTACAGGCGGAACAGAAGAATGTCTGTATATTTGTACGTGTCTTTATCTTAGACAATTTTTCTTTGGTGTTTAAGGATGTCTTGTTTGGTTTTTACAACTCTCACAAGAATTTAAAAGACAAATATTTTCTAGTAAATCTATTTATTTTCCTAGCTAAATTTTTTATCCATAAATGTACATTTTTGTCTGTTAAATCTCTATTTTCTATTTTTTGTAAAGACTTGTGCTCAAAGTATAATATTTATTCTTCTAGCTGTTGGCAGGGTGGGATTTAGCTTCTCTTTCTCTCTCTCTCTCTCTCTCTCTCTCTCTCTCTCTCTCTTCTCAAATTTAATTTATTGTAATTTATATATCTCCCCTGGCTTAATGTTTTGTTTTTTGGTTATTTTTCAAGATCTTTGTATATTGTCTATATCAAAGCTATATCTAGATTTGTTGTTATAATCTGTTTTGAGCTGTAACTGTGTTTATTTTTTTGTTTATGTTCAATAAAAAAAACAACTAGATTCTTTTGAAATAAACACTGTGTGACCACTGAATAATAAGTCTTCCAGTTTCTGTTAAATTGATTAGATAAAGAATATCGAGTAGACATACCAAGCAGTGTGACTTGCACATCTTGTTTAAATCCAGTTCTCATATTCTTTTTTTATTATCATTCATTCGGTTTTTGTGTATAGCACGTGAATTTTTGTAAAATTAAAATTAATTTGTCACACCATAAGATTTTTTAAAGGTAAAAAAGTCATTTTAAAAGGTCTTTTATACACTTTATAAAATACCTTACCTTATATATTCATATACATTTGAACCTAAATTCTTTATGTTTGAATCTTGAAAAAAAGTCACTGTTATGACTTCAGTCACATTTCAGAAGCCAAAAGTCCGGATAGGTTTTGGAGAACTTTCCCTCAAAATTGCCGGTGCATGAAATGTTTGGAGTAATACAATTATAGCCGTAGTAATACAATAATAAAACATATTAGTGTCGTGGTTGTGAAATTAGCTGTGATGATCTCCTGTGGTGTCTGCATGTCTGCAGGATGAATCAACACAGCTGGCAGTGTTTGCACAATGACCACATGACTCGCTGCCCCTCTGCAATGTCATGCTTATAGGTTGTCCAGTTATGTCACGTGTCGGATTCTGCCATCCCATGCCACGTGTTGGATTTTGAATGCTGTGATGACATTTTACTGCATCGCTGTCACTCACAAAGAGACAAGGACTAGAATGTCTTTAGGGAAGGTGTGGAAGAACGAAATCCAGTTTTAGCATCCATAAACAATGTTATTATCTAGACTATTTCATCTTAGAACCATCTCTGAATTTATTTATTTATGAATGAATAAATTAATGAATGAATGTGGACTGGAGTTTTAAAGTTACAAAAGATGGGGGGGGGGGGGGGGGGGGTCTAAAAATTTGAGTTTATTATCTATGATTTAATAATCTCAGAACCATCTCAGAATTATTAAAAAAAAAATATATATATCTTATTTTATTTTATTTATTACTTAGGTAAATTATTTTATTTTAGGCAATAATTGCAATATATGAGGACTGGAGTTTTCAAGTTTAATAAAGGATGGAAAAAAAATGTCTTCAGGGAAGGTGTTGAAGAATGAAATCCAGTGTTAGCATCGTTAAATACTGTAATTATCTAGATTATTTAATCTCAGACCCATCTATCAATAATTATTTCATAGTTTCTTATTATTTATTTGTTATCATATCTAATAATTACAATGAATAGTAGCTTGAGTTTTCAGGTTTCAAAACAGATGGAAAAATCTTACATTAAAAATGAATTTAATGTCATGATTATTAGTAGTATTATTATTTGATATTTTTATTATTATGATTATTATTATTTAATTTTTTTTATTTGCAAGGCCTACTTCTTTTTAGGCTATATGTTATTCTCATAAAAACATAAATTATTGTATAATATATGGTTCTTTACTTTCCAAAATGTCATTCTGAGGAAAAAGGAAAAAGCAAAACAACTAACAAAAACACAAAAGACAAAACAACTACATCATTGTCTATTTTATTATTATTATTATTATTATTTTGCTAATTTAGAAAAGTTTTTAAATTCTTAAAAAATCATCTTGAGTTGATAAAACATGATAAAACAAATGCAAAACAGCTTATTTTCTTCCAGTCCACAAAACTCCCAGGTATGTGAAATGCACAGCTTAAATCTTGGGAGTGTGTAGTATGAATTCTCAGAAAGCTGTTCTGTTGTCATAAGGCCGGTCTCCGCCCACTCCGCTGTCCTTTTTTCCCTCTTCCGTTCTCTCTCGCTCTAACTCTCTGAGTAAGCAGTATCTCCTCTGGGCTTTCCATCCCAGTCAGAAACACTTGTCATCAAACTGCTCCAAAATGTGTGACCCAATCCCAGTCTGAGAACCCATGCCCATGTGACACACATCAGCCAATCAGGGAGGCCCGTGGTCCCTTACCTCCTGAAGGGAATGTACATTCAGGGTGCATGACTGTTTCTATTTTTACTTTCTTTGGCAGCAAACGGCGCAGACTTACAACAACAGTTAAAATCATAACTTAACGCGGCGCCACACAATGCGATCTGGGAGACCTAGGTGTTGACTGCACTGAATCAACATGAGCGAAGTCCTTGGGATATATTAAATAACAACACTCTGGGGACACAGATGCTAATATTCACATGCTCCAACACATACAAATGAGGCTCAGCACTTCATAGAGTGCAAACAGACCGAAAGCAAATATGCAGACTCATATGAATGTTTTCACGTAAGTGCATTCAGAAACATATGGGAGATTCAGAAAAACATGCCCACTTTTCATTCCCAAAATCAAATGGAATATATATATATATATATATATATATATATAGAGAGAGAGAGAGAGAGAGAGAGAGAGAGAGAGAGAGAGAGAGAGCGAAGACACAGCATTGTGACATTATTTTTGACTCCAATTTAGCATTTAATTATGATTATTGTAAATAGTACGCACTCAATTTTCATTTCTTAAAGAAGTGTTTTCTTTTATTTATTATATTTCCAGTATTGTATGTATGTATATATGTGTGTGTGTGTGTGTGTATATATATATATATATATAAAATATTTATTTAATATTTATTATTTTATTTAAATAAGCATAAATTACTATGATCTAAAGTTGTAAAGTGCATATATATATATATATATATATATATATATATACACACACACACACACACACACACACACACAGTATAGATACTGTATGTGTGTGTGTGTGATTGTGAGAGTGTAAAATATCATGGCAATTATTAATTAATTCTATTTGATCTATCTATTTTACTATCATTTAATATTATATATGATATATATATATATATATAATAAATAAGTATTTTTAGTAATAACAGTGATTTTTGCTTTATTATGAAGTCATAAAAAAGACTTATATATAATATAATTCATGTTTTGTTTTGTGTTTTTTGAATATATAACCCATGTTTTTGACAGGTTTTGTGAGATTCATAACCCAAGCAGCCTATGCTACTGAGACAAACTTGATTTTAATGCCAGATGCTCCTTGAGGGACGATTCTGTTCCTTGGTGCTCACTCGATTACCCATAAAACACTGTGTGGTTGCTACAGCGACACAGCACTTAGCCTCAGCACCTAAAGGGGAGGGGTGGTCAGCTGTCAGTCATCTACAGCTGTCAATCACTCAGACTGCAGCCAACTAGGTGGAAGGATCGCATGCAACACCCTGATGGGACAGAAACATTTAGGAGTGTTATTCTGTGCAAAATGTCATTAGAAGGAAAGTACAGAGAAATGAGAGGAAGCGATTCAACTAATGATAAACAAAAGGCACATAAATCTCATAAAGAAGCAAAACAGATGCATGAAAAAGAGATAGGCAGGTGTAGGCAGAGAGGGCAACAACTGTGCAAAACCATGTAAATAATACAACAAAGTCTCAGGTCAACCTCATCAAATTATGTTTTAGTTAACCAGCAGACAAAAATGTAAGAAAACATCCCTTATGTCATTTATTAGTGTCAATATTCTTGAGCATCAAATCAGCATATTATAATGATTTCTGAAGGATCATGTGACACCGAAGACTGGAGTAATGATGCTGAAAATTCAGCTTTGCATCACAGGAATAAATGACATTTTAAATGACAAAAACAGCTCTTTTTTTTTACAATATTATAGTTGTATTTTTGATCAAATAAATGCAGCCTTTGTGAACATAAGAGACTTTTGAAAAAACATGAAACATCTCCAAACTATTGTAAGTTTCATCACTTTGAAAAGCAAAAGCACACCTCTCCTCAACAAACCACACCATTGAAGGTACAATTTTAACATCGCTGACTCTCACAAAATAAGTGTTAATTGTTTGAAGAGAAACACAGCATGCTATTGATAGTGATAGTGGTAAAGAACACCATGACACAAGCGTGGCTCTCACTGCTGCCAACAGATACCTCTGATGCTACACGAGCTTCACTTCTCCAGTCAGCAAAGCAAACAGGGACCAAATGCAGGTAGAAAGAGGAGAAGAGAGAGACAGTGAGAGGAAGAGACACAGGGACAGATATTTAAAGGCAAACAACAACGGCATCGAGTAGCCTCTTTATTTGAAAAAGTGTTAAATTGGTGTCATTATCTATGACACCATGCACTATCAAATTCTTTGTCCAAAGTCTATAGTCTTTACTTTGTTTTACTAAGGCTTATTTCCTATGTATTTTAAATACAAATCATATTTTTATTCTTTTTGCATCATTTTTCAAATTTATAGCTTAACCTTTGACAAAGGGGGAAAATATTTATGGAAATGATGCCAGATTTACTCACACTTTGTTAAAAAAAAAAACTTTGTTTAAAAATTATATTTACATATTAATAATATAAATTATAAATATATAAGAAATAACTGCATAATATTTTCACAAAATACATATTGAAATGTTTGAGTCAATATTGTGTTGATTATTGAAATTATTATGTTAATTTTTAAAAAAAAGTGATAAGTTGACTTAACTTAAAAAAAATTGAGGAAACCCGTTGCCTTAAAATTTTAAAGTAAATGATCATTTAAAAAAATAAGTTAATTGAATTGTCAAGTTCACTTAACTTTTTTTTAAAATTATTATGTACTTAATAATTTTAAGGCAACGGGTTTCCTCATTTTTTTAAAGTTAAGTCAACTTTCACTTTTTACAGTGTATTGATAATTATAGTCTTGATAATTACGATTTTTATAATAGATTTTATCTATTTTATAAAAGATATTTTATAATAGATTATAATAGATACACTGAAAAAAACTTTGGCACACACTTTGAAACAAATAATTACAAAGAAACAGCTGAAGTAAAGGGAAAGTGACACATTGAATTAAATGAGGAATTTAGAAAGACTGAAATAATGAATACATTTTCTTGTAAAACATTTCAATAATCTTTGCTTTATTTACAACAAAAAATCCTCAGTGTACTTGAAGGTCTGAGGAAACAATCTATACTCAAAACTGACAAAAATAAACAAATGAAGGCATGTAAAAAAGTTTTTAAGAAAATCTTTAAGTGGCCCTAAACATAAATGAAATCTGTTAGTTTTTATAAAAATCATCCTTGGGAATATTTATTTTTTTTTTTTTAACATTTCTGTGTTCTTCGCTGTACAATACAAGCCCATGTCATGTGACAATGACAGGAAAAAATGTGACTGCTGATTGGCTGAAATACCCAATAAGGCATTTAATTATTAAAGTTGCTTCAGGGAGAAACCATTATATCTGTTAGACAGGTAAGTGGACACCGGCCGTAAATCTATCCCGGTCTCACAGCGAGCCCGAGGCCTGCCTGAGCCTTTCACCGGTCACATCAGAAAAACACATGGACTTTACTTCATCATGGGTTTTATGACGACATTTGATCAGATTCATAAAAGCAACCTTCCTAAAGGTGAGCTAACATTAATTCCTGCTGTAATCGATAACATTTCTATAGTATTTATTGCTCAAAGTGTATGGATTACTGAATTTAAGGATTTACCATAAAGAGATACAGCAATTTGTACATGTATAAAATGTTTTTTTTTTAAGAATACAGCTAGTATAGCAATCCCATATAGAGCTAAATGTGTAGTAAATGTGTAACACACAATTTCTGTCACTTTCTATACAATGAATGCTGACAATTGCCAAATTTGAGCTCAGGAATGTCATTGAACGTTCAGATGTTTGCATGACAGTGCAGAGAATATTCCAGACATGACTGGTAATGTGAGAGATGGTATGAGTTTCTGAGTACAGCAGGTGGTGAGCAGGTGTTGTCTTTTCTAAAGATGGCTGATAGTTTGAACTGTTGCATGAAAAGAAACATTACAGGATCATCCTTCGATCAAGGTTGATCGGCAATAAATTTAAAGTATTAATAAACATGCCTGAATAAATGATTATTGACTGCAGTGGAGCAGAATATGCATATCACTGTCCTATATTCTTGCTGTTTGTGAAATAATAGATTCACCTCTAATAAGAATGTGTGAAATGCTGCAAAAAATAAATAAATAAAGAAATAATAGACTTCTGAAAAGTCAGATTACAAATTTTCTCCAAAATGATTACTCAAGGGAAGACCTTACACTTTGAGCTCTAATTGCATGTATTAAAGGCTTTCTGTTTCATTGACTTCTTGGTTTATTACAGTATGAGTGTTAATTTTCCTGTTTTATAATGTTTGTAAGATTTTGAGAATTTTTTTGTCATATAATCTTACTAGCTATGTGGTGTTAAGATCAAAGTGCAAAGCAAAGAAAACCCTGGATGTAAATATGTCTCACAATCCACTGAAAATAACATATTTATATTATTATTATTATTATTATTAGCAAAAACATGTTGCTGTGTACAAACACCTGCCAGCAGTTTGTTCATTCTTACTGATTGTACTGAGTCTGAAATCCGATTCGTGATTCTTTTTTTCAACCGATTCTTACTGAAGATTCGGGCGAACCGATTCGCAAGGACTGTCTTCGAGTAAAATCACGTGTTAACAAAATTAAGAATAACTGATACTAATATATTAATTATAATAAGTATGTTTATTGTTGGAAAAATAAAAACAACATGTGACGAAATCCCATTAGGCTTTCGCTTTTTAATGAGAGGCTAATTTGTAAATTAATTGTTAAAAGACCCAGTGCAAAACTGCAGCAGGAAAACAAACAAAACAAACGATATTCCCTTGAAAAAAAATAAATAAATAAACAGCAGCAATAAGTCTATAGTAGGTGAATCGAGAGCAACATCCTATTTAACATCTACTCACCTGTGCACATTCATCCTCCACTCCTTTGTTATGGAAAATTCATTTCATTTTTATTCGTTTTTTTTTTTAAATTGAACTTTCAAAATGACAAAATTCAACAGCAATTTCTTCATATACTTCTCATATTTACACATTTTGTAAGTACAAACTGAGGCAATTTTAATAAAAAAATAAAATAAAATAATTACAGGTTTACTGACGCACTCGTGTAACTGGAAGCTGATTGGCTTAAATGGTCATCTTTTATCGTGATTGGTTATTGACTTGTAACGGACGCAAATATTCAAATAATAATAATAAATAATTCTAATGTAATATTATATTCGAATATAATAGGCTATTTAAATAACAACAACAACCTAATTATACAACAAAACTGATTAACAACTGAATCATTTTCAGTGATTATTTAGGCTACTCAATTCACCAGTTGAATCGTTTCATAAACCAATCACTGAAATCATAAATTACTCATATTAGGCTACTTAAAAAAAAATAAAAATCGTGAAAACAATACTATTCACAAAACTGATAATATGTGTAGCTACATCACAGAGACGTCTCTGCATTTACATCTGAAAGACATTTAATTTTTTCTAGTGTTTGCTCATCTGAAATAGAACGTTTCCTTTTAGATGTCAAATAGACGTCTATTTGATGTCTTTAATATGTTTATGATTTAGAATGTATGTTAAACTGACATCTTCCATACGTCTGTTAGATGTTTGTACACAGAAGACGCTTTTTGTGATCTTTAACAGACATCTTGCAGACGTACCTGTGCTATCTGGGACAGTAGCCTATGAATATTCATTTTAACATATTGTAAAGAGCAACATTTTTGCTACCAATATTGTAGCGATAAAGAGGATTTATAACAAAAAAAAGAAAGTAAAATCCAGCATTGGGAATTGAGTGATGGCTCAAATGATCCTACGAAATGATCCATTTAAACGAACCGATTCTCTAAATGATTCAGAGCGCTCTTCACTAAAGTAAGCTCGGTTTGTGCGTGCACAGCCAGAGGGGGAGTTCAGCTCATTTCACCGTTCACCGACGCCGCGTGACGCTTAAACACGGGCAGCGCGCGCCGAACGCGAGGAAGCTCTCGCGCTCTCTCACGCGCAAAATATCGAATGCATACTGATGAATTTGAATTTACCGTGTCAGATCGGACCTGAGCGTTTTAATCGATGTCGGAGTTTTATCTCTGGATATAAGCCGAATCACCATCCTCCTCAGCTGAAAGGAAAGACCTCATCAAAGGTACGATGTTCACGCAGCGGCCTGGCGCGTTTCGAGTTAAAATGGATCTTTTTAAACAAATGATGGAGTGCAATCGTTTTGCGTCCGAGTCAGAGCTGAAAAGATGCTGATGATGCTGATGCAGAGGATTTTGCGCTCGTTTTGGTCCCGTTAGACCTTTAATGTTGTCACTGCTTGTCATAATCAGGCGTTTTTTAAAGAAATGAACAGTCGGTGACTATAAAGACGCATCACAGCTGTTGCAACTGAGCATCACTGGCATCATCTAAAGAAAGACACAGATTCGGCTGCAATATATAGATGCAATATTTCATTTTTTGAGGAGAAACGCTACAGTTATTGTCTTAGAGTCACGAGCCTCTTTATCTATACGCATTAAGCATCTATATATGTCATCAAAAATATGCATTATGCATCTAAATGCATCATTGCTGTGCGATGTTACAATGCCAATATGTGTCATTGTCCTACAAAATAGTTTAAACGTCAACATTTAGTATGTATGCAAGCACTATTCGAATGAAATCATTAAGGAGCTATATTTCGTTATTAATTTGCATCATGTATGAGGTTAGAATGATAAATATATCTAATATATGAGCCAGTATTTGACAAGGATGTAGTGCACTATATGTCCTATATCATACGTGTGAAGATTAACATTTATTGTATAGCCCATCCAATCTCAGCAGAGCATAGGCTTTAATTTGTGACATATTTGGGTGCCATGTCTTAGGTTTTCACGATCCGATGGCAGACAAATGCTTGAAGGGAAATGTATATAGGCGGTATGACCTTTCCATGCATGTCTTCATTTCCTCTGCAGGGCCTAGTGGTTCAAGGACTCGGATGTATATGAGTGACATTTGTGGATCCCATGAGCCTAGATGTGTGCTTTTTGCTAGTATTTAAATGCAGAGCGTGTTTTTCTTGCTGTTGTTTGCTGATGATGTCTGTTTTTATGTGGGGATGTTGGTAGTGTGATTCTCTGCCACAATGCATCTGTTTGCTGGCTGGTTTTCATTGGGTCACGCTACACGCATTGATTTTTCCACAGGCTGTAACTTTTTATCGTGACATTATCCTAATAATACCTCTGTCATTTAAGCAGCATGTTATGCTTTTTCTTTTTGCTGCCCCGGTTTGTTGAAAAATCGTAGTAACCTGTACAATGATATTTTTAGTTTAAACTGGCGCGTTGTTTGTACACCTCATAGTCGTGTTGCACTAACTCAGACTTTTCAATATTCGATACTCCTGGTTTCATGGTTTTGATTTTAGATTTAAAGGAGTAAACATTGTCAATATATACATATTAGGACGAGTTTTATGCCAAATACTGTTTTTTTTTTTTTTTTTTGCCATGACATGTAGCAGTTCATATATGTAGAATAAACGGTAACACTTTATATAATAACATTAGTTGATAAACATGAACTAGCTATGAAAAATACTTCTGAAGCAATTACTTATCCTAATGTTCATTTCAACATTTACTAATGCAAAATCAAAAGTTGTATCTGTTAATATTATTATAATGTTATTTAAATACTTTAACAAATGCATTGATCATTGTTAATGCATTAATGTTAAGTAACGGGACCTTATTGTAAAGTGTTAACTGATTAAAAAACAAGACTTAAGTGCCTTTAGTAATCAAATAACGGCCTACATTTTTGTCTAATGAACGCTTTTTACATGGGTTCTCAAAAGCAGAGGCTGTCATAGTTGGATAGAGTGCTATAGATTATACCTACTATAAATTAAAACAAATACATTTTTGCATTCATATTTGCTCCAACAGCAAAGGAAAATAAAAGCATGATTGTGCTTCTATGACTTTCCAAAAGAGGTAAAAAATATCAAAAGACTATGTTGGTCAGAAGAGAGAAATGTGTTAAATTTGCCATCACTCCCTTAGAATTTATATTAGAAATGCACACACACTGCAGTGTTAACCAGGTAATATAGCTCACATAGTGTTATAAATGTACATTAATTTAAAAAAAAGAAAGAAAAGAAAATATAAATAGCTTTGCTAGAAGGGTCCATTCTCACACAAAGCTATCATACGGCCTCATAAAAACCTAAATATAGCGCATATATAGTATAGAGCCGTATGGGCTACTTTTATAGTGTTTTTGACATGAAAGTGAGTAAATAAGGGGCGAATTTTCATGTTTATATTAACTATTCCTTTAAATATAGAGGTTCTTTTGGTGCCCACGTCTTTTACATGTTGGATTGCTCGCAAACTTTGGTTGAGACACTGGCCTTTTAGACCCAAAGACATGCTGTATGCATCTTTTAGTCCTACGCCCACATTGTTGCATAATATAATGTAGCAGTGAAGGAAGTCACTGCACAGCCTCCCACTGTATTCTCTGTGCTTTCTCGTTTCTCGCTTTCTCTCTAACTCTCCTCTCTGTCTTTCACAGAGGCAAATTATGCCAGCAGTACCAGAGTCCCTGTCTCTGGTGACGTGCCAGCCTGTTGGTGAGACCCTCCGCTCCAGTGCCCACCCCTGTGCCCTCTCCCCTGGCAGGCCCATGCTGGTGGACGCCCCGCTCAGGCCCACGCCCGCACCATGAGCGCCAACGGCCCTGCTCCGCCTGCTGCGACTCCTGCCGCACCCCCCGCAGCCTCCGTGCCTGTACCGTCAGTGGTACCGGTCGGCTCGTTGGCCCAGAAAAAGCGGCAGCAGTATGCCAAGAGCAAAAAACAGGGCAGTTCGGCCAACACGCGGCCGCAGAGAGCTCTCTTCTGCCTCAACCTCAACAACCCCATCCGCCGGGCCTGCATCAGCCTTGTGGAATGGAAGTATCCTTTTCTGTTTGTAAAACAGAAGACCCTTGGGGTGTTTAAAATGTTCTCATATACAATTTTGCAATCATTTACTCACCTTTGTGGCATTCCAAACCTGTATGACTACCTTTTCCCTTCTTTTTCAACACCATGGAAGGTAGGTTAGGTAGGTTAAGTCTATCGGGTTGGAGGCAGCTTTTTAAAAATTGCAACAGAGTTGATGCATCGATGCATTTTTGTAGGCCAACTCAGAAGTTTGCATCACCCTCGTTCCCTCGACAAAAACCCAACAGGATTTTTCCATTTGCTTTTGGATTATGGCAGAATATAAGATCTATGACCAACAAAAGTTGATGATTCTTAGACATTTGGTTCATCATGATAATCTTCACAAATGAACACAACTTCTTTGAATTTTGAAGTCTAAATACAATCACCAGAAGTAAAGACGTAAATGTAGGCTATAAAACAAACAGACTTCGACGTCATCACCAGTAAGCTTCCGACAACTCTTTCCTGATTCTCGATTTGAAAAACATTTTCCCTAAAAGTTTAAGATTGAATGGTTTGCAAGTGCGTGATTACAAACACAACGAGGTTGTAAAAGTAGACTAGTGAAGAACAGTGGACTCGAATATGTTTATGTTTCATGGAAAAAATAGCAGCATACAGTTTTTCAGTATATTCGATTTTAGCAGACTTGCATTCGAACACATGGAAAAACTAGTGGTCCAAGTTTGTTGTTTGGAAATACGCTTTGGAGTTTCTTCTGCCATTATTTCTTTAGAAAACTAACATGTGGTGTGGTTTGCTTGTGGCCTGTGCTGAAAATAGGTGAAGGCGGGATGAATTAATTGAGGGAAGCATCAAGAGAACAGGTAAACAAATGAAAGTATTCCACCTTTGCGTCTCTAACAGACATCCCAGCTCGTGATCTCCGGTAGAACCTTGTCTAGTGGTCTTTATTAGAGAGAAGCTGTGTTCCCTGCAGTGAGAAACACCTTAATCTCAAACACAAGTCAGCGTGTGTAGCTGAGCTTTGAAAAGAACATCTGTTCCCCGGCCCTACGGGAAGATAAAGGAGCTATGGCTTCCGGGCTGTAGATTTCAGATTCATCTCTTCGAGAGAGGATGCGTAGCCTAGAATGTCTTTTTTTTTTTTTAAGCTGCATATTGTTGTTAAACAATATAATGTACAGTGAAACAAGCATTGCAGGTGTTAACATTTGTGTAGAAATGTGTTGTGTAGAAATATGTTAACCTAGCGCTACCAGCCTTGTCTTTCCTCAAGGGAATCATGGGAAAGTCAGAGAGAACTTCCCCCGAATGTCGCATAATCTTAGTGTCCTAGCTCATGGCCTAATAAGAGTATTTAGCAGCGTAAAATTAGAGCATTGCATTGTACTGGATTTAAAAAACGCATAAGTGTGATGTGAGACGCAACCTAGAATGCAGCGTAAAATGTATCCTTGACACATAAAATTAGGCATTTTTGTGAAAGCAGAGGATAGATTTATATGATTGACTCTCATATATTTCATGTAGACTGCAGCATTTTCAGGTCCTCTGACTCACAGCAGTTTTATTTACATTTTGTACGTCTCACTAGCAGGAAAGCAGAGCGGCTGAGTCAGTGCTGTTGTGATGGACTTTTTACTGTTCAACCGCATGCAAGTAGCTACTCACTGCTATTTACTTCTGATCCTTTTGAGCAATCAGGAGATGAAATTTAGCCCGGTTGAATAATACATTTGTACAGAAGAACAGGGGCCGGTGTGACTGTTTCAGGCCAGCTGATGGAACATAGTCCACAATCATTGATTGAATAATGAGATGATACATGTTTTTATGCCTTGTAAATACACAAATTTTGTTTTCAGTAATGTTTTGAATATTGTTTGGTAATTATGTTGAATTTAATTCTAATTAAATATCACCAAGGAAATATAGGTACTTGTTGAAATTTCAAAAGATAAAAACAAATCAGCGATCTTATGCCATAATTTAAAAAATAAATAGGGCTTATAAAAAAACATAAATGTGTTTTTCAGACCCTTAAAAAATTAAATAAAAATGCTAGCAAGCCAAGTAACAAATCTGAATTTATGGCAAGGAAAAAAAGGAAACTTTTGAATAATAGGTTTGGAGTGCCAACTTGAGGGATGAGTTGAAATTTTATTTGTTATTTACATTTCGACCTTAAATAAATTTTCCCCCTTCCCATGATTTTAAATATGTCCAATATATGCCAGATTTTCTTTCTTGTTTGATTGATTCCATTAGCAAATTTAACTTGTAAACCTTCACAAGAATGACTGGATGTTTATATTAATTGCCTCTGACTTGAATTATTAGTAATGATTAATTGTCTTTGTTCTACTCCTTAACTCTCATCTCAGGCCATTTGATATCTTTATATTAATAGCGATTTTCGCCAACTGCATGGCCTTAGCTGTATACATCCCCTTTCCCGAGGATGATTCCAACTCAACCAACCATGACCTGGTGAGTAAATAACTGCAACCTTTTGACCTTTTAGCTTGTTCCAGTCTGACCCCTGCAATGACCCCAAACCCTACATTCACATTAACTGTTGTTTGCATCTGAAGATGGGTCTCCGGTCAAAGAGCGTCTCCTAAGGAATGGGTATTTCATTGTTTAATGGAGACTAAGCTCCGCCCTTTTACATATTAATGGTGTGCAGTTGTCATTATAGAGAATTTCATAGTGAATCCTGTGGTGAAAATCAAGTTTTTAAATGTGTTTACATGTCTGTCTGCTGTTTTAATATGCTTAAAGACAAACCATGTGCAAATTCATCAGTCAACACCATTGCTGAGCATTTTCTCCTTGAAATCCAGTGTAGCAAAGACGTGGTTTGAAATAACCCATGTTTCCTGTGTCAAAGTGTTTCTACATATGGATGTTGAATTTTAGAAGGTAGCTCTCTGAGATGGTGAAAAGGAACATGGTTTGTTAAACATTTGTAACATATTATTAGCTGTTTGATAATGCAGTCAAGCCAAAAGCTAATGATATCAATTACTATTAAGTGTCTGACGTTGTAGAGAGCTATACATAAAATATATTACCATTCTGATACATTGACTTGTGTACGACCCGGTATAATTCACTCTTCCTTTTCCTCTTCAGAATCAGTTTCTCCAGTAGTTCAAACATATATGGATGGATTGATATAATATTGCCACTTGCCATTATGTAACGTTAACTACTTCAGTTAACCGAGTGAAAGTGGAGCAGTTTTGAGCTGTTGGATTGAGTGGAGGCAGGGACTAATTAGCATATTCATGCAGTTCTGCGTATAGAGTTAAAGGGTTAGTTCACGCAAATATGAAAATTACCCCATGATTTACTTACCCTCATACCATCCTAGGTATATATATATGACTTTCTTCTTTCAGACAAATACAATCGGAGTTGTATTAAAAAATGTTCTGGTTCTTCCAATCTTTATAATGGCAGTGAATGGTGGTTAAGATTTTGAAGCCCAAAAAACTGCATCCATACATGTTAAAAAGTGTTCCACATGGCACTGGGGGGTTAATAAAAGCTTCAGAGGTGAATCGATGTGTTTGTGTAAGAAAAATATCTATATTTAAAACTTTATAAACTGTAGCTAATCTCTAGCTTCCGTTAACTGTCGTACGCATGTTCACTAGAAAGTGGCATTCCAGCAGATGAAGAATGCGAATTAGAAGTACAAAATGAGGATTTGTAAAGAAAAAGGTTGAAGGTATAAGATAATTTAAAAAAGGATTTCGATATAAGGCAAGAGGAGACTGGTTTTCTTTTGCTGTAAACAAAACTTAGTTCTTGCGAGACAAGCATATTTCGTTCAGATCAAAGTGTGGCGCAGCTGACACAGAACAGCATACGTTGTTTACGTTCAGTGGATACTCTCCAAAATATCCAAAATATTTTGTTCTTTGCGCAAAGTAATTTCGTAGCTTCGTAAAATTACGGTTGAACCTCCGGTGTCACATGGATTATTTTAATGATGTCCTTGCTCACGGGATGCATCAAAAATATCTTAATTTGTGTTCCGGGTTTGGAACGGCTGAGTAATTAATGACAGAATTTTCATTTTTTGGTGAACTATCCCTTTAAAGGAACACTCCACTTTTTTTGGAAATAGGCTCATTCTCCAACTCCCCCAGAGTTAATAAGTTGAGTTTTACCATTTTTGAATCCATTCAGCCGATCTCCGGATCTGGCGATAGCACTTTTAGCATAGCTTAGCATAGATCATTGAATCCTATTAGACCAGTAGCGTCGCGTTCAAAAACGATCAAAGAGTTTTGATAGTTTTCCTATTTAAAACTCGACTCTTCTGTAGTTATATCGTGTACTAAGACCGGCGGAAAATGAAAAGTTGCGATTTTCTAGTCCTATTTGGCTAGGAACTATACTCCCAGTCCGGCGTAATAATCAAGGAACTTTGCTGCCGTAACATGGCCGCAGCAGGCGCAGTGATATTACGCAGCGCCTGAAAGTAGTCCCCAGCTAGGTAACTAGTTATAATATAGCTGGGGACTACTTTCAGGCGCTACGTAATATCACTGCGCCTGCTGCGGCCATGTTACGGCAGCAAAGTTCCTTGATTATTACGCCGGAATGAGAGTATAGTTTCTAGCCAAATAAGACTAGAAAATCGCAACTTTTCATTTCGCGCCGGTCTTAGTACACGATATAACTACAGAAGAGTCCAGTTTTAAATAGAAAAACTATCGAAACTCTTTGATCATTTTTGAACACGATGCTACTGGTCTAATAGGATTCAATGATCTATGCTAAGCTATGCTAAAAGTGCTATCGCCAGACCCGGAGATCGGCTGAATGGATTCAAAAACGGTAAAACTCAACTTATTAACTCTGGGGGAGTTGGAGAATGAGCCTATTTCCAAAAAAAGTGGAGTGTTCCTTTAAGGGTATAAAGTGTACATTAAAGCTATTTTGAGGCATTAAGAAATAATTTTCACTGGGGAATTATATAATATATGATATATTTAATATATCATTTTGATTGCCAAAGATGAGATTTAATGGATAAAATTTGAGACTGCAGGGAGACTTTTGGAATATACAGTATATTATTAGTTAAGTTATAGCAAATGAGGACTTTATTTGTCAAGAATTTGCATAATAAAGACCAAACATTGTTAGGAAATCAGGCCGGATTTCAGTTGTTTCATAATATTTTTTTCTTTGAGAACAGGCGAATGAAAGACACAGAAATCCACGGCATTGTGATTATGTGTGTATATTCCTGGAAGGACATAGAGGAAAATCTGTCACATTATAATCTCGATGATCTTTTCTGAGAACAGATGCACGCTCAGCTCAGACATTTTCTTTTCAAACTTGCTTCGCTTCCTTTCGACAAACTGCTTTGCTTGTACAGTTCAATTGATCTGATCTTGAACTCTTCAGATAAATGATTTATATTTAGACAAGCAGAGCATTTGGAGTTGGGTTCGGAGGGGGCGGATGTTCTTCTCCGTGCTTTGGACCGAGAGGACGATTGTGAGTTGAGATAAGACAGCTGTTCGATCTTGTGGCGGAGTGTGGCTCAGCACGAGGGCTTCGTGATTTGTGAATAGCTCTCATGGCTACTGGCACAGTTTAATTTAGTGATTTCAGAAACTGAGACAGGAAAGGGAAACGGCAGGCAGAGATGGTGCTTCCTGGTACCCGACCCCCGAAGCATTTTGGGGCTACATTTGAAAAAGTGTTTTGCATTTTTTTGGCTGTAAAACTTAGAGTTTGTATTGAAAGTTTATTGAAATGTTCAAACTGGGCAGGTGATATTTCTGCTGGACTTCATTTGTAGTCTTGCCATGCGACCAGTTCAGATTACTGTAAACCTCACAAGCAGGACATTGTTCTTTTAATGCACACTTGCAACAGCAATACACATCAAACAAACAACCTTGTCAGTTGTTTTCCTCTTGCTTGATTTATTTTTTCATGTGCTGGCTGTGTTATCTCATCCATCTGCACTCCCATATGTGTGTTAAACAGCAGGAGGTAATCGCACAGCAAAATTTCATCAGAATCCCAGCAGGTATGATAACATACATCCCAGGTTGTCTCACACAGATGAGCAGAGGTCATGCTGGAGAGCCTATAGATGCATTAGAGGGTCAAAGATGTTCCAGCAGCCCATATAAAGGGTCGATGAGGCTTTTATATTTTATATATTTTACTAGATGAATAATTTGTGATGTTGCTGTGTAAAGAATCACCATTAGTTTTGGTAATTTTGTACAAACCCTTTACCTTAAGTCATGCAGTTTACAAATTTTGATGATTTTCATCTGGCTGGTGATAAAATTGGTTGAAAAATTCATACTGATAAATGGACTTAAGTCATAAAGTATATAGGCACCAAGGGCCAGATTAATGAAACATTCTTACAATTCTTTTTGTCTGCTATTTGTCACCTTATATTGTTCTTCTCAGTTTTGTTTTTTAGATTTTTCTAAAGACAAGACTTAAGAACTTGAGATTTTAAATATGGTCATGCAGGATATGGCATTTATATGTGCTTTATAGATACTAATAAACAGCCAAAATGCTAGTAATATGCATGCTAATAAGCAACTAGTTATTATTGAGAATTGGTCCTTTAAATTAAGTGTTACTTAAATTCTTTGTTAATTTGGCCCCAGAATATCATGGACACTTTATTGTGGGTGTTTCTCTTCGGCCAGTATCTCATTTTATAATGTCTCTGTTTTTTTCCCCTCTTGCTTGCAGTTGTAAATGGCTTGCGAAGGTTTGAAAGCTGTGATATCTAATAGAAAGCGAGGAATAGAAATAGATTGGTGCAACCTAGCAGCACATTGCTTCCTCATATAATACTATGCAAATGAATACAGAGGCTGTCTATCGCTGGTTTTATCACCACAGAGAACACCTCACACAGGACTGCATGAGGTTGTGCTGCTTTCAGAGCACGGAGAGCTCAGAAATAGCATCTGTGGCACAGATCAAGCATTGTTACTGACTAGAAAGCAGGTTGGTAATTCTTCATTTCCTCAGCTGAGCTTCAGTTTTAGTTGTGGTTATAGATGCAGCTCATGGGAGTTTTGTTTAGATCACAGACTCCAATTAGGGGGTCCGGTTCAGGATCAAACGTCTTTTAGATCCAATGAAAATTTTTAAGTGTTTTTCAAAGCATAACTTTATCACAGAGCGCACACAGACCCCACACTGCCTCATGTGAGCAAAATTCCCAGCTGATATTTTTCCAGGGAACTTTTAATGCTGATCTGTAGTGTATTGTTAGAATATATGCAACACTATAGTTCAAAAGTCAGTCGGTTTTTTCTTAATTAGTACTTTTATTCAGCAAGGACTCATCATCATGCTTAAAAGTGATCGTAAAGACATTAAGAATGTTTCAAAAGTTTTCTGTTTTAAATATGTGCTGTTCTTTTGAGATTTCTGTTCTTCAAAGAACTCAAAAAAAGATGTATCATGTTTTAACAAACATATAGTATTATTAGAATAATTTCTGAAGGACATGTGACACTGAAGACTGGAGTAATGATGCTCAAAATTCAGCTTTGCATCACAGGAATAAATTATGTTTTACAAAATGTAATAATATTTCACAATATTACTGTTTCCACTGTATTTTGATCACACAAACGCAGCCTGGGTGAGCATAAACATTTGAAAATCTTACCAGCCACAAATTTTCATACTGTCATAAAATGACATTGAATAGTACAGTATGTGACATAGAACAGTCCTCCAGTGATTAGGTAGTAACCACCTGTTTAACGCCAAGCAGTTATAAATAATGTAATGCCTTTTCAGTGTACATTACAGGACTTTTTCATTTGTCATTCTGCCACTACAGAACAACGGCAACGTCTGTGCTGTGTTATGAGGTGTTTCTGTGCCTCTTTTTATGCATGAGTTCCTTGTGTATTAGGTGTCTTATTTCTAAGGGACTTCATTACCCAAAGGTATCAGCTTTCATTTGGCCTTTCCAGGTGATAAAGGGTTGAGTATTGGAGTATAGAAAGTGAAAACTCTCAAAGGAGTGTTCTGGGTTCAAAACAAGTCAAGCAACGACAGCATCTGTGATGCACAATATAGAGACAATCACTTTGACCTTCTCTCAGTTAATGCACTTGGAATGAAAGTCAATAGGACACGATATTCAGGAAGGTTAAAAACGGTGATGTGAAGTTCAAATTTATTTTCTGTTTTAGGTGGATGAATCGCACATTTGAAGTTTAAACAAGTACATTCTGGACTAAAAAAACTCTTAAAATACTGTCACAAAAACAGTGTTATTTATTAAATTATTTGGGTGTCCGCCATGACACTTGCTGTGAGAAATACCACAAGTGGAGTGATACAAATGGTTGGAGTTCTGTTACACTCTTAGAAAAAAAAAATGCTGGGTTAAATTCAGACTCAGCGATTAGGTTGTTTTGACCCAGCGGTTGGGTTACTGCCCAGAAGGTTGGGTTAAACGTTCAACCCAACTGTTGGTTGAAAACAACCCAATCGCTGGGTTTGTCCATATTTTACCCAGCGCTGGGCTGTATTTAACCCAGCATTTTTTAGAGTCTATCATTAGAATATTGCACTTCTCTTGGCTAATCAGATTTGAGGACTAGAAAGTACTGTTGTATAAATATATTTTTACATCCGGAAAGTATTCACAGCGCTTCACTTTTTCCACATTTTATGTTACAGCCCTCATTCCAAAATGGACTAAATTCAGAATCAGAATCAGAAAGAGCTTTTATTGTGAACTGTGCTTGCGCGTACAAGGAATGTGTCATAAGATTCCAGTTCACAGAGACAACAACGACACACAGACAATAAAAATAAGATGAGAATAAAAAAATACACATATGTAAATATAAATAAACAAAAAAAAAATGAAAAAGAAAAATAATTTGAAACATGAATGATTGTATATACAGTTGTGCTATAGATGATGGAGTGGGATAGAATAGAAGGAGATGCAGGGATGTTGGATGGAGGTGGTAGCAAATAAATATAAGGTTATTGCACATTGTTATTGCATAATGGGGATGACTTGGATGTGAGGGAATCCAGAGTGATTTTCTGAGCCCTTTTCCTCACTCTGGACGTATACAGTTCTTGAAGGGTGGGCAGGGGGGCACCAATAATCCTTTCAGCAGTCTGAACCGTTCTCTGTAGTCTTCTGATCCTTAGAAAAAACAAAAAACAAACAAAAAAAAATTTATAAGGTCCTATTATTGTTTAAAAAATAGGACCCTTTTTAAAAAAAAAAAAAGAGAATAGGTTTAAAAAACAGGATTTTTCGAATATTCTTTCGTTCTGTTCTGTAGTTTATTAAAAGTTTATTAATTCTGAAAGTGTTACGTGTCCATTATGCACCAAAATGCAACACTACACTCCCTTGGGTCCGCAGCAACACACCCGCCATGCATGAAGTTGATTGGATGAACGGTTCTGGACATAATAAAAATGCAAACAGACACACAGACTCACAGAGATTCCTGCCTTTATTAGAAAGAAGAATATGTTCAGCCCCTCCCTCTGAAGCTTCGAATATTTGAAGTTGATTACTACCGAAGCTTCGAAGCTCAAAAAATGATATCAATTGCATTTGTATTAAAACTGTATTCATAAATGTAATCAAACAATTGAGAATCGAATCAAGAATCGAATCAGATCAAATCGAGAGCTTGCGAATCGGAATTGATTTGTGATGTAGTGCTAAATTTCTCCAAGTCTGTTTTACAACCCAAATTCCGGAAATGTTGGTACGTTTTTTTTAAATTTTAATAAAATGAAAACTAAAAGAATTTCAAATCACATGAGCCAATGTTTTATTCACAATAGAACATAGATACATAACAAATGTTTAAACTGAGAAATTTTAAAATTTTATGCACAAAATAAGCTCATTTCAAATTTGATGCCTGCTACAGGTCTCAAAATAGTTGGGAGTTGTAGCATCTCCTCTTCTTTTCAAAACAGTTTGAAGATATCTGGACATCGAGGTTATGAGTTTCTGGAGTTTTGGTGTTGGAATTTGGTCCCATTCTTGCCTGATATAGGTTTCCAGCTGCTGAAGAGTTTGTGGTCGTCTTTGATTTATTTTTCGTTGAATGATGCACCAAATGTTCTCTATAGGTGAAAGATCTGGACTGCAGGCAGGCCAATTCAGCACCCGGACTCTTCAACTACGAAGCCATGCTGTTGTAATAGCTGCAGTATGTGGTTTTACATTGTCCTGCTGTAATACACAAGGCCTTCCCTGAAATAGACGTTGTCTGGAGGGAAAACCTCTAAAACCTTTATATACTTTTTAGCATTCATTGTACCTTCCAAAACATGCAACCATGTTCACATATGGCTTCCTTTTTGCATGATAGACCTTTAGTTGGCACCTGGAGATGGCACGGCGGATTGTGTTTACTGACAGTGGTTTCTGGAAGTATTCCTGGGCCCATTTAGTAATGTCAATGACAGAATCATGCAGATGAGTGATGCAGTGTGGTCTGTGGGCCCAAAGACCATGGGCAGCCAACAAAGGTCTTTGGCCTTGTCCCTTACACACACAAATTTTTCTCCAGTTTCTCTGAATCTTTTGATGATGTTATGCACTGTAGATGATGAGATTTGCAAAGCTTTTGCAGTTTGACGTTGAGGAATGTTTTACGCACTCTTTCACAGATTGGAAAGCCTCTGCCCATCTTTACTTCTGAGAGACTCTGCCTCTCTAAGACATCCCTTTTGTAGCTAATCATGTTATAGACCAGATGTCAATTAGCTTAACTAGTTGCTAGATGTTCTCCCAACTGAATCTTTTCGAAATCTCTTTGTTGCCCCCGTGCCAACTTTTTTTGAGACCTGTAGCAGGCATCAAATTTGAAATGTGCTCATTTAATGGATAAAAGTGTAAAATGTCTCTGTTTAAACCTATATATGTATATGTGTGTGTGTAATATAATATATATATATATATATATATAACACACACACACACACAATTTTATTATATGTATATAATAAAATTTAGCACTACATCACTTGCTCATCAATGGATCCTCTGCAGTGAATGGGTGCCATCAGAATGAGTGTCCAAACAGCTAATAAAAACATCACAGTAATCCATTGTGAAATAAAAAGCTGCTTGTTTGTAAGAAAAAAAAAATATTTTGGCCAGAAGCAACAGTAACGCCTTAATGAGGGATTTGTTTGTTACAAACACAACTTATCTCTTCACAAGATGTTAATTGATGGACTGGAGTCATGTGCATTATTATGATGTTTTTATTATTCTGACGGCACCCATTCACTGCAGAGGATCCGCTGGTGATTTCTCCTAAACTGTCCAGATGATCAATCAAGCTAATCTATATCTTGGCTGGCCTGAGGGTGAATAAATTTCAGCTACTTTTTATTTTTAGGGACATGTTTAATCCTTTAAATGTAATATTTAGCAAATCTCAAAATAAAAAAATATTTTTATTAGGGCTGTCAATTGATTAAAATATTTAATTGTGATTAATCGAATAATTGTCATGAGTTAACTCGTGATTAATCACAACTTAATCACACATTTTTATCTGTTCTAAATGTACCTTAAATGAATACTTTTCATGTTTTTAATACTCTAATCAACATGGGCAGTGACAAATATGGATGCTTTATGCAATATGTTTATCATTAGTGAAACCATAGTTAACAGAGCATGAAGACTAGACATGTTTCAAAGATCATAGATGTTTTTCAAAGAATTTGTTCATGTCTATTAGACACATGAAAAAAGAAATACCAGGTTCCCATTACTTCTCTTTCTTTGCACTGAGCAGTTTACTGACACAAACCTGTTTGCATTTTCACAGGACAGGGCAGCTCACTTCTTCTGAACAAGCAAAATGTACATTTATTATTTATTATTACGTTTGTTTGCCTCTCTGTGCCCACATACTGTATTTTGACGCAGCTAAATTCTCAATAAAACTGTTTTCATTGATATTTTACTGTTTCTGTTGTCAGACAATGGAATGAATATGAAATGTTGACTAAAACGCAACCCACTAAATAACCAGCTCTCCCTTCCAAAATGTTAATCTGCACAAATATCCTGATTTATAATCCAGCCATCGTCTGATAAAATCAAATAGGCTATACATAAAATAAAGACAATAGCTGTGCTGTGATTTCGGCTGTACTTGCATATTAAATTAGATAAGCAACATAATATCTGTTTTAACTAAAAGCACTGTTCCTCTCAGCCGCTCGTTGAACAGAGCAGATGCGGAGAGAGAGAGAAAGAGGTATATACACAGCTGGAAAAGGAGTCCTCGCACTCGCGCGCCAGTACCGGCGTGTCTCAAAAACTGGTTTGGGCAAACCCTATAAAGATTGGTCGCTTTTTAACATTTTTTTTTTTAAAGTTGCTAAAGTGGTCTGAAAAGTTGCTAAGTTGGCAACATTGTCAGCATCTCCATACATTTCCATTTCTCCAACTATAGTAGTACAGGCTAGGCCACGGGTCAAACAGAAAATGCGCGCTGCGTTAATCACACGTTAATAAAATTAGTGCCGTTAATATGAATTTGCGTTAAGTAGTTGGACCAGCAACTGTTTGGTTACCCACATTCTTCAAAATATCACAAAATTCAAAATATGGCACAAGAAAGAAATTAATACAGGTTTGGGACAACATGTAAGTGAGTAAATAATGACAGAAAATAAAGTTTAGGGTGAACTATCCCTTTAATGACATTTTCTCTTAGCTGTTTACTTTAATTTTAGACATAACCAACTGAGCCTATACATAAACCTTGTGTGTATTGACAGTATTAGCAGAAAAGATAACTTAGTTCAGTAATCAGGCGCTGTTTAACAGGCTTTTTAGTGCGCGTGCTTCGGGTGTACGGGCTCAGAAAAAGCATATGTCAGAACTGCACGTGAATGAAACGTTTAACCGGCAAGGCTTTAAAGTGCATGCAAATAATGTACTTTTGTGATTGCGAATAAGTGCAGTGTCCCGTGAGAGTAATGCTACCGCTGAGTTAACACTGATGTGAATGTAGTATGTGGCGTTGTACAGTATATTGATATGGCGGCGCCAGAACAGCAGCTGATAGAATGTGTATAGCACGACACTACAATATTTCTTCAAAAGCAGATTGTGGAGACATTTTTATCGTCCACGATCAAAAATCGGCATATCGCGCACCCCTACGTGAGCCCAAACTTTTGAACATTTCACTCTTGCCACTGATTGCACGCAAACACACACTGCACATGTGCATGGAGATAACACGCACGGCCACATCATTCAGTGAAGGAAAATGAAAAGCAGCAGCTTCTAATTCGCCATTAACATTGAAATATACGGAGATAAAACAACGCAAGTATCAATAACAGTATCGTTTGTCCCGAAGCTTATCGGTAGTCTGTAATTGACCCAATTACGTACCGGTCCAAAAAAAATACCAGTTCTCGGTACCCATCCCTACTTATGTGTATATATTACAATGTTTTATACTGTAATGCAAGCAGCCTTCATTACTGCATATTAAAACTTATCTATCACTAACCATAAGATTTCTGCTTCAAATAGATCATGCGTCAGTTTGCCAAAAAAGGAACATCTTCAGTCGAGTATATGAAAAGCAGTCAACACATGCTGAAGCCTCAAGCTCTTGCTCCACTAATGACGTACCTGTCTGACTCAAACATCCCCTAGTCAAGTATTCTCTACAATACTTGCGGTTTGCGGTTACCCTT
The DNA here is from genome assembly GCA_036784905.1 of Acrossocheilus fasciatus. NCBI lineage: Eukaryota > Metazoa > Chordata > Actinopteri > Cypriniformes > Cyprinidae > Acrossocheilus > Acrossocheilus fasciatus. The sequence continues at coordinate 25,828,144 of CM071948.1, read as the reverse complement.
CTTTACATACAATATGCTGCTCAGAAATGTGGCTTGCAGTAGGTATGAGTATAAAAACATCATTTGGTACCTTTAAGGTGCACAAGGTGACACACAGACTCTTTAGACACTCACATTTCTTCATCAGACACATGCACAGACTCAGAGTCTGGTATAAGGTTATTCCTGACTGTTTCTTGCAGTAGATTGAAGGCTCCAGGCAGCTCCTGCTGTGTACAAGCGTGCCCTTTTCATGGCCAATAATATTCACATTCTCCAACCTTTCCCATATACAAACACACACACACACACACACACAGGTGTCATGTTGTATATCACGATGGAAACCTTACATTCACTTCTGTTGTTCTTAAATTAAGCTAATTATTATTACTACACTAGTACCTTACCTCTTGCAGTCATATTTTGGGAATTACTACATGTAAAATAACACAGTAACATGGTGATTGCAATGGATGGGTGACATGACATTTCAAGCTGTGACTGCATTGTCCTGCAGTGTGACTGTTTTAAAATGCACTTTTCTAATTCATTCATAATTATACATACTGCTTTTTGTTTTTTTTTTAATCTCATATCGACTACATGGAATATTTAGACATTTATAAATGCATTTGTCACACCACAGGCCGTTTTAGTGAACTGCAAAAAAGGTAGATGGGTAAAAATGGCATGTTGTGACTTTTAAAATACACATGACTATAAAAAAATTGAAAATTTTAACTTAAATTCAGAAAATGCAAATTATTAAACTATTTTATGTAATAATTTAAGTTTATTTCATAATTTACATATTTTAAGTATTCTTACATCACAGAATAAAGATCATGGTACTAGTGTCGGGAAATTAAGTTTTATTTTATTTTATTAAAAGTTACATATTTTGAACTTTTCTAACCAACACTCTGTCTGTGCCCCATTTATGTCAAATAGTTAATCTCAATTCATTTAAATAAGTTTTCCAACTGAATAATTAGAATGAATAAACTGGCTTATAATATAATTTTATGTAGTATATAAGATATTGTCAATATAAAACTAAAAGCAGAAGTTTTTTATTCCTCACAATTGGAATTTTTGTACCAAACCCATTTTTTTTTTTTCTTTTTATCCAGCATTTTCAAAAAAACATTACTTTGGTACTTTTTTGATAACAAATTATTCCCTTTATAAAGCTTGTTTCCATGAGGTTGGCCGCAGTGTAGATTTTTCAGGTTTTAAAATCATTTTAGAACAAATTTATCCCTATGCAAGAAAGGACAAATCGGAGCAAACACAGTTGTCAGGTTTAACCTATATTAGAGTCACAGTGAGATAAGACAAGCTTAAAATTAGGGGTGCGCCGATCCGATATTCAGTATCGGTATCGCTCCGATACTGGCATTTTCTGCCGGATCGGGGTATCGGTAAGACGAGACCGATCCAAATCCGATATTGTGCATATACTATTGTGCTATTGTTAAGCCCCACAAAAGCCACAAACACATTATAAAACACCATAAAGATTTCATGCACTATATTTCAAGTGTTCTGAAGCAGTTACACAGTTTAATGTGAGGTACATTAAGGCCGCGGCTGTCTATCATCCTCCATTCAGCATTCGAGTCATATGAGTCAAGACGATGAAACTCTCTGCAATATTAAATGTTCCTAATATTATACTTGATCTGTAAATAAAGATAAATGGTTTTGCATAAAAGGACTTTATCTTGCAGGACTTGTTTTGTGTTGGTGTCTGTTTAATCACAACACTGAACTAAAGAGCACTATGTTCTTAACGAGCACAGTAACTGAAATTCAAAACTGTTAAAAGAAAAGGCTCAATAAACTATAGCACTAATTTAATACACTACGCATTAATATCTCTTCACTTTGCGCTTTAGTATTTTTGTCATAGATTATAATTATATATGCATTCATTTGTTGTTTTTCTTTACAATAAAGTTGTCTATATTTAGTAGATTGTGTATAACACAAAAAAAGTCACGATCAGGTCAACACACATTGAGGTATAAAAATTCAACCCTGATTAACAAAAAACTGACCAGGTATCGGATCGATATCGGTATTGGCAGATACTCAGAATTTTTGGTATCAGATCGGGATCAGTTCTGAAAAAGTGGTATCGAGCCACCCCTAAAGCAAAATTTGAGATGGAATCAGTCCCAAGCACAAAACTGCACCACAAGAAGTATGAGGAAAAGACCGATGTTAAGCATAAACCTGTTTAGAAGGAGAAGCTGCTGATTTCTCTGTGGAGAATGAGACATGTGTATGTGTGTGTGTGTGTTTGTATGTCTGGCTGTGTCTCCGGACCCCAGCGGTGATGAAGGCTGAAGTGTATGTTTAATCACTTAGCTAACTGCTTATTTTCACCAGATGCGCTGACTTCCCAGTGCTCTTTATCTTAGTGTGTGTGGGTTTGACGACTTTGGAAAGCCACTGTCCGTTTGTGTGTATATGCATGTGTAATACTGATAGGAGTGTTTGATTTTGTGTGCCACACTGTGTGTGTTTTATATGTATTTTGATTAGTGGGATTCTGTGTAATGGTGTGTGTGAGAGGAGACAGAGGGTCACGGAGTTTGTTCTAGTTTACATGCTCTCAATGCATTTACTAACATTTCAATACCATCTTTAATACTCTTAGTTATATTTAAAGCCATTTCATTTCTGAAGTCGCATATTGCACATGCACCATTAAGTCATTTTAGATAAAAGCATCAGTTAAATGAATAAATGTAAATGTCATGCTCTAATGTGAGACAGCATGAAATGCAGTAGCATTCATAATCTTAAACATTTCTGAGCAAGTCAATTTAGGAAAAACTATTACCTGGGATTTGATGTTATCTACTGTCAATTGAGTAGATCATAAAAAATTTCTGAAATATTATTTTTTTTTATATGTATATTTAATATTTTCTTTTATTGTAATGTTTATTTGTCTTTAAGATAACATGCATTTACAGCATGAGGGAAAATTTATTTTTCTTAAAATATAAATAAAAATAATATTAAAAACAATAAATGAATAGTATTTTTTTTTTTATTAAAAATATTTAAAAAAATTAAATATATTTAGCTTATTTTAACTTTAATGATACAAACCACAGTTTTGATCGCTCAGTTCTGTGAATTCCTATGGAGATTTGTGAAGTGTTGAAAAGCAACACTTATTTTTCTCACCATTTGTGACTAATATAGAACAATATAAGTTTTTTAGATTTCTTTCTTTTCCTCAACCACTCAGATTCAGTGTTGAGTGGCTTCAGGTGTTCACGTGTATGTGCAGAAGCTGGTGGTCCACTGTGTGTGTGTGCGAGTCTCTGGCATTAGCACTTCGTCCTGACTAAGTTTTCCTCAGGTGATCTCATGTTCAGGCATAAATAAGCGATCTTGCTGATGGGCATGGAGTCAAGTCATATTTCAGAATCACACTTACTAACATGCAGCGTCACTCACTGGGACACACAGGCAAAATAGATGCAGTTACAGCCATAATAAACAAGGTAATTTATTTTTGGCAGTGCCTGAAATGGCGAACAGGCTGTATTTGTAAAGGTGGTTGTAAATAACTGGACTAGTGTTCTAGAAAAAAGGATTCTGGATTATTATAAGGATTTCTTTCATGTTAAACAAGACATGTTGGTTCAAGAAGACTGTCCATGAAATGTAAGTAGAAATGAAACATCTACAAGTGACTAACTAGCAGCTGTTTTCGTCACAAAGACATCACTAGATGTTCTGACTTCAGTGCTGATGTTTGGATACAATACAACCTTATTTAGTTTTGCCTGACTAATGTTTCCTGCATGAATAGAACATCCTGTTGCTTATTAAGAGATGGTGGGAAGCTTTCGTCAATGTTTGGTTAAATGGTTTCATTTTTTATTAGCTTACTGGCAGTTGTACTTTGCATCAAGCTGTGAATTTGTAATTTACTGTAATTTTATAATAAAATATTATTAGTAAACGCTTTTTTTTTTTTTTTTACAATGGGTGAAGTGAAATTAAAGTTTTTTTTATGTTTTAGTATTAACAATAAGTCTCTGTTGAGAATTATATAGATTTTATAGATACATTTTATTTATATATATATATATATATATATATATATATATATATATATATATATATATATATATATATATATATATATATATATATACACATTTATTTATTTATATATATATATATATATATACACACATACATATACATATACATATACATATATACATTATATGCATTAAATGCATTAAATTTGTGTTTTCAAAAATTTTATGATAATCAATGGTTACCAAATGATGTAATAAAACATTAACCGTTTAATTAAACTTTTAAAATGCAATCCAATTACAATTTGACTATATTTGTATTATTTTTAGCAAGTGCTGCACAGAGATTTACTGTTAAAATGAAAACATGGAAGAATCATTTTAATGTTGTTATTATTACTTGGAAATGTACATTCTGCTGTACGATGGAAACAATTTCTCTTCAAGTTATTGAAGGCAGATGATGACAAAAGGTGCAGTTCCAATTCTTAGTTTAATCATAAACATAAGGAGAATGGTGAAGGTACACACAACTTAAAAGAACATAGAACGGACAAATGCTAAGGGAGAACTGAGAGTTTAAGTAGGGGAGCAAACAAAACAACTGAGTTAATTAATCATACACAGGTGAACAGAATGATAATCAGGAAATTTAAGGAAAACGAAGTCACAGGGGAACAGGCCAACTGAAAACACAATGAAAACTAGGACAAAGACCAAACATAACTCGAACAGTTATCTGTTCAACAATAATTTCTTCAAGTTAAGCTAAACTTTTCTGTTTTCTGCATCACAGAATTCATAGAGCCCTAAATAAATGCAGTCTTGTTGAACATAAGAGACTTTGTAACATTAAAACTCTTGCCAACCCCAAATTTTGAACGGTTGTGTCTGTCCGAGAACCTTTTGTCTATATAATAAAACTGAATGACGTTCCTGGCTCTTTCCACTTTCGTTGTATGGAAAACAGCTGCTTAGTTGTGTTCAATGAATGACAGTGTCATATGGATTTGACCCTGAGGTTGTCTAAATAATGACAACATTTTTTGGCATCTTTGGCATCATCTCAAACGTTTCTGCTTCGATAGTCCCCTCTGTTCAATCAGAGGCCACATTTTCAGGAGAAATTGCTTTGCTCCAGAGGTCATTGTGTGATAAATGAATATCTGAATTGCAGTATAATGGCAGATGATGATGTTTTGAGGGAGATCTTTGGTGCAGGAGATTTATCTCCTCTTTAGTATTCAGTAAATTTTTGCATGTGCCTGTGCTCTCTGCTGCCGCCCCCACACACTGCCCCTCAGTGGTTAGGGGTGGAACAGCGTGCCGAAGACCGCCGGATTCTGAGCGGCACTGCATTATGTGAAAGGATGCGGTTTGTTGCTGGGTTACTGAGCACGAGTTTGACGTTCAGGATTGCACGGCTGAGAGAGAGAGAGAGAGGAGGTGGAATAGATGCTGCATTCGGCTGCCTGTCTTCATGCATTCAGAGTTTATCACTGCAAGGTCATTGGAAATACCATCATATTTCTATAGCGTGTTTGTGATCAGGATCTGTTTTTCTTTGTGTTCCTTTCTTTCTGGAGAAAAGTACTTCCTGTGCCGATACGCGGTTGTTTGTCACTCTTGTTCAACAAGCCCACACACAACACACACCGTAGGAGGTAGAGGGGCAACTCTATGAAGTGGTCTCCGCTCCCTCCAGCTTTCCTGGTGTAGACTGACAGATCTATTCAGACAAGAGAGAGAGAGAGAGAAAGAAAGATGGAAGTAGAGGAGGTAGAGAGATGCATTTTTCCTGTCTCTCAGAAATACCAAGCTGTAGCTGTGTCACAATGCTTCTATTGCTTTGAAACCTTAAAATCCCTAGTCAAATGACATCAAGAACTTGTATGCAAATTTATGTATTAAAATTAGGGCTCTCAGTGGTCTCAACACCTTTATTTAAAATGATTCATTCTGTTTATTATAATAAATAAATGATTGAATAATAGATAGTATATTTATATAATATTATACAATATCTTTTTTAGATTGCACACACAATACTGGTGGCCAGAAGTGCACAATATTTGGTTTTAATGACACTTTTTTTTATATTTGAGTTTAATTTGACCTTCATATTATGAGGAACATATTATATTGGGGAGAGAAAAACACCCATTTGCTTTTTAACAGACTAAATTATTTGACAAAAAAGGCAAACTACAGCTTATGGTGGAATATTGGATTTATTTAATATTCAGTAAAAAATGCATAGAAAAACAAAAAGCTCACAGGAAAGTATACCTTGACTAAAATATTATCAGTTATTAATATTTCATTGGTTCCCCCTTGTATTTGATTTGCAGTCATTCTCATGCACATTCCTCAATACAAATATATCTGCTTCAAACTAAATTTATAAAATGTATTGCTGTGGAGGTCATTGATAAGCTTCCGTTCAGTGCTGTGGAGACAAAGCAATCAATATATTGACTTCAAAAGCAACTTTTTGTCTTTAGATGCCACTATTGTCTTTGATTTGTCTTTTGGAGACTTCTCTCTAAAATTGTTATAGGGATGGGTGATATGAATCTTTATATGACTTTATGAGTGATCTTATTTCATGGTAACAGTATATCATGATTTAGTTATTTTTGCTTTAAATAAGGTCTTTATGGGATCTCAATTTTTGTCATAATTCTTGTCACCAGTGTCTATATCACAAAAAACTAATGCAAGCCAAAAAATCTCAAGCTCACTGTAGACAAGTAAAACAACTAGTACAATAGAACAAATAAATAAGAACCGGTATATAGTTTGTGTAAAGTAATCAATTGAATAAAAACACTGCATATTCTTCAATGTGTAAATTAAATATATATTTCCTCTTATTAAAGTTACAAAAGTGATTTAGTCAAGATCAAAGAAAGATTTTCTCTCTTTTGTTGTTTGATTAACGTGAATGACAGACAGCAGGAATATTAGACTGCTGTCACTTTAAGAGCTGCCTGGATCCAAAATACTGTTACACGTGTGTTTTCTTTCTCAGCTGTTTGCTTTCACTTGCAAAGATGGCCATTTTGACACATGCAAGTGAGTTCTTTTTCGCTGCTGATTGTTTCAACAGCTTAAAATCACTTGTTTTTAAATGCAATGCTTGCAAAAAATGTGTGCAAATGACCAGTTTTTGTGATTCACCTAGAGAGCGTGTAACTGCGATAATCGGACAATCTGTAAAATTTCCACCAGTTGATAAATTTCTACTGGTTAATCATGTCTACATGGATGTTGCCTGCCCCTATATTGTTATATGCAGTTATTTTGAATAATTAATTGAAGACATAATAGGTAGTTAGTATGAAGTATTAAAATGTGTAATCCATTCAAAGCCCTAATTGAAACTAAATTTGGTAAACTTGGTATTGCTCATAATTTGCTTTTGGAATTTCTGATCAAATCGTTAACTCTAAGTATTAATGTTAACTTTTCACTTGTAACACACTCACATATTTGTGCTGAGGATGATTTCTCAAATCATACGGCTTGTTGATGTGAGGTGTGTTTTGTAATGTATTTTTTGGACTATAAAATCATATATAATAAAAAAAAAAACGCATGTGTTTATAAGCACTGTAGCAGTGTGCTAGAAACCACTCAGCTTAGCAACCACATTTGCTATGCATTTCTCCTGGCAACATCCTAGTATCATTATAGTGAAATTTGCATGGACAAATCCCACTGGTAAAATAATTTTTAAAAATTGTTTATGCCTTTAATCTTGTAAGCTGTATGAAATATTTTTTTTTTGATTTATTGACAGTTTGTTGCCAGATGAAAGTGCATGTGCTGGTTTGTGCTGTTATATTCTGTTACTTTGAACAGAGGACATTATGATGTTTCCGGGATGATAAACGACATGATGTCACTCTGACTCATGTCACGGCAGCTATTCGCCACATGCACACGTTTGCCTGCTTGTGTGTGTGTGTGTGTGTGTGTGCGTGTGTGCATGTGTTTATATGCTTCATTTCAAACCAATGGTTATGCGAAATGACATGCTGAATTTACCAATTATAAAAACACTAAAAAGAACCAAATCAGAATCAGATTAGCCTTCTTGATGGATCAGCATTTAGGATTCATTTATTGCAATTCTCTGCTCACATTGTTTTGTGAATCAGTTTATTATTAATAATTTTATCAAGCACTTACAGGATTCGTCCTGAAAGATTCCTCATACACTGATTTAGATTTGTGTTTCCACTCTATCGTATTGATTTTACTGTAATATAGACTTGATTTGTATTATGGTTATGGACTAATCTCAGGAGTTGCAGGAGCATTAAGTTAAAATAAATAGTTTCCCCTAAAATGAGTCATTTAGACATGTCAGTAACGGTTATTTTGGTAATGGAGTAATTGTTCGATTATTCTGACGGGTAATCGGATCATTTTTGTGGTGATAAAAAGAGACCTGCGCAAACAATAAATTCAATAGTGCTATGCTTTATTATGATTTTTAAATTGTTTTAATATTTCATGCAGCCTTAGAAAATGGTGTAATAGGTTTATGCGTTTCATGGATTCTTGTCCGTGGAATGCGCCACTGTCGGTATTTTGCCGGTTAATCACCACGGGCAAAATGCAATCGAGGAATTTTTATAATTGAGGACTCGAATTGAATCGAGGAATTGTGACAGCCCTAGAATCATTTATAGTTTCTTTCTTCTGCAGAACACAAAATAGGATATTTTGCTCAAGGTTCATGCTGTTCTTGTCCATAAAATCATATGGACTACTTTTATAGTGATCTTGCGTCCTTTTTAGAAGTTGACAACCCCTGATTACCATCTATGTACTTTCATTATGTGGAAAAGAGCAGCATAGACATCTTACAAACATCTCAAAACATCTTATTTTGTGTTTTATGGAAGAAACTAAGTCATATTTGTAAGGAGGTTAAGTTTATTTTTGTGTTAAAGGACTAGTTTATCTAAAAAATACAATTTTACTCACTCTCAGGCCATCTTAAAATGTAGGCCTAGATGAGTTTATTTCTTCATAGGAATAGTTTTAGCAAAGAAGCGTAGCATTACATCTCTTGCTCACCAGTGGGTCCTCTGCAGTGAATGGGTGCCGTCAGAATGAGAGTCCAAACAGCTGATAAAAACATCACAATAATCCTCAAGTAATTTGCACAACTCCAGTCCATCAATTAACATCTTGTGAAGCGAAAAGCTGCGAGAAGCAAATCCATCATTAAAGCATTTTAACGTGAAACCTAATCACTGTATGCCTGTTTTGAATGAAAAAAATATTTTAGTTTTCGTTTTGCTCTTAACAAATATCCAGACAAAAAATATACCACAACACTAACCAAACAATTAAAACAGACTTCATTAACATAAAAGGGATGTTGAGCTTTTGATGTTGAAGGTGAAATTTGCATGTGTGGAACACTAGGGCATGTGTTTGTGAGATGTTTTTGTTTTAGTAAACTAGCAAATGATGGTTTGTTTGTGTGTGTGTGTGTGTGTGTGTGTGTGTGTGCATATGTGTGTGAGAGAGAGATTATGTACAGTTAGTCTTTAGAGCATAAATAAGCAGAGATGAGTCAGAGATATTTATGGATTGCCCCACAGGCCTCTGTTTTCCTGTCTCTCTCTTTCTCTCTATTCTCACACTCTGCTGATGGATGAATAAAGTAGAGGGGTAATGGATTGGGAATGCTGTATCACATTGTCCTCAACGGCATATCGCTTAATGAAGCTCTTCTGCTCCTGTTTGTTTATTTGATATGTAAATTTGCTTCAGTGTTGTTTATTTGCACAATATGACAAGTTAAAGGCTGTTTTGTTAGCAAAGCTCATCATTTTAAGTGGCCATATTTAAAATATGAAATTGAATCCGTGTTTCCTTGCTCTTTTACTGAATCTCACAGAAATATGCCCAGGCCATATTTTGCCTTAAAGGAACACTCCACTTTTTTTGGAAATAGGCTCATTCTCCAACTCCCCCAGAGTTAATAAGTTGAGCTTTACCGTTTTTGAATCCATTCAGCCGATCTCTGGGTCTGGCGATAGCACTTTTAGCATAGCTTAGCATAGATCATTGAATCCGATTAGACCAGTAGCATCGCGTTCAAAAATGACCAAAGAGTTTCGATATTTGTCCTATTTAAAACATGACTCTTCTGTAGTTATATCGTGTACTAAGACCGGCGGAAAATTAAAAGTTGTGATTTTGTAGGCTGGTATGATTAAGAACTATACTCTCATTCCAGCGTAATAATCAAGGAACTTTGCATAGTATAGTTGCTAATCATATATGCCTAGAAAATCGCAACTTTTCATTTTCCGCCGGTCTTAGAACACGATATAACTACAGAAGAGTCAAGTTTTAAATAGGAAAACTATCGAAACTCTTGCTAGCGATGCTACTGGTCTAATCAGATTCAATGATCTATGCTAAGCTATGCTAAAAGTGCTATCGCCAGACCCGGAGATCGGCTGAATGGATTCAAAAACGGTAAAACTCAACTTATTAACTCTGGGGGAGTTGGAGAATGAGCCTATTTCCAAAAAAAGTGGAGTGTTCCTTTAAAGTCAGAAGAAAAAAAACATTTCGCGAAACGGAAATAATGTGGCATTTTTAGCACCATTGCAACATTTTCATGATGTCACCACATTTCCCTCGAAATGTTCATTAATATGATGCATCTAAACATTTTTATATAAAAAAGTTGCATCATAAACCTTGTATAAAGTAAAAGTTTGTATTTATATATTTACACTTATATACACTTATCTTTTATACATCTTCTATATCATTATATTAAACATTATCCTATTATATTTTTATATCCCACTATTATCAAAATTTTTTATTTTATTTTATTTTTTATTCCGACCATAATTGATTTAATTTACTATTTAAATCTGTATTGTTATTTTTATCCTTATTCGATTTTTAGGTGGATAGATAAATGCTATACTGTACTTCAAAGTTAGAATTTGGGCAAGTGCATTTGTTTGTTTCTGTCATGTGTTTTTCTGTGTCATCTGTTTTTGATTGCCTCTTTGATATCCTGTAAATATCTCATATTCAGTGCTGCGACTTCTTCTCTCCGCTGCTGTCACTCATATAACTCTCTCTCTCTGTCTATAGTAGCAGGATCGGTGAGCCCGGGTTACTCTTTTCCCGCAGTAACAAAAGGCTCTTTCTCTGATAGACAGGGCTAAGTGCTCCATTCAGTCGTCTGTAAAATGTTGGCAAAACGAGGCCCACAGCGTATAAAAGCTTCCCAAATGTCCTTACACTTAAACGCACACGCACGCACACCAACTAACCTCTTTCATTGTGCAACCTTTGCACAGCTGTCACACACACATAAAGGAGAAAGCTTGAGTCTGTGTGTGTGTTTGTATAAAGAGATGCTATTTGACAAGTTAAATGGCTGTGTCTAACACCATCAATGCACAGAAAACAACCCACTAGCCACTGCCACGACCGAGCAGCATGCTTTAATGCTTCAAAAACACTACGCTTTGAGTTTGTTACGTACTGTAGCACTGTTGTTGAGGTGTTGCGGAGTAACTAAAAGGCAAATCACTTGGAACGATATTTTCCCTCATAACACATATTCAATGACAATTTCATCTGCCATTGATCTGTTTATGCTTGTACAGTTTCTAAGACACTGACTTAAAATGGTGATGATATACAGTATCTCACAGAAGTGAGTACACCCCTCACATTTTTGTAAATATTTTATTATATATTTTCATGTGACGACACTGAAGAAATGACACTTTGCTTGTATAACAATGTAAATTTGCTGTCCCCTCAAAATAACTCAACACACAGCCATTAATGTCTAAACCACTGGCCACAAAAGTGAGTACACCCCTAAGTGAAAATGTCCATATTAGGCCCAAAGTGTTAACACTAGCACCGCCAGAGGTCGCTGTATACCTAAAAGCGCCAGCGGGTAAATTTTACCCACACACATGGCAACTGTTTTTATATGGCTAAAGAACATATTATTTGACTGTATTATGCCACTGTCTTCACAAAGAAGTGTCTAGACTCCTGAAATGATTATGTCTAGTCGTCAACTATATTTTTATCCTGTTGTTTTATGTTTAAGACTTTTTGATGCAGCCTACACTATAATGGTCAGTAGGCTAAGCTAAAAAAAAAAAAAGCCTGCACTGACAACGAAAATTAGAAGGTAGTAAATATTTCGGTGGTGTAATATTATAATACAATGTCATTTAATCAATATATTAGGATAGCCCATGTTATTTAAATTACTAAAATAGCTAATAGACAATAATGAGCAATAATAATTCTCCACACTGCATAGGATGATGCTATGACAAATTCAAGCGCACAGCTTCACCTAGGCCCAATTATTAATTTGTTTAGTTATATCATTTATAATTTGAATAAGAGAACAACAACAATAAACTTCGGGTAATCAAAAAAAAAAAAAAAAGAAAAATTCATTACATCAAAGATCAGATTTTTTTTTTTCAGGAAACGGCCAGAGTAGAATAAATAGCAGCACCGTACGTAGTGAACAATAAACGATATGGCCAGTGGCGGCTCCAGGATTTTTTTGTTGGGGGTGCTAAGGGGGGGCTTAACAGTTCAGAGGGGGTGCTAAAAAACTAATTAAATTGAGAGAAAGTAATGAACGCCTAACTTTAGCTTTCAGTTTTTTATATACAGCAGCTTCAAAAAAGGCATATTTAACTTTTTTCCTGTGGTATTAAACTTGCCATTGTTATTAGTAATAACTTCTAATGCCTGCCAAATATGACACTTACAAAGTAATATAATTTATGAATGAATATAGAAAAGAAAGAAAGTTGGGACTTTTTGTTTTTCATTGTTTTGTTTTATTTTATTTATTTAAGTTATCTTTATTTTTTATTTTACACACATCTAGTCATTTCCACACGGGCACACATTGCGGGTGATAACGTCCCAGTGCTGATTTGCATCGTATCATGCATGTGTAGATAGCCAAAGATATTGTCAAAAGCATAAAAAATTGGCAATATTAAGAGGATTTAGCATTTCCAATTAATGTAGGCCTGTTACATTCTTATTATTATTAGGTCTATTATTATTATTATAATTAGATTACTTTTATTATTAAATTACATGAAATTATTGCCCCGCAATAATTTCATGGCGCATCACCGCATGATGCGCTGTGATAGGCTATTAGCTTACTCCTCATTGAAAAAGTTTTTTTTTTAAAAACAGGTCTATTAATTCATACAATTGCAGTCAACACTGCAGTCATCAATGAAAATTCAGAGCAGCTTTATTTCATGCATCGATTTTCAAAAACATGTTTTTCACTTTACGAGCCACAAGAGCAATATTAAGGGAATAATTTAAGTTATATACCGTTATCAGCATATGTTAAATTAGATTCGTCTCTCCTTGTCTCAGAGAGAATATGCGCCGTTAATGCAGTGTTAACCATCACTTTTTTTAACTTTCACTTTCTCTATAGTGATCTGCGTTCACCGTCTTGCGCAAAGTTTGCCCGTTGCTTGCTTGAGTTGCTTGACCCCTCCCTCATATTATGAATTGTTTATAGGCCACATATTAGGCACCTTTTTTTAGGTTTTTAATATTTAGTTTTCAATGTTAATGAGAGTGACACCACAGTTAAAAAGCAGGAAAATCTTTTGGAAATCCTTGGTGGGGCTGTGCTGGGGCTAAGCAAGTTTCTGATGGGGCTATATCCCCGTCAAGCCCCGCCCTGGCGCCGCCACTGGATATGGCAAGACAAAAATGAAATAATAAAACCAAAGTTTGACCAATTATGAGTAATGTTAGACTAAAACATCTAAATATGATGTCTGAATCACTGTCAGATGAGCCGTCAGATGCTGAGCCGACCCAGGACGCATAACTTACCATCAGACTCCATCACTCATGTTATTTAGTGTTTCTAATACCTACCTTCCATAAATCCCCTTCTTTTAGTCATTTTGACTTTATTTTTGAAACTGATAACCGCTAAATCAGTGAGTGAAAGGCATTGCCTAGAAATGTACAATGTTAAAACATAAGCGGCAAGAAAATGACCGCGCGAAAATACATGCATTATATAGCGGGTAAATTTGACCCCGAACGGCACTTACAGGTATAAATGCTCCGTTTTTTGATCTGGCTTTATCTAAATAATTTTTAATAATATTGGGTTATAAATTACATAATTTTAGTAAAAGTCAATGACTGGGAGACTGTTTTGTTGAAAATCTGTTATGTATATTTGAAAAACAGCATTTTTAAATTTACCCCGTGGCGGTTCTAGTGTTAATAGTTTGTGTGGCCACCGTTATTTTCCAGCACTGCCTTAACCCTCTTGGGCATGGAGTTCACCAGAGCCTCACAGGTTGCCACTGGAGTCCTCTTCCACTCCTCCATGACGACATCACAGAGCTGGTGGATGTTAGAGACCTTGCACTCCTCCACATTCCGTTTGAGGATGCCCCACAGATGCTCAATAGGGTTTAGGTCTGAAGACATGCTTGGCCAGTCCACACTTGTCTTTGTACTCACCTGGTTGCCGCCACACATGCTTGACACCATCTGAATCAAATAAGTTTATCTTGGTCTCATCAGACCACAGGACATAGTTCCAGTAATCCATGTCCTTAGTCTGCTTGTCTTCAGCAAACTGTTTGTGCGCTTTCTTGTGCATCCTCTTTAGAAGAGGCTTCCTTCTGGAATGACAGCCATGCAGACTAATTTGATGCAGTGTGCGGCATATGATCTGAGCACTGACAGGCTGACCCCCACCGCCACCCCTTCAACCTCTGCAGCAATGCTGGCAGCACTCATACGTCTATTTCCCAAACACAACCTCTGGATATGACGCTGAGCACGTGCACTCAACTTATTTGGTCGACCATGGCGAGTCCTGTTCTGAGTGGAACCTGTGTTTGATTAGGGTTGGAGCTAAACTCTGCAGGACACCAGCCCTCCAAGACCAAAGTTGCCTATCACTGATATAGAGGATCATTTATATTATGTTTCTGGATGTGCTGTGGAGATTCTGGCTTTTGAAGTTTTTAGCATCAAAAAAAAGTGAAAAAAAAAGATCAGTTTCCATCTTTTTTTGTGACTTTTTTATTATCTTTTTTATTGTATTATAGCGTAATGGGATAAAGATAATTGTGACTTGGTGTCTCACAATTCAGATTTTTTATCTCAGTTTATAGTCTCCGATTCAGAGTTTGTATCTCACTTTTTTTGTATTGTAAGTTCACATATCGCAATTCTGTTTTTATGTTTCTTATGTCTCTGCCATGTAACCCCCCCCCCCCCCCCCCCAAAAAAAACAGATTAGTAACTTTTTGTCTCACAATTCAAATTTTATAAAATTGCATCTTAAATCTTAAAATTCTAAAATGTATATCTCGCAATTCACAGTTTTTGTCTGCTATATATTTATTCATAATTGCCAGATATAAACACAGAATTGTGAGGAAAAAAGTCCAAATTGTGAAGGAAAAAGTCGTAATTACCTTCCATATTATAAGCTTTCTTAAATATGTGTAAATATCAAGGACTTTTAGATGTTTCTATTTCATGACCCCTTTAAACTTAAAGCGAGCATTTCATCTAATTAATTAACATTTAAATAACTTGTTTTCATGCTCAAATTATTCATTTTGTTGTCACCTCTGACTTGTGTTTACCTAGATTGGAAAGACCTACACTGACAAAATTGGCTGCACAAAGTCATTCAGCTGTCTTGTGGTTATTATTGTGTGATCAAACAAATCCCAAAAAGTTCATGTGTGTATGTGTTTGATGGAAGATTGCATAGTTTTGGCAGTGAGCTGTAATGTGTCTTTTGAATTTATTGTACACTCTCTGCAGTTGTTCATCTTATTGATTGTTTTTTCTCTCTCCCTCTTCTGTCTCCCACAGGAAACAGTCGAATATGCCTTCCTTATCATTTTCACTATCGAAACCTTTCTGAAGATCATAGCGTACGGCTTGGTGATGCATCAGAACGCGTATGTCCGGAACGGATGGAACATGCTGGATTTCGTCATTGTTGTCATAGGGTATGTTTTATCTGCTTATATTCCAGAGCAGGGTCTAAAATTAACACTCGCCAAGCGCCAAATGTGAGTACAAATCGGCGTTGGCGAGTATATGTAACAGTGTCTGATGCCAGTTGGTGGGTACAACTTTTCCGAAATATAAAAATGCAATGTAGTGAGAACAACAGACAGTTTTAAAAGGGATTTGCTGTTTCTGATGTAAGCGAATAAAATAATCTTTTCCGAAGACAAGATCATCGTGATAGCTGTTCTGTCATAAGCGACAAGAGCGAATCAAATAATAGGATACAAACGGACTGATAAGGTCAGAGCAGTGTGATGGCCCGATTGTCCCTAGACACGGTTCTAATAACTTTTACCTGAGAAGATATTTCTGCTTCATTTCGGAGATTTCAGCAGATGAAATCACATACAATTATGTCAAAATACGTGGTTTTGGCGAGTTACCTCATAAACGTAGTCTTAAATGAGTTATAAAGTCTTAAATGATGGTAAAGCGTTTGGAGAAAAGAGGATACGTGTCAGATCCGCTTCGTGTGTATCAGGTTTTAAAGGGACAGACAGCAATGCTTTTAAAATGAAAGCTGCTGGAGTCTGTCATTGATGTAAATCAAAGAACAAAAGAAAAAGAGAAATCACTCAACTGCTCCAGTCGCTGATTAATAAAGATTAATCTGTATAGTTTATGCATATACAGTTTATAGTTTATGTGAAGATCACTTAATATTAAAATCACTTAATATTTCAGAGCTTATTAAATGTTAAAAATAATGGCTTTCAATTATACTGTAATGTTGAATGGCTATAATTAATAGGTCAAATTGAGGGAAAATGCATTTAATACACCAGTAGACACAGCAGTATTGGTATCAATACTTCATTAATAATAGGCTATTTAGTTAAAGGATGCCATTGAAAACATATACTATATTTATGTTGTTACATTTAATGTGTGGAGGTTCAGTGTGAAATAACGACGATATAAATATGCCAATAATCATGATTAATTACAGAAAAATTTGTGATTAATTAGTTTTTTAATCGATCGACAGCACTAATTAACCTTTTATAGATTTTAGATTTCAATTTAATTTCTAATTTAATATGTCCCCCCAGAAAGAGATCAGGACGGCCCCCACCCCCTTCAAATTTTCAGTTCGAAAATCCGGCCCTCAAATGAAGCTATCTGAATAGCCCTGCTCTAATCCATTATGTGTGTGCGGGAAAAAAATAAATAAATAAATAAATAAAATAAAATAAAAAAAACGAACCTCATACGCAGAGCAAACTGAGTATGTGTGAAACAGGTATAACACGATAGCCTGCTCTGTTTGCCAAAAACATGCAAAGGACAAGAATCTCAAAGTTTTTTTGGGACAAAAAAAAAGTTAAATCAATAAATCTGTTTGTTGTTTTTTTCTTGTAAGTAAAGTAAAGGACAAATTAAAAACATTGTAAATATGTTTAGTCATTGTAGTAGTAATGACTGCCTGTTTTTGCAAAAAGAGTTTCATGGCTGGTAAAAAAAATCTTTTGGCCGGTAAATTTTATCACGTCACAGTCCATTGGCAGGTGTGGCAAAAAGTTAGTTTTAGGCCCTGTTCTAAAGCGAAGCTACTGTTCAGTTAACACAAAGTTTTTGCACATCACCTTTATTACAAACAGCACATCTATTTAATTTTTTCTCCTTGATTTCTTGACCCCCCCCCCCCCCCACACACACCCCTCCAATTTAATTTAAATTGTACGTTTTACATTTATATTGTTAAAGCATCGGGTAAAATCATCAGTAAAGTAATAATAGCAAATAAAATAATGATACATTTCAGTAATAATACATAAATGAAATAAATTATACATTTATTTATATATTCAATATGCATATTAGTGCTGTCAATTGATAAAAAAAAAAAAAAAAATTAATTGCAAATTTTTCTGAAATTAATCGCGCTTAATCACGATTAATCCCATCTGACATTAAAGTTTTTAAATATACTTTTATATTGCAATAATTTCACATTCAACCTTCAAATTAATGTACAAACAACATATTTTTCATATTTGTTTAATGGCATCTTTTTTTTTTTACCAGTATCACTGATACCAAGTAATAGGCTACTGATTTCCCTAATAAAATCCCCTAATATTTAACCATTGACTATAACCATTAAACATTACATTATAATTAAGAGCTATCAATTTTAACATTTATCAGACTTTAAAAATAACTTCTAATTTAAGTGAACTTAAAACAATCTTCACATAAACCCATTATAATAAACGTCATATTTAGCTACCTGTGCCCCTCAGCAGAAATATACAGAAATTGAATAAAGTTGTCAAACACTAAATTCTAAACTAAATACAGATAAATACTTACAGCTATATAAAAGTGATTGATTTCCTCTTTTTTTTCTTTTATTCTTGATGAACAGACATCACAGCAGCTGGTTATTAGGTTGTTTCTGGCTGCTATTTCTTTAAGAGCTGCTGCTGCTGAACGTGACGCAGATCTGAGACACATCATATTTTCTCTAAACTCTCATCACCTTTTCTGACCCATTTCAGGTCGGACCCATTTCAATCTGTACTAATGAGCTGAGGAGTTGAATCAGGTGTGTTAGATGAGGGAGACAATGCTGGGCTGCTCCAGGACAGTTTTGAAAACCATTTCAGAGACATGTTCTTAATGTAGCTCATATATAACATATTACATGCACGCACAGTTTTAAGGCAGCTTCAATCGCCTTTTTGGTAACTTAATGCCTTAACTGCCTTCGCGCTTTGATATGAATTGATACAGGCTACAGCACGTACCGGTTTCCGCGCTCATTTGACTTACGCCTGTCGCTGAAGTGAAGCTGGAGCTCGCGTCTGAAACGAAGATTTATTGAGAAACTTTCTTATATGATAACTAGATAGAATAAAATATAGTGAATGATAAATAATTGCTATTTCAGATGTGTAGAAATGTGGCTTGTCACCCCTAGAGTGTTTTTTTTTCAAATTTAATTGTATTTATTTATACATTTTTTTGCAAACCCTGGCTTGTATATAGTTATTGTAAGCCATGTATGCTGTCTTTGTTCTACAATAAATAAACAGTCCAAAAAAACCCCCCCAAAAAAACCCCCCTAGGCTCTGCCCTGTGTTAACGGCGTTAAATAATTTTAGCACGTTAAACTGAAAAAATGAATCACCTGCGTTAACGCGCTAATTTTGACAGCACTAATGCATATATATTTATTATGTACGCAAGGGTTCAAAAAATCTACAGTTCACTATGGTTCTCACCAAGGCTGCATTTATTTAATGAAAATATTGTAATATTATTAAAATTTCAAATTATTCAAATATATATTTTAAAATGTAATATATTCCTGTGATGCAAAGCTAAATTTTCAGCATCATTACTCCACTCTTCATTGTGACATGATCCTTCAGAAATCATTATAATATGCTGATTTGCTGCTCAAGAAACATTTCTTATGATTATCAATGTTGAAAACAGTTTTACTGCTTGATGTTTTTCTGGAAACCATGATATTTTATTCAGTATTCTTTGATGATTATATTTTGATGATATTTCTATTTAAAACGAACTCTTTGTAACATTATACATTTTTTGATTGATTTAATGCATCCTTGCTTATTAAAAGTAAAAAAAAAAAAATCTTATTGGCCCCAAACTTTTGAATGGTAGTCAATATACAGCGGTTAAAATAATACAGACACAATTTTTTTTCTGTAAAATTTTACTAGTATAAACTTTTATGGATTTTTATGGATTTGTTTTATAAATAAGACATCTTGCTGGCCCCAAATGTCCGAACAGCAGTATATATATATATATAGAAGGAAGGATAAGGTATTTTCTAATTTTCTTTCTCTTTCTGGTTCCTTTTTTATTTCATCATCTTCTGGAATGTCACTTTCACAAATTTTCCTCCTTTCAAGCTCTTCACCTTCTCCTCAACTCCCAACACATGCACACACGCACACACACACGCACGCACATGCTCCTCATGCGGCTATATGACCCAGAAAAGACCTGAGCTGCTGTCTTGCTCTATACTGTCTCATTATACCAGCCTCTGTGGAGCATTTCCTGATTTTAGATTAGAGTTCATAATGGACTGTATTACTCATTCTTTATTCTCAGATGAAATATATTCAAAACCATGTTTGCAGACCTACTCTTCCTGTGTCCTTTTGCCAGAATTAGTTGCTTTATATCAACTGGTTATTTTATTTTTTGAAGATTTGGTGGATGAGGAAGAACCCTCAACCTCCTCAGGCTGTTTTTAGTAAAAATGTGTTAATTTCATGTCACTTTCTACTGTATCAGCCTAAAAAAGATGCAGAGGCCCAGAGATAAAATGTTGAAGAAGAAAAGCTGCTCCTCTTTTGTCCGTGCCTCAGGCCTGTTTCATAGCGCATGCATAAGCAGTGTGTAAGCAAAAGCAAAAGCAGCGTAACTGCACCATCAGGATCACATGCTTTCACACTGACAGCGCCTGTGCTGCGTAACACAACTGTGTCTCTATACAGACAATAAAGGGTTCTCTGGGTGATTACAGTGAGCATTTGCTTTAATCATTTTTGACGTTTTGCATACTTTGAAAATATGTCTTTCTTCAAAGTTCCAGTGGCCAAAGTTTTTTTGTCTCTTTCAGTTTCTCCCCCCCAAATTATATTTGGTAAATTTGACATTTTACATACAGAATATTGTCAAATAGTTTGCAGCTGGTGTAATCAAATTATGTAGTAGTATTATCAGATAAAATATTGATATGTTTAAAAAAATGGAGCAACACTACACTGAAAATTGGTGATGAAACAATTTTCACTCAGAAACTGCTAGTAAATTTCACAATTACAAAGAAATGGTAACACATTTAATTAAACATGAAATTTAGAAGTATAAAGTCTGTAATAGCATTTTCCTGTAAAACGTACTCCATTAATTTTTCTGTTACTTACTGTACAATTTTTTTTTTACAGTGTATCGTTCAAAAGTGACACTATCCTACGACATTGAGCATTTGATTTAATAAAGTCTATACATTTTACAGTGGTTATTGGGAGTGTGCCATTTGAGAATTATATAGAAATTGATATTCATTAAATCTAATTTGCATGAGGAGTGAGACCACATGTACATTCAAATTATAATTTAAGGAATATTCTGTTCATTAGAAGTTAAAAGCTTGAACAACAGCATCTGTACCTTAATGTTGATTAGTACAAATAAATAAATAAATAAATATTTAGAATCGTTCATTTAAAGTGCCCCTATCATGGATTTTTGAAAATTACCTTTCATGCAGTGTGTAAGCTCTAAGTGAATAAAAACATTCTGCAAAGTTTTAAATCTGAAAGTGCACCGTGTATAAAGTTATTGTCGCTCAAAAGAAAGAGTTGACTCTGAATCATTGAAAGGAGTTGTTTTTAAAACGAATCCCAAGCCGTTCCATGTTGACATCAACATGAAACATTAGCATATTGCCCGCCGACTTGTTACATGCGCAGAGCTGGGAAAACTTGGACTTTCACGTTGGTCTGAATGAAAATGCAAATTCATTCTTTGCCACTAGGTGCTGCTTTTGGAGCATTAAAAGGTCACAAACACTGCTTTAAATGAAATCGACCAATCGGACCAATCACCGTAGATTAGCGTCACGCAAAGGAGGGGTTTGGAAAAATGAATCGTTGAACCAATCGTTTGGGAGTCGCTGAGCAAATAAGGTAAAAATAAATGCATATTATAAGAAAATGAAAGTGTTTTTTTGACCTTGCATGCATGTCAACCTGTTGTTGGGGACTCCCAAAACCAAAATATGAACCTTTCATATCTCATAATAAAGATTAAAGTCTCAAAACCAAAGAGATATTCTTTATAAAAGTTAAGACTCTGCCATGCCCCCCCCTAAAATGGCTCATTTAAACATGCCCCCCACATGTCTACGTCACGGTGTGGGGGAGATTTGCAAAACACCACCCAAACGTATACACACTATGTAGTATTGTTGCTGCTGCCGGCGCCATGTACTGGAGATGCTGTGTTTCCTTGTGAAAGCGAAAGTACTTTGGCTTCCAAAAGAGGACACGACTAGAAATCAGTGGTTAAGTTGTTTTCACAACACTGTTCCAGAACAGTTCAACCCAAATATTAGAGTGTGTGCAGCGCATTTTACGGAAGGACTATTTTCTGAACCTGCAAGAATAGCCTACAATGCTAGCTTGCACAAAGGCTGTTTCTATAAAGTGGGGCAATTGCAACTTTGCAAGGACAGTCTGACTCTTCTGACTCATAGCCGTCTCACGCTTGAGGTATTCGGCCAATCACAACGCACTGGATAGCTGGCCAATCAGAGCACACCTCGCTTCTCAGAACGATGAGCTTTGTAAAAATCGGCGCGTTTCAGAAAGGTGGAGCATAGAGGAGCAACAATAAAGTATAGTATGTGGAAAATAATGTTCTTTTTAGCAAAGTCATTATGACCCCTTTAAGGATTTCAAAGCAGAACTACGAAGCATTTAATTTTATAAATACACTGACAGTAATTCTTCTCTTTAAATTTTGGTATTTGAGCTGTAAAGTTGTTAATCAATTTTACAGTCGTTTTTTGGTTTTAGGCCATTTACATTGCCGCATTATTATTATTTTTTGAGAAATTATTGCTTTTATTCCGAAAGGCCACATTTATAATCTGACAAAATATTTCTATATTAAAATATTTCAAATAAATTCTGTTCTTACGCATTTTCTATTCATCAAAGAATCGTAAAAAAACACAGTTTCCACAAAAATATTAAGTAGAACAACCATTTCAGCAATGCTTATAATAAGAAATGTTTCTTAAGCAAATCAACATATTAGAATGATTTCTGAAAGATCATGTGACACTGAAGACTGGAATAATGCTGCTGAAAATGTAGCTTTGCATCACAGGAATAAATTACATTTTCAAATCTATTCAAATAGAAAAGACTTGTTTTAAATTGTAATAATATTTCACATTATTACTGTTTTTACTGTAGTTTTGTTTTTACAATGTATCTTGGTAAGTCAAGAAACATTAAGAAATTTTACTGACCCTAACGTTTTTTTTTTTTTTTTGTTCTGTTGATTTGATCTTAACTTGTATTGAACCCTGAATTTTCCTTTTAATTTAAACCAAACACCACACTGTAGCCATAAGCTATTTAAATCATCTAGATTCAGTCTGTCATTTTACTGAATTGAAAGTGTTTGTGAGTCTGTACTGTAAAAAAGCTGTAACTGTTCTGTCCTGTTACATCTGTGTCTCTCACCACTGATGTTTTTTTAGCCCACTGTCCTGTTGGCTTCTCTGTAGATCACCTCAAACTGTGTACACTCTCCTCTTCTTCCTCTGTATTTCCTCATCAGCGTCTCTATCTCACTCATACACGCACAGTCCACTGGGTAGCTAGGTCACATTTCGATCAGTTCGTCTCATGCAGAAGAGCTGTCTCCCTCTCTCTCTTCACCTACCCGTCTCTCTGTTCACGGGGCTGTCACTCTTGATCGTTAGCTCCCGCGCAGCAGCCCCTCTGTAGCTGAAGATTAACCAAGAATACTCACAGATAGGTGATTCATAGGTGAAACTCAGATAGATGCATTCAAAGTACAATTTTTGTTACAAACACATTTTTATTAGTGTTTTATCTGCTGTTGTTGAGGTCCTGTAAAACATCATTATTCAGATGTGCACCATGGTCAGTTCAGGTCATCGCATGCTGCTTTTTTTTATCATGTGTACAGCAGATGATGCCGTCTGATGTTGTTCAGATTGAATGTCTTGCTGTTTATATTTTGGCAAATTCAGAAAAGGTCATGCAGACATGTTATGCTGAAAGTGGTTTATCTATGTTATAATCCAAAGATGTTTTGATATTTTGGCTATTATCTTGCTACTTTAGATTACAAGCAATTTTTTTAAAGCAGTTTTTGTATTATTTTCAAAGCAGGTAACAGTTTTTATATTAGTTATTGTAACTCAGTTTAAAAGAAATTTTATGTAGATGTATACTTGTGAAATAGAAGTTATTTTATTTTCTTCTCTTCTGATTTGAATATAGCAAAGAACAAAGATTATATACTGTATAATACTATGTAAGATTTTATATACTAACCCCCGGTTTCACAGACAAGGCTTAAGCCTAGTCACAGACTAAAATGCAAGTCTAAGCTGTTTCAGCTGAAAGAAACTTGCACTGTCTGATCTTAAAATATATCAGTGTCTTTGTTTGTCTCCAGATGCACACCAGAAATGTTTTTTTCTAAGGCACATTTATAAAACTTACTTAAATGTCCTAATTGAACTATGGCCTAATCCTGGCTTAGTCTAAGCTAATATGTTATTGCCTACACACACTAGGGTTGTGCCGATAGACGTTTGTATCGTGTATCGACGATAGTCAGAGATATCGTCTGTGGAAGATGTCTTTGACAATAGCAAGACGATTATTATTGTTATTATTATTATTATTATTATTATTATTATTATTATTATTATTATCATCAGGCTAGTAATACTATCTAATCAATATTAGGGCTTATTTGTTGCATTATATTTCTTTTTCCGCGTTTTTACAGTGTTGCGCATTATTATAACCAATCACACGATTATGCTGAGTTTATGAATGCAATGGCCAATCAGAGGCGTTCAGATGAGCCATTGCTGGAACAGAACTGACTGAATTCTGACTCACGAGTTCTCTCATAAACAACAAAGTGCAGATGTATGTGCGATGTAAGTATAAGAGATTTATTCATCATACAGTGTAGATTCACCGATTATAACGGGAGTGTTTTTAAAGTGCATAAACTCACGCTAGGCCGAGCTTGTGATGATGATCTTTGGTAATGTAATGTTCTTTGCTTGTTTTCTGTAGCTGCTTTTTGAATAACTGAGGAAATGTAAGCATTATAATTAGTAACTTACAATATTTCTATTAATTTGTTATCATGTTAAATACAAATTCAGTCATATTAGAAACATTAGGCTGCTTTTAAGCTTACGCTGGAATTGGTTCACTTTCCGGCAATGAAACTAAGTAAATAAATAATTAAATAAATTAGCGTGATAATATCGTGTATCGGCGATCTCACAGGCTGACGATTGGACGATATGAAAATTAAGCATATCGCCCAACACTAACACACACAAGTATTGTTGTTAATTAAAAGTATTAAAGTTGCAATAATATATGAATAATATATAAACTTAACTTAAACTTAAACTTAAAAAAAAATAAAAAATAAAAAATTTGAAATGTTGCCTTGGAAACTATAACTGGAGGAAAAATCAAATAAACAAAAGTAGTAGAATTACCAAAACTGTTCAAATTAAAATTTAAATAAAATAAAGCTAAACTAATAAAAATGACAAAAGCACATAAAAATTAAACAAGCTATGAATTGAAAACTGAAAATATAAAACTAAAACCTATTTAAAATATAAATACATACTGTAATACTAGAGTGCATCCGGAAAGTATTCACTTTTTCCACATTTTGTTATGTTACAGCCTTATTCCAAAATGGTTTAAATTAATTATTTTCTTCAAAATTCTACAAATACCCCATAATGACAACGTGAAAGAAGCTAGTTTGAAATCTTTGCAAATTTATTAAAAATAAAAAACGGAAAGGAAAAAAAAATCACATGTTCATATTCACAGCCTTTGCTCAATAATTTTTGTTGAAGCACCTTTGGCACAAATTACTGCTTTTAAGTCTTTTTGGGTATGACAAGCTTTGCTCATCAGCATTTGGCAATTATCTGCCATTCTTCTCCTCACCTCTTCACCTCTCAAGCTCTGTCAGGTTGGATGGGGGCAGATGCACATTTTCAGGTTTCTCCAGAAGTATTTGATTGTGTTCAATCCCAGGCTGTGGCTGGGCCACTCAAGGACATTCACAGAGTTGTCTCTAAGCCACTCTTGTTGTGTACTCAGGGTCATTGTCCTGTTGAAAGGTGAACCTTCTGCCCGGTCTGGTTTTGGTTTTCATTAAGGCTATCTCAATATTTTGGTGCATTGAGCTTTTCTTCTACTCTTATGAGTCTCTCAGTCCCTGCCGCTGAAAAACAGCCCCACAGCATGAGGCTGCTACCAGCACACTTTACTTTTGGGATGGTACTCTGCAGGTGATGAGCAGTGCCTGGTTTCTTCAAACACGATGCTTAGAATTAAGGTTCATCAGACCAGAGAATTCTGTTTCTCAGAGTCTGAGGTATCTTTATGTGCGTTTAGTGTTTTTTTTTTTGGTTTTTTTTTGCAAATTCCAAGTGTGTGTTCATGTCTTCACTGGGGAGAGGATTGAGTTTGGCCACACCGACATAAAGCCCAGATCAATGGAGTGTTGCAGTGATGTTTGTGCTTCTGTATATGTCTCCTATCTCCACATAAGATCATGGAGCTCAGTTAGAATGACCATCAGGTTCTTGGTCACCACATTAACCAAACCCCTTATGCATTGATTGCTCAGTTTGGCCAGGATGCCAGCTCTAGGAAGAGTCCTAGAAGGTTTCATTATGGGTAACAGAGACTGCATGCTTCTGTGAACCTTCAATGCAGCAGAATTATTTCTATACCCTTCCCTAGATCTGTGCCTCGATACAATACGGTCTCGGATTGTAGACAATCCGCTATATATATATATTTAGCCTGAAATCTTTGAATTTGATCTATATTTGAATCAGTCTAAAACAAAGCATTTGGTTTGGTTTGCTTGAGGTTTGTAAGATGGAAACAATCAGTACCGTATTGTCCCGAATATAAGACGACCCCCCCCCACCACCACCTTTTTCCAGATGTACCTTTTCGAAAACCAAATCTTGTTTTTTGTTGTTGTTGTTGTTGTTGTTGTTTTTTTCTCTGTAAAACACATTTTTTCTTAAACTATTTTCAAATTGCATATTTTTCCTATTTTCATTTTTGTTTTGAAAGTATGGTAAATACTGGTAAAATGTACCAACAATGACATTGAAAAATATACACTTTTTGATATACCATTGAAATAACAGGTAGCCCATCTGAATTATATAACATTTAGGCTATCCATCTCATAGTAGCCTACCAAAATTTTATTATCAGTAGAAGTGAAATCTTATTGTAGTCTTAAAATATGGGTACTGTCTTATGTTTTAAAATCACTTACAGAGGAAGTTTGGTCCTGTCAGACTAACATGACAGTCACGACTCATGCCCCTTTACAACACACATTACGTTATGTATTTCATGGCACACTCGTTTTATGCGGTTTTGGTGCCACCTATTGTTGTGGGTGTACTACTGACATGTCAAAGTCTAGACCCCGAATATAAGACGACCGTGTTTCTTCAGATGTATTTCCAAGAAAAAAACTTATATTCGGGTCAATACGGTAAATACATTTATTGAAATGTGTAGGTAAAGATACCAAACCGTATGTATTTCTTTATATTTTATTGATGTTTTGTGGTATGAATGAGTTATTTGTCTGGTTCATTGTTATTTTTTCTCTCCAGATTGTTTAGTGTTGTCTTGGAAGTTCTGACCAAAGATGGGGAGAAGGAGATTGTTGGAAGCCACCCATCTGTTCATGGCCATGGAGGGAAACCTGGAGGTTTCGATGTCAAAGCCCTCAGAGCCTTTCGAGTGCTGCGACCGCTTCGGCTGGTCTCAGGAGTGCCCAGTGAGTTAAAAAAAAAACCCTTTGTCATTAGCTGTTACTAATAATACATGGTGGTAGTCCCCATTTGTTACAGTCTTCAATTATAGTGAGTACACTGAAAATTTATTTAATTTAACTAGTTTTTTAGAAGTCAAAAATATTAACTGCACTGAACCTACCAATATACAATAATCTACACACACATAATTTTTATGGGTTAAATTAGGTGGAAATGACTCTTTAAGGTAACAGTTGTAGGTTGCCACTTTTTACAGTATATATACTGTAATTTCGCTAATATTGTGACATTGTTATTTTAGTATCATTGATAACTATTATTTTTAGTTTAATTCAATTTTTTTACTTTAGTTTTAGTCATTTGTGTTGTTTGTTTTCATCATTTATGTGTATAGTTTTTATTCATAAGTTTTTAATAATTAATATTTTTATTATTACTTTTAGTTAAACTTAACAAAAAAGAGAAACTGGCCTTTGTCAGATTCTATGTGCATACACATATCTCACTGGATTATTACAGTTATTTATTTTAGTTTATTTTAAGTAACAAAAATGTTTTCATGGTTTTAGTTTTAGTTAATGAAAATAACTAAGGGATATAGGTTTAATGATATAGGTTTAGCAAAGTAAAAACCATTTTGTTGGGGAAAAAAGTTCAGTAAAGGTCAGGAGAAGCCGATTACATATTCAGGGCTTCTGATTAAGACTGATTAGTCTACTAGTCGTTCAGACACCCCACGACTATTCATTTTCTAGAAATATGTACAGTTGTTCTGCACAACACTAATCATGAGGCACTTTGACAGCATCCCCTTCTGAGTCCCCAGAGCGCCGGACCCCCGCTGAGGGGTGGACGTTGGGTGAGAGATGATGGCGCATGATGTGGCCATATGGCAGGAAAAGCGCAGCATTCCTTACTGCATCCCCTCAGGAACGTTCTCTGAGAACAAGCTGTCAAACTCAATGCCCTAAAGACACTAGTGTGTGTCTGACTGTGTGTATGCACTCTGAGTTAGATGTGAAAGTTTGGACTTAAATGCACCCAAGCAAGCTCTCGGTCGATGTGAATAAGTGTCAATTTGTGTACATGTACACATGCATTTTTATGTAGTTTTGCATATCTCTAGGTTTGCAGGTGGTGCTGAACTCCATCATTAAAGCCATGGTTCCTCTCCTCCACATCGCCCTGCTGGTTCTGTTCGTCATCATCATCTACGCCATCATCGGTTTGGAGCTTTTCATTGGAAAAATGCACGCTACCTGTTATTTTCAAGGGACAGGTGTGTATAACCTCTATGGCAACATAAATGCTGATACACTACTGTACAAAAGTTTGGGGTTGGTAAGATTTTTTTTTAAATGTTTTTGAAAAAAGTCTCTTTTGCTCACAAATGCTGGATTTATTTGATAAAAATGCAGTAAAAACAGTAAAATTGTTAAATATTTTTAGTGTCTAAAATATCTGTTTAATATTTGAATATATTTTAAAATGGAATTCATTCCTGTGATGCAAAGCTGAATTTTCAGCATCATTCAGTCTTCAGAGTCACATGATCCTTCAGAAATCATTCTAAAAGGCTAATTTGCTGCTCAATTTTGGAAGTAAAACATCCAATAATCTTTTGTTTACAACTTCAAAAAATCATTTTTTACAGTGTAGATATTATATACGTTTCATATTTTTTCAACTCATTTAGATTCATATGAATTGTTGAAAAGTGTTCCCTAGTAAAAAAAAATAATTATTTAAAATACATTTATTTCATACTAAGTATAGTTAGGGCTGGGCGATATGGCCAAAAAATGATATCACGATAATTTTTGTTCATATCAGTCGATATCAATAATTATCATGATAAATGTCAAATCTTTTTCTTTCAAGTTTAAAGCCAGATTTTTGCTTCAAAGTGAAAGTAGAAACCAGACCATTAATATTCCTTAACAAAAAAAATAAAATAAAATCTTAATAGGAAAATTGTTTCTTAGTTTCTGCGTGTTTTGCATGTGATAATGTATTGTTTCAAATCAAGAAACAGGTTTGTGTTGCCTGATAATATTAATAATAAAATGACTTTTTGTCTCTTAGAAATGCACATTTGACAGTAGTAGTAGCTTGAGTTAAGATGCAGATGTAAATTTTTGTTCATTATCAAAATCAGTTATATCTGTAAATATTATAGCAACTTTTATATGGTGAAATGTAATTATTCTGAGTTTTTTTTTTTTAATCATTGGTCTTCCATAGTAACATACATTTAAGTCATGATAAACGGTTAAAACCACAATTATAGCACACCTCAATACCATGGTAAAAATACTGTATAACTATATGGTTTTTAGGTATTTGGTAAAACACATATAAGAGCTTAATATTAGGAAATGTGCATTGTGCACAAATAGTACTCCAAATAAAGTTAAATTAAAATTTTTAAATCGGTAAGTTTTGAGCGATATGTGAGTAAATATGTTAACGAAGTGCACTTAGTGCAAATAGCCTGCCTTGTTGGCAGAGGATATTTACACTAACTCCGCCCACCAACATGTGATTGGGATAGTCAACATTATAAAAAAACAGCTATAAATCATCAGCTCCAGTGGCGCAGATGGTAAAGCACCTGCTGTGGTCTTTTTTTTGACGCAATCGACGCAGCTTCGAACCCAGCTTTTGCCAAACTTTTTTTCCCCCTTTTCAAATCTCATATCACATCGTAAAGGCATTTATTTTCAATAAAAATTAAGGAAATAACCAAAAAGTTGAAAATAAACTACTCGGGTAGGGTTAGGGTAGGTGTAGGGAGGGCTTTATTGTATCAATAATAATTTTGCATCCATTTAATAATTTGAATTAAAATTATAATTTATACTCAATACATTACTATTGCATACTGTTATAATGTAATACAATACTGAAGTGCAGATAATTTGCCACTATTTGCAACAAGTAGTATAAATAGCAGAAAATCCTGCATAAAATGCCCGATATAATGTTTATGCGCCAAAAGCAGAACAAAACAGTGCAGACCGTTTATCCGCTCGGATCAAAGTACAAACTGCCACGCAGCGCGAGCTCACTAGAGCAGATGCGTTTAGTCGGTCACGCGACACTAAAGCAGCACTGTGAGATCCAATGTGAAGCGCTTGAACTCAGCAAAGAACACAAATGACTGCCAGATGAAGGCACTGACAAACAGCAGAAACACTGTGCACAACGAAACAGTCAGAAGGCTTTTCAATCTACAAATCGCCATCATTTACCATGGATTTACTGTAGTAACACCAACTGCACCATGCTATTTTGTCAGAAATGTGGGTATTTGTATCAAATATTATATTATTAATGTGGACATGAATTATATGTATTAAAGGAGTAATGGAATATAATTACAGTAGTTTTGTGATTTAAGCTATAACGTGTGCATTTAGCATACTAAATGTTTTTAGACTACTGTTTTTTTTTAATTTTTTTATACAAATCAGAATCAGAAAGAGCTCCGTTAACGTATTTACTCACATATCGCTCGAAACTTACTGATTTAAAAATTTTAATTTAACTTTATTTGGAGCACTATTTGTGCACAATGCACATTTCCTAATATTAAGCTCTTGTATGTGTTTTAATGTCACTATTGATGAGGATTATATGACCTTTGAATAATAGCAGTCTTTAAATGCAAGATATTTAAAGTGTGCCTAAAGTATACTTGCAATAGTTCTTCTTTAGCACAATCAAATATACTTCTGTACTCTGTATTTAGTTGGACTTCAGCACTACTTCTGCACAATTAAAGTGCATTAAGTACAAAATTAGTTGTTTCAATTTAGCAGACTTTAAGTATACTACCAATGCAGGGTATTTTTATTAAGTACACAAATATGTATTTGTAGTATACTTAGCATGAAATAAATGTATTTCAAATACATTTTAGTATATTTTTAACTAGGGTTTATAACTATTATGCGTGTTTAGGTTTGACATTCTCTCCTCTTTCTGCAGATATGATAGCAGAGGATGAACCCGCACCGTGTGCCGTTAATGGGCACGGCCGCACATGCCCAATTAACGGCACATTGTGTAAGGAGGGCTGGCACGGCCCCAACGGAGGCATCACGAACTTCGACAACTTCATGTTTGCCATGCTTACCGTGTTCCAGTGCATCACCATGGAGGGCTGGACTGATGTGCTCTACTGGGTTAGTATTAGCTTGCTACTTCCTCTCGCATCCTAACTAGCACGTCGTCTTGTTGGTGTACTGTGTAATGAATGTTAGTCAATAATTATATTTGTGTAGAGAGGATGAAGGGCTTGTACAGTCATTACTGCTTTGAGGAGAGTGTGAGAAGCTCAAACTAGCAGCCCACACACTGAAGCAGGAACTCAAGGGTCTGTGACTGACCAGTGTGCTCTGATGAGATCCACCCACCTTTCACATCATCCGCTGGAATATTGTTCCTCCATTTCATCACAGCACACTGTTCATTTACAGCGGCATAAACTTTAGATTTTCAGCATAGATTTCCTGTGAATCACCCCCAAAATTCTTAGTAACTGCTTATTTCACATGCACAAATTTGACATGCAAATATGCATAATGCAGCAAGGTAGTGCAACTTGCCTCCTGAAAAAGTTTTTTATTGATTTAATTCAGTAGACTAGAGACAAATTGTGTTTAAATGTATTTTGTATTAATTGATTGATTGATTTATTAACTTTTACAAAGGTTTCTGAAATGTGATAGATAGATAGATAGATAGATAGATAGATAGATAGATAGATAGATAGGGAAAAATTTATTAATTAAATATTTCTTTCTTAATTTATTAAATTATTTACTAAATATTTATTAAAGAATAAAATTAATACAAAATATATGTATATGTGTTTATGTGTGTGTATTATATATGTATATAATTTTTCCTTATTAATGAAATATTTTCTTAAAGAAAATGCTTTACAAAGGTTTATACGTAAATTTATTTATTTAAATAAATAAAATGAAAATGCCTGACAAAGGTTTATATAGAAATTTATTTATTTATTTACTTATTTATTTAAAGAACATGCTTGATAAAGGTTTTCATATAAATTTATTTATTTAAAGAAAATACCTGACAAAGGTTTATTTATTTAAAGAAAATGCTTGACAGAGGCCTTTGAAACCTAACTTGTTCAATACTATTCTTTTTGCAAGCTTATGGCCAGTGTGTGGGACTTCTCCTTTATCTTTCCTTTATATCGACTTCATCCTACACTCCAATTTTTTATTAGAAGTTATACTTGTGAAAGCCTTTCTGGTATTTATTCAAAACATCGAAATGTGTTAAAACTGAAATCCTGTTTGATTTTGAGCAGAACGTCTTCTCGAGACCTATTTTTAACCTTCTCCTTATAGTTTCTGTTTCATACTTAATCTTTCATCCGTCTCTTTCTTTCTCTCCACCTCGTTTCCTCTTCCTCATTCCTCTCCTCTCTCAGATGAATGATGCTATGGGGTTGGAGCTGCCCTGGGTGTACTTTGTGAGCTTGGTCATCTTCGGCTCTTTCTTCGTCTTGAACCTGGTTCTGGGTGTGTTGAGCGGGTGAGCAGCTCCTCTTTTCTCTTCACTACAGCCCCTGATCTCCAGTTTCTTTTTCTCTCTCTCTCTCTCCTGAGACTAAACTCCATCCCTGGAGTTTCTCACAGCTAAATGTAGCCTCTCTCTGTGGGTTAACCGTCCTGTTTGGGCCCCTGTAGGTGAATGATGCCATTGGCTGGGAGACGCCGTGGATCTACTTTGTTAGTCTGATCATTCTGGGCTCGTTTTTTGTGTTGAATCTTGTGCTGGGTGTACTCAGTGGGTAAGAGATTGTGTGCTGTGAAGACTGCTGTGCTTTTCTTCTGTCTGCTGGTCATTTCTCTCAGCATCTTATCTGAAGGTTTTCCTGCATGGGGTTCAGCATGAAGTTTGGCGATAGACCTGATTATGGATCAATACTACAGTCATGGACAAAAATTGCAAACTTATCTGGTTATTTTTTTGTTAAAACTAGGGTGAATTTGGTTAAATGGGCAACTTTTTGTCATGTAATGGAGTAATGCTAATAATTAGAAATAATAATAATAAACCAAGTGTTATTCAATTCATGTTAAACCAATTCATTATTAGGTAGCCGTTTATTATTAGTAATATTAATAATAATTGATCATGCATATTAGTAATATTACTACTAATAATAATATTATTAATATTATTATTATTAGTAGTAATATTAATAATATGCATGATCAATTATTGAAATAATTTAATATAACTATAAATTATTTAGAATTTATTTGTATTTTTTTATTTATTATTATTATTATTATTATTATTATTATTCTGTATAATTTTAGACAGGTTACCACACAAAATATATATTTTTAATATTTATATTAATATGTATTAATAATATACAAATGTGCAAAATGTGCTTTATATTCAGTTCATTTTTAAATTATATTTAAATGTTTATACTTAAATTTACTTAAATTACTTACATTTAATGAACATTTGTTGTACTGCTGTACTGATAAAGACCTGATCATTGATCAATACTATACTGGGCAACTTTTGTCACAATTTTGTCTGAATAATAATAATCATCATCATCATCATCATCATCATCATTAAATTAAAATGTAGTACATAGTTTAACAAAAAAAATATGCATGCATTAGTGATAATATTAATCATTTAATATGCATATACTATTTTTAATTTAAATACATATTATTTGTTCATCTATTTTTATTCTGCAAAATTGTTTTGGGTACTTTCATGCGGGTAATAGATGTTCACTTGTTTTAGCGATGCTTGTTTACCTTCAACAAAACAATTTATACCAGTAACATATCAGGATGGTTATCTAATATTTAAAATCACGCAAAACCCAACTGGGTCCTAAGGCATTTAGTGTAAGTGAACACATTAATAGTCTTTGGAAATTCTTTTTATTCTAATTTATGTCATTTTGCGACCATTTTTTCTATCTGTGTGAATAAATTTTGTGTGCTGTCGGACTTGTGCGATCACTGCAATGTTCAATTTATAAGCGCTGCAATTTCTGTTGCATATGAGAAACATCAAATGGCAAACGAAACTGAAAGGATAACAAAACCATGCTACTCGTTTGAACTGCGCAGCACTTAGAGTGTAGAGCCTGGTTTATTGTTGCCGTGTCAACAGGAGCACGAAGGTGCACGCAGCAAAAATGACGTGAATATTGAGGAAACGACAGATGGTTTTCAAGCGAAAAGACCGCTTCTTAAACCAGAGAAGGTGAACATGTTGGTATTCTTGTGGAAAAAAGCACCGTCACGGACAGCAAGTTTAGTTTTACTTTTCTTTTTGTTTTCATTTTGAAAAGCTTGTTATCTTTGCTGTTTACCTCGCTTTACGCTAGAGATGTTCCAATACGCTTTTTCACTGTATATATATATATGGTATATATATGGTATATATAGAGAAATTAGAATTAAAACTTGGTAACCATGTATGTATGCATGTTAGTCATTTTAACTGAACTTAGGACCGGTGGTGGTGCTTTTTTGGTCATTCAGTGTTTCTGTAAAAAATGGGGAAAAAACAATAATACTGATAATAATCAAACTATGAATTCTACTAAGAACGATATAAAATGCACTAAGGATTAACGAGCTTCATGAATATTAATCACGTTGTCTGCATTGGCTCAAACTCTCTTTTCCTTTGGCTTGCCTCCCTTTTATCAGGGGTCGCCACAGCAGAGTGATCTGCACAACCGATTTGGCATGTTGTTGTTTTTTTTTTTTTAACCTTCCTGTCGCAACCCAGCCCTGAACTCATGCAACCCCAGTGCTGGGACACACTCACCCACTCAATCACACACACACTCACTATGGCCAATTTACTTTGTCCAATTCACCTATACTGCATGTCTATGGATTGTGGGGGAACCCGGAGCACCCGGAGAGAACCCACGCATGCAAACTCCACACAGAAAGGCATCCTGGCACAGCCGGCACTCGAAACAGGACTCGGGTCCTTCTTGCTGTGAGGCAACAGTGCTACCCACTGAGCCACCGTGCGTTGGCTCGGTTTCCTGAAATCAAAACAGGGACGATAATAGGTGAGCGCCAGCCAATGAGATTGTCGTTTGCGCATTTGCTTTACCTACTACCGGAGAACCCGGCAGTTCTTAAAAGCTGAAGAATTCCAAAGGAAGTCTGTTATTTTGACAGAAAAATACAACAAATAATATAGTTTATGTACCATGCAGAATTGACGCACTACATGTAAGACACACACACACACTCTCTCTCTCTCTCTTTCTCTCTCTCTCTCTCTCTTTGTGTGTGAGAAAAAAGCAAAGCGATGGAAAGTCGTGTGCTTCACACTAAAGCTTATGGTGCGTCAAATACAGGTGCGCTGCGGTGCGCATCCATTCAGATGAACTGAAAATAGCACAGATCGCTTGATGGCGAGTGATACTCTGAAGCGCTCAGTCAGAGTGTTTGGAGAGTGAAAATATATCTGTGCTTATATATAGCCTCCAACTCACACACTGGCGAGTAAAATCTGAGCATTTATTAGCCAGTGGCTAATATTAGACATCATTTAGTTGCCCAGGGTGAAAATTTAGTCGCATATTCGAGTGATTCACTGGCAGTGTGCTAGCGTGTTTGTATTTCTTCTTCGCTGCTCTAAATAGTGGTTGGTTGCTTGTGGCAACACAGCACAACTTCCTGTGTTTGCATTCTGAGCAGCAAAGAAGAATTGATTTCCGATTTGCAGCGTTAACCAAAGCTAG
The DNA here is from genome assembly GCA_036784905.1 of Acrossocheilus fasciatus. NCBI lineage: Eukaryota > Metazoa > Chordata > Actinopteri > Cypriniformes > Cyprinidae > Acrossocheilus > Acrossocheilus fasciatus. Next base: position 25,791,477 of record CM071948.1, on the reverse strand, counting down.
CACGCATAACTATAGGTCTTGTTTAGAAAATGGTATCGGATCGATACACGGGTTCAAGTACTCGCCGATACGGACGCCAGATTGTTTTGTGATATCGGTGGAATTTCCGATACTAGTATCGGAATCGGAACAACCCTTCAGTGTTGGATACATGTTCTGTAATTTATTAGTTGGTATATAATACAGCATGTGGTGTATGCCATTCCTCTTATTCGTTTTTGTTAATAAACGTTTTGTTAGGCAGTTTGTCATTGTATCTTACTGTTTTACTGTTGTTGTGCTTTTTAATTAAGAATACAATGAATCCATCTTTTGTTTTAGTCTTATCTTTTCTTGTAAAACGTGACAACAAGATCGCAAATTCGAAAGCAAAAGCATCCAAACGAAGCCCAGGTTAAAACATAGCAAAAGAACTCGCGTTCACAAAATTCAAATCACAAATAATACTACTGATGAAAAAGAACGGGTTGAATGTTAACCACTTTCGTTTCCATATAACTGTAAACTATGATAAAAGTTCATCATCATACCATGTTGTAGCGCAAAAAAAATAAAAATAGATTGCGACCAAATCATGTGCTCGTAAGTTAGTTGCAAAAGAGCGACCTATGGGAAGAATGAGTCTGGAGCCCTGTAACAGATTTAGATTCATTGTAAATTGGTGAAATTACATATTCATCTGCTTTGGATGTCTGCAATCCTTTTTCCATGACTGTGTCTTTCTAGGGCCCCCCCCCCCCCCCCCCCCCCCCCCCCCCCCACAGGTTTCAGGTGTTTCTGACGTGTTGTGTGCTGTGAAATGATCCTCACGTCTACTGGGTTGAATTGTTCTGAACTGGTGATATTAAGTAAAACGGTTTGAAGGACAGAATGAAACATTATGATAGAGGAAGTGATTCAGGCCCATGAAAGTCATGGAGGAGAAATGAAATAGTTTAGACTACAGGACTAGGGCAAGGAGGTGAATGATGCTAATTCAGCAGAAACATAAAAAACATCTGTCATTGAGATGTTTTAGCAATTCAGCACTTAAATACACCGATCAAAAGTTTGAGGTCATTAAGATATTGTAAGTAAGGACATTTTTTTGGAAGAAGTCCCTTATTCTCAGCATGGCTGCATTTATTTGATCAAAATGTATTGTGAAATAATATTATTATTGTTATTATTTAAAAAAAAAAAACTGTTTTCTGTTTGACTAGGCTATGTTTTAAAATGTATTTTTTTTTATTCCATTGATGCAAAGCTGAATTTCCAGCATCATTACTCCAGTCTTCAGTGTCACATGATCCATCAGAAATCATTCTAATATGCTGATTTGATACTCAAGAAACATTTGACATCCGTTTTTTGCATGAATCTTAAAGAGAATATTGAGATTAGTTAAGACAGAGACGGAAAGAACTTGAGGAGGATAAGTCAGTGAAAGGAAGGGCAGATGGAGGAGAGGAAGGAGACTTGAGCCAGGCAGGTGACTCAATTCAATTCCGTTGTTTTGTTTTTTACATCAGAAAGTCAACCCATGACTCTCATATTCTTCCTCTTCTCCTTCATTTCCCTCAGAGGGGGGCACGAATTATGTATCCCCCTCCGGAAGGGTGAAATTAATCTCCTTCCTGTGTCCGTAAGTCCTAAAGCCATTTCTTAGAGCTGCAGGGTTATTAATATTCCACCACGAGAGACGCAGACGCTGTGCCCGTGGTGCAACATATACAATTTGCAGATTGAGCAATCTTTCGAAATTAGGTTTGGGTTCCATTTTTGTGCTTCTGCCATTTTATTAAGGACGCCACACACACGTCGTGTGACCTTTCCGAGCGCATTTTTGTGTGATGTTTCTCTAGGTCCTTCGTGGACAAGCATGCACCCTGCTGGCAGGACACTGAAGCGTTTACATTTAGGTTTAGCTGTGTGTCAATATGGTCAACATGCATTAGTTTGTAATTTGATCAAACCTCTAACACACACACATGAATAATACATAATTTTTGCACATTGTTTGGAAAAGAAGTGTTATTACTTTTCTGAGTGAATATTAAACATTGTGGAATTAAAATTTGTGAAAAAATCTCATTGATTTTAATTAAACGAATGACCTGAGCCAACAACCTCCTAGCCAAGCCCTGAATCAAACCATTGTCCCCCTCCTACTTTTAGTGTATATGTAATACGTTTTTAAATGGCTTTTTATATTATTATTATTATTATTATTATTATATAATTTAAATAAGGTAAATATAACTTACTTATATATTTTATGTCAATATAAATATTGAGAAATCTTCTGAAATAATGCAGAATAATAAAATAAATATATATATTAATTTATAATTATACTTAATTATAATTAATAATTTATAATAAATTTTAAATTAATATTAAATAAATTTCTGTTAATTTAGAATTATTTCAATTAATTTAAAATAATTTATTAATAATGAATACAAATTAATTTTATTATTCTGAATTATTTTAGAAGATTTCTTTCTTCTAATTTAGATTTCTTATTTAATGTTAATACTTATGCCTAAAACTGATCAGCATTGTCATCTTTTTAAGCTTTAAGCTTTTAAGCTAAACATTAACCGGGTCACAAGCCGTTTAGTATAACTTTATAATCTGAACTCTATTTGACTCTGTTTATGTTCAGAATCACATTCAGAAAATGATTTTCCTGGGACACAAAAGCATGCTTTATATCTATTCTAAATATAGCAAATAAACTAATTTAAACTAAACTAAAAATGAAATTCTATTTTTGATAGTCATGTCCATCACAACGAAAATTGGGTCTGAACAATAGCAATGCCTATAAAAATTATAAATATGAAGGGAGCCATTTCATAAGAACTTTAAATTCTGAAAAAGTTATTGAAAAACTAAAAAACCTCTGTCTAAAAACCTCTGTTCAGCGGTGTTTGGGGAAGTTACTTTTTTAAAAGTAATGCATTACAATATTGTGTTACTCCCTAAAAAAGTAACTAATTACATTACTTAGTTACTTTTTATGGAAAGTAATGTGTTACGTTACTTTTGCGTTAATTTTTAAATCTGGGCTTGTTTGATTTTAATATAAAAAAGTTCCAATTTTTTTTGGCAAACGTAAAAGCCCTTTCACACCAAAAGTGAAATGAATAAGCCTAAGGCTAGAGGTCTGCGTGGGACTCCCGCCGGGTTATATTCCGCACCCACCCACTCACACGATATATTCACTCTTTGTTCACCTGCTGTCCGCTTAGAATAATTTTCTTCCCAACCCGACCCGACCGTTCCCGCTAAATTTAGATCTCTTTTTCAGAATCTCATATTTAAATTTCCGCTACTAAGAGAGGGATAGACTAACAAATAAAAGTGTAGTCTGCACAACACTGTATTTATTCTTTTATTTGTCTTGTCAAGACACAAAATTCGTTTAACATTTTGCTGTCAACAGCAGGAAAAAAGTGTCACAGAGAAAATAAAAATGTAGGTTGTACAAAAATTGTACCGAATTATTTTTATTCGGGTTTTTTTTCAAGATACAATTCGTTTTGCTGCATGTCAACACAATAGGAAAACGTGTTTCAGAGAAAGGTTGTACAAAAATTTGGCTTGTCAAAATACAAAATTCATTTAACATTTTGCAGTGAACACGGTAGGAAAATTGTCGCAGAGAAAAATAAATAAATACGACATCTGCCATTTAAAATGATAGGCTATAAGCAAAATATGAACAAAAACAAGTTGAACGTCCTTCAAGGACAGCGCATCCACACTTTGCTCCATCCTTTTTCTGCTCTGCCACTGATCGACAACCTGCCTGTTCTGTCTGAGGGCCGTATATTTACCACCGGTAGGCTACAGCCTGCTCTGAGAACCGTTATGCTGCACACAGAACCCACAAATAAAATGCATGATGCAAAAAGCAGCGCTCCATGCGTGCAGCGCGTGCAACAGTCCTGAGTGCAGGCTGTACTGGTGGTCAATAAGAATAAAGCACAGAATCTCTGCTGTTCTGAAAGGAAGTTGGGAACGGGATATTGTTAGACCGTCCGCTCCCGTTCAAATTACACCAGAGTTACAGACCGCTACCGCGTTTTATTTGGAAATTTAATCCCATGTTGCAAGAAATCTGGTCGGGTCCCGCGGGAGAGCTGCAATATAATGTAGAAGTAATTTCAACACACTTCAGCAATTAAAAAAAGGAGTACAAATGTTTATCTTGAGTAATTTTTGCATATTAGTATGGTTGAATTGGATCATTGAAGGTCAGCAGCAAAGACATTGGTTAATAAAATGGGATTAAATACATAAAGGATATTTGTGTTATTTAACATTTAATTATTGCAGGATTGTATATTATGAGTTGCATTTCTAAGTTTGTATTCATTTTGAGGATACTGAATCCGTTTTTGTTTTTGTTTTGTTTTTTGCGAGTGAGATTAATTAATGCATGCTGGCATTTTTTCTAGAACTACAGTAACATCTTTACTCCCGATTTCTTGCAACATGGGGACAGCAGAGCTGTCAATCAATAAATGGGGAAAAAAGTAACTGGCGTTACTTATTTGAAAAAAGTAACTCAAATATTTTCTTGTAAATTTAAAAAAGTAATGCGTTACTTGAAAAAAGTAATCTGATTACGTAACTCGCGTTACTTGTAATGTGTTACCCCCAACACTGCTGTTCAGTATATATATCTGTTGTTTTATTTAAACCTAACAAACATCTTTTTGTGATATGTTATGCTTGAAAAGTGCCATCTTTCTGAAATTCAGTGTTGCTTGGTTTGATATTTTACTTTCGAATAACATTCAGACATTTTTTTAAAGTGTGGTTTAGGTTAAATGTTAAATAAATTTTGTGGTCCGTTGTATAGACTGTTAGTGCACTAAGAGTAAAACTGTGTTTTCTTGAACCCAGGGAGTTCTCTAAAGAGCGAGAGAAGGCGAAGGCTCGTGGAGATTTCCAGAAGCTACGGGAGAAACAGCAGCTGGAGGAAGATCTGAAAGGTTATCTGGACTGGATCACGCAAGCCGAAGACATCGACCCTGAGAATGAGGAGGAAGATGAGGAAAGCAAACGCAACCGTGAGTACCTGAGTGCTGCTCTCACAGCGCTGTGAGATTTGTATTTCGGTCAGCTAATAGAGTGTACTCTCACAAACCATCTAATCTCACTTCATGCTGGCCTGTGACTGTTTATTAGCACATTTCTACATGACAGGAAATGATAAGTGGCGTGCAACCGGCATATTCCAAAAAAAAAAAAAAAACCATAAGGTCTCCAAACTTTTGAAAGGTAGTGTATTTCATTTTTTTTACATTTAATAATTTACTTTTATTTAATGCAATAGATTGCGGTGCTTAATAGCTGTATTAATAATTTTTGCAGTATTTGTTTAGTTAATAAAACTGCTGAAAATTTCAAAATATTAAGGAATCGATAGGCCTAATTAGTCAAAACTAATTACCAATGAAATTTGTTATAACTAAGGATGACATTATAACCAAAGCTTTGCAACATTTTGTAGCAGCCACAGAGTCATCTTTAATTGGCCCGTCATGCCCATCAAACTGCAGCGTGACACAGAACAGACGTCAGCAAACCCAAAACAGCTGCCTCTGGTGTATTTTTGATGAAATAGTTGAGGAGCAGTCAACATGCGCTGACGCCACGAGAGCCGTCTCTTCTGCCGAAGTGCAGATTTGTCAGAGTCAGACGTCTTCAGGTCAGAGGGTTCAGCAGGGGCTGATTCTGGAAACTGGAGAACTAGGGTTCATCGTACTTCCATCCACATTCTATTTGATCATTTTGCAAACATTGTTTATAACGTTGAGAGAACCTTGACAGAACATTCTGAGAAGGTTTCCTGTTAGCTGGCTATCTGCTGAGCGAGAGGAGTTTGCTCAGAAGGGCATGAAGTGGAGAAACTGAGCAAAATAAGGACTAATCCTAATCCCTTTTATATAAGCAGCACACATGATTCTGAGCGGTTAGAGCCGCTGCTACAGCTTCCACTGTCACTGGAGCTCTTTGACTGACCTCGGTTCTGTGAGAGGACGGTCGGGTTAGATTAGTAGGCTGCTTTCTGAAAGCGTTTTTTTTTTTGCTTTAATTGATTGATACAGACCCACAAAAGTCACTTGTCTGGAAGGCTTAGCATTTATGCAGAACTTATTCTGCAAATGGAAAAGCAAGCTGAATTCTGTTCCCGCTTGCACAAGTTCACAAAATCTCTTAGAACGGAATATATTTCCATTCTCATTCGGTATCTTTGTCTTGTTTTCCTGTAAAAGCTGCTGGAAACAAGATAGAAGCAACTGATTTATTATTTATTTTAAGCATAAACTTGAAAGAATAAGGGTGAAATAACTAAATTCACTTTTATATGCAGTTTTATACATCAATTGTAATGTTCTATGCAATTTTGTTTCTTAGTAGAATTTATCTTCAACGTAAGAAAAAAACATCCATGGAAAAACAGGTACTGGTAATTTTTTCTACCAGGACAATTTTCTGTTGTTTACAACACAATTCAAAGGACATTTGAAGCTGAAAAAATCTATTCAGAAAATTCCTTATAATAAATTCCTTCATTAACATAGTACCTATCACTGTAAAAAAATAAGTTGAGCAAACTTAAAAGTTTAAGGCAACCAGCTTCAGCAGATTTGTGAGTTTTCTCAACCTATTTTTTTAGGAGATTTTTGAGCTTCAGTTTATACAAAAAAAGTTGAGAAACCTAAAAAAATAAAAAGTTGAGTAAACTTAAGAAGTTTAAGGCAACCAGTGCTGTAAAAAAAGGGGGGGGGGGGGGGGGCTCGTCCCAATCTCTTTTTTATGTAATTAATTGTGATTTGTTATTATAATTTCACAATGAACCTCCAAATTAATGTAGAAACAACATAAAGATGGTATATTTTAAATATGGTTTAATGGCATCTTTTTACTAAGTAGCCTACTGTTAATGAAGGCCAGTATCATTGATACTAATAACGTTACTGATATCTCTATTAAATGCATTTTCCCTCAGTTTTAGCCATTAATTATAGCCATTCAACATTACAGTATAAAGCCATTATTTAACACTTAATAGGCTGCGGAAAATATGACAGCTTTTAATTTAAGTGAACTTAAAACAATCTTCACATAAACTATAAATTTTATATGTATAAGCTATAAAATGACTATAAATGAATCTTTATTCAAACTACAAAAGTTAATCAGTGACTAGAGCAGGTGAGTGATTTCTCCTTTTTGTTTTGTTCTTTGATTTGCATCAATGACAGACTTCACTTTAAAAGCAGAGCTGTCTCTTTAAAACCTGATGCACATGATGCGGATCTGACACACATTCGGTTTTCTCCCAACTCTTTACGGTCATTTAGGGCTTTTTAACTTAAGACCGAGTTTCGGAGGTAACCCGCCTATCACGCAGCCTATCAAACTATATTCCTTTTGATAATCATCTTTGTCCAGTCTCTGCGCTATTTCTCGCCAGAAGATATGACTGATAACACTGTCATTATACACGTTTAAACTAGAGTTGCGGATATCTCATAATCCCCTCACACGAGCGATTGTCTACGCTGCCGTCTATTGATGTTGCAGTCTCCAGTAGATTATGCTTGTTGAGCGTCTTCCTTTTCTTTCTCGGCTGTGAAACAACAGCCCGCGCCAGTGTTGCCACCTTGTGGACAAACTAATTAGTGCAAAAGCAATTCGAGGCGTGTGCGCGACCTACGCTAAGACCGAGTCTTAGCTGCCCCATCTTCATCCAGCCCGCTAATTGAATAGCCCTGACTTAAACGTTTAAGGCAACCAGCTTTAGTAGATTTTTGAGTTTTCTCAACTCAACTAAAAGTTGAGAGAACTCAACTCAAAAACTGCTGAAGCTGGTTGCCTTAAACTTTTAAGTTTGCTCAACCTTTTTTAGTTTTTACTGAAAAACAAGATTCTGCATGATTTAGTCATCATATTTGGAGTTATTTTGCGATTTGAACTTCGTGTTCATTTAGAATCACTATTAGAGATACTATTATAGTTTTTATTAATTTTGAATTTGTTTTAATTTGAAATATTAGTAATTTTGTTGTGTTAGTTATTTTTTAAGTATGTTTGTAATTTTTATTATTTTTATTTCCGTTTTAGTACATCAAGTTAAACTAAATATAAAAATAAATGTTTCATTGGCAACTATCTGAAATGAAATAAAAGTTTTCTTATCTAATTTTATTTCAGGTCAGGCTAATTTTATTTCAAGTAGCCTTTTTTAATGGTTTTAATTTTGAACTGTGATATAACATTCAACATCTCATTACTGTTGCTTAGACATCAGGAAATGCCATAAAATCACACTGAAAAGATTTTTTTCATTTGATTAGCCTGCTGTGTACACATTATATTCCTGATCATTTTAGATGTCGGTATAAATTGGTTGTTCATTTTCGATTAGTCATTTCAATAAGTCAACAAAGCACAATTAATGGCCTGCATTTCCAATCAAATATCAAACTGGCGTTTTCATCTCTATTGACTCGTACCATTTTTAAAATATTTTTATTTTATTAATTGTGTAGACTCGGGATGAGAAATTATATTAAGATCTTCCAAGAGGCCTTAACTTACTATGAATGTATGTGGGGGGCCATCAGGGTCAAAGGTCAGCTTCATATCATACACACACATCCACATAGATCTCAATCATCTGCACCATTGAATCTCAACACTTGGTCCCTTACAATGTTCCTATGTTTTCACTGAATTCATTGCACTGTGATCCTAATAACCTGCTCTGACTCACTGTTAACTAACTACCCATCATCCTTTGCTCCCATCCAGCTTACCAGCTGCCTCAACGTTGATGTTGTTGTTGTTGTTTATTGATGTTAATTGTTGTGTCGGTGCTGTTCTTGTTCCCGTGCTTTAACCTGTGTCGATGTGGCCACTCGTTCTCGCCCCCCATGACCGTGCCGCGGCTGTGCTGTGCTGTGTAAATCATGCATGGGCTTTGGGTGCATGGGAAATGAAGGGGTTACGCTGGCCAGCCTGATGGAGAAGAAGAAGAAAGGGTTTAGCTGGTTCAGCCAGTCCTCTGACACTCATGGTAAATCTCCCTCCCACCCTTCTGTCCCTTTCATATGTGTGATAACTTGATGATATTTATGAATATTACCTGTTAGAAGCCATGTACAGTGTTTAATAGGCATTTTAAAGTGACTAGTTCTGCATTTAAAATCTGATTGGAAAATTGACTGATATTTCTAGTGGGATAATGAATTAATTCACTGTCTTTTGGGGATTGTTATAATTCATTGATTTTATTATTTACAACATTAGTTTAATCATAAGGCTGTTTCCACCAATTTACAGTAGGAAAGTAATAATCCATGACAAGTTACAGTGATTTTACTACAGTTAAGTAGGGCACAATGCACATTTCTTAATTTAAAATGTGTTTTAATGTCACTATTGATGAAGATAATATTGTATTTGAATAATAACAGTCTTTAAATGCAAGGTATTTAAAGTGTACCTAAAGTATACTTGCAATAGTTCGACTAGAACTAGTGGGACTTTATTAATGTTATGTACATTATGTACAAAATTAGTTGTTCCAATTTAACAGACTTTAAGTATACTAGTTTAGTATACTAAAAGTACAATTGCAGGGTATTTTTATTAAGTACATAAATATGTAACTGTATTCACGGTGTACTTTCAAATACATTTTAGTATGTTTATTATTCACTAGGGGGATTTAAGCAATACCCTTCATTTTTTCTTTTTTTTCTCTGTTGCCATTCTTGCTTGTATTGAAACAGGAAGTTGGGGTGGGACATATCACAGCATTTTTTTCAGTATTTTTGCGCCGTTTTCCCAGAATGCACATGGATTTTGATTGCATTAATCTGTTTAATGTTACTTTTAGGCATATATAGTTGACCTCAAAGCTACCAGAAATTAGAATAAAGCTAAAAACTTGAATTTTCATTGGGTTTCTAACTGTGATAAAATCACTTTTCCCTACTGTTCAAAAGTTTGGCATCACAAATATGTTTTATGTTTTAGAAAGAAGATTTAAGCAATTTTGTATTTTTCTGCATCAAAATACAATGATACAGTAAAATTCTGAAATAATATTACCATTTAAAATAATAGTTTTCTATTTGAATATATGTTAAAATGTAATTTATTTCTGTAATGCAAAGCTGAAATTACTTCAGTAATTTCTTCAGTGTCACATGATCCTATTCTTTTGAGGAATATTATGTTGAACACTTATATTTTGCTTAATATTTTTGTGGAAACAGTGATGCATTTATCAGGATTCTTTGATGAATATAAAGCAAAAAGAAGAACATCATGCTGATTTTATAAGTAGATTTTTTTGTAACATTCTAAATGCCTTTACTGTAATTTTGTATTAATTTGATGCGTTCTTGTTAAATAGAAGTATCAATTTCTAATTTAGAAAATAAAAATCATAGTGACCCCAAAATTTTGAATGGTAATGTATACATGTTTGTATTAATCATTGACTTATACACAAATTGCCCATTTTGGCCTGTACGGAAATATGTATTTAAGCTAATAATGTCCATGTGTGTGACGTTTATGTGGACGCTGTAGTGTGTGAATGCACTGCTAATTCCTAATCGTGCTACTTGTGCTTTGCAAGTGTGAGTTTTCCTTCTTTATGCCCGTCAGCACTTACGCTCTTTGTCCCCATCAGTTTGTCCACAACATTAGTGTTATCAAACTCCTCGCTTGCCCGTTTCCTCCTTCCTGTACTAATTTAGTCCTCTCATTCTCATTTTCTCAAAATCAGAGTGAGTCAGAGATCAGATCCGGCAGGAGTGGGAGTGTAGCGTCTCTCCAACTTAAAAATCCCACTTTAAAACAGTGACAGCGAGCTTCTAACATAGAAATGAGGTTAAACCCAGATCACCAGGCTCATGGTCAGCAGTTTATAGAGCAGTCACAAAAAGTCTGATCACACTCGCTTATTACTGTCTTTGGATGTGTCAGAATTCATCCGTATATCCTGAGGGAATGTGAGGGCTAAGAAGAACAGATCGTTTTTACTTTTTGCCTTTGTTTTACCATTACTGAACTCATGATAAAACTTTTGGCCTTTTAATTTGATTTCTGTAAATTTCTTCTCAGAACAGATGCAAGGTGACTGTAGTTTAGATATCATATAAAAAAATAACTAACACTTTACGTAATGATTCTGTGAATTAGTAAATGGAACTGTGGAGACAAATTAATGGCAAATATATTCTAAAAACAAAAAGAGCATGGTGAATTGCTCTAATTTCAATGAATTTGCAGTGAGTGTATGTGGATACAGTATATATAAATAATTTATAAATATTTATTGCATATTTGTACATAATGCATGTTAGCATGTATTATATTTTTTAAATATTGTAATATATGTAGAAATTAATATTAACAAGGTGAATAAATGCTGTAAAAGTATTGTTTATTGTCTGTTCATGTTAACTATATCACACTTTGTGAAGTGTTATCAAGAAACCACATATACCAAGAAGTATTGTTAAGTATAAGATCAAATTGCATCATGTCAGAGCTTAGAAATTACATTTATACTGAGTTATATTCATGAATTATTTTAATTTTTTGCACATGCAATGCTCACTCTTTTAAGCCTTTCTCTTTCAAAACAGTGCACATTATATTGATAATTGGAGCTTTTGACTGGAATTGGGTTTCACCAAGAATGTGTCTCAATCTCATTATCTTGTTGAAAGTTTTTTTTCAAGTTTTTGCCCACTAATTCTTTCTTGGCAGAGTATGTGTGAAGTGTGTGTTTTAATGTGTGTATGATGAACCTTGTGTTTGTGACACAATAGCGAGTATGCCGGCGAGTGAGACAGAATCCATGAATACAGAAAATGAGAAAGTGGAAGATGAGAAGGCAACATGTTGTGGCCCGACATGGTGAGAAAACACACAAATACACACGAATGTATATTTCATCAGTAATGAATACCAATTGTAATATGCTGTATCAAGAACATATGTGAATTTTCTGGTCTCTGTTTTAACTTTACAATTTGTTTTCATTTACAGTCAAAAAATTTCAAAATCAAAGTTCAGGTCAGTAAAGTTGACATTACCTCACACTAATATTCATTTACAGTTTATTTACAGCTGCACGTTATTGCACGTTATTTCTGTGAGCTTTCACTATCTCGCTAGCTAGCTAGCAACACTGAGATAGAATGCTAGACAGATAACATGTTAGCTAGCTTGATAGCATTCTAGCATCTCGCTAGCTAGCCTTTTATTTGTCTATTCTATGTGTTGAGCATTCTATCTGTTTAGCTTGCTAGAGAACATTCTAGCTCGCATTCTGTCATCTCAGTCTTTATATGGAAATCTTTCACCCTGCTGAAAAAAAAAACAACAATAAACACTATCACAAATTTGTAATGATTTTACTGGTTATAATGGGACTTGTATTGGTTTTAACGGAAACTGTAATGGACCCTGTGGGTTTCTACTGTTAATTGGTCGCCTTCTATAGAGGGAATGCATTGACGTCACTTTCCCGCCGGAACACGCCCCTCAGCAGGACTGAGTGGCAAAAGAGCCTGCTGCATGACTGGATTTAATAGAGAAGCTGCAAAAACCTGAGAAAAACAAACAATAATCAGTTTAAACTAAAGTTTGGTGGACTCGATACAGTGTTCCTTACAACATACCAAAGATCCAGTGATCCATGGATATTGATATGCAGCCAGGAATCATGTTTCCTGATATTTATATACTGTATGTCTGATTTCAACGTCGGGGCAAATTTGCCAGTGAACGCATTTGGTAAATGCATAATAGGTTGGTCTAAATCCGGGTGCTCACTTGTATCAATGATTTCGTCATATCGTATATAAGATGGTAAATATTTAATTGATGAGTTGTTAATACAATATAACAATACACTAGTTTCCCCTGTTTTCACAGACAAGGCTTAAGCTAGTCCCAGACTAAAATACATGTTTGAGCTTATCTTCAAATATGTCAGTGTCATTGTTCGGTGTCAAGATGCACACCTTAATGTTTTCTTGTAAGGCATTTTTGTAAAAGTTGCTTAAATATCTTTAATTTAACTAAGGCCTAGTCCTGGCTTAAGCTAAACCCTGTTTGTGAAACCGGTCCATAGGGTATGATTTAACTCAAAATTCAGCATATTAAAGGAACACTTCACTTATTGAAAATAGGCTCATTTTCCAACCCCCAAGAGTTAAACAGTTGAGTTTTACCGTTTTCGAATCCATTCAGTCGATCCCTGGGTCTGGCGGTAGCACTTTTAGCGTAGCTCAGCATTTAGAGTTCTGCCTAATCTTCTAGTGTTTTGGCTAGCGCTCTCTCTATCTAGCATTCTATCTCTTTTGCGTTCTAGTGTTCTGTCTAGCATTCTTTTTTTATCTCCTCCTTTCAATGTAATTCTATTGTAATTTTTTCTCTGTGTGTCTATGTTGTCTGACTTCTCTCTCAGTCGGCGCTGGCGTCGCTGGAACCGGTTGTGTCGGAGGAATTGTCGTTTGGCTGTGAAATCTGTGCCGTTCTATTGGCTGGTGATCATCTTGGTGTTCCTCAACACTTTGACCATCTCTTCAGAACATTACAACCAGCCCTTGTGGCTCACGCAAGTCCAGGGTGAGCCCTGCATATGTTTGTACTCTCACAATAAATCTAAAAGATCAAGACTGCTTCACATTCTCACTATGTCCTTTCGTCTTTCAACATCATTGGTTTTCTCCTGTAGATGTGGCCAATAAAGTGCTGCTGGCCCTGTTCACGTGTGAGATGTTGGTGAAGATGTACAGTCTGGGCCTGCAGGCTTATTTTGTGTCTCTGTTTAATCGCTTTGACTGCTTTGTGGTGTGTGGAGGCATCACAGAGACCATCCTAGTCGAGTTTGAGATCATGTCACCTTTAGGCATCTCAGTGTTTCGATGTGTGCGACTTCTCAGGATCTTTAAAGTCACACGGTAAGTAATGAAAATTATGTTAATAGAATATGATGAATTTTTGTATAGGGCACAGGACACTTTTAGATGGTTTGTTTTTTGCCTTAGTCATTGGGCGTCTCTCAGTAACTTGGTGGCGTCTCTGCTGAACTCTATGAAGTCCATCGCTTCTCTACTGCTGCTGCTCTTCCTCTTCATCATCATCTTCAGCCTCCTCGGTATGCAGGTATTCGGCGGCAAGTTTAACTTCGACGAGACACAAACGAAGAGGAGCACCTTTGACAACTTCCCTCAGGCCTTGCTCACTGTGTTTCAGGTCTGTCTGTGTGCATCTTTTAAGTCTTTAGATTTGGTTTTGATGGGATATGTGTTTATTCTGACATGTGGTGTGTTGTTTTCAGATCCTGACTGGTGAAGACTGGAATGCCGTCATGTATGATGGAATTATGGCGTATGGCGGCCCATCATCGTCAGGAATGATTGTGTGCATCTACTTTATCATTCTCTTCATCTGTGGAAACTGTATCCTCTTACTGCTGCTGACTTACTAACCAAAAACCAAAAAAAACTACATTTCCTTAAGGAGTCAGTTCATATACTGGTGGTAATCTAGTTGTGGGTTAGTTGTTTTTTTTTTAAGAAATTAACGCATTTTATTCAGTAAAGACGCAGAAATATTTTGTAACCTTTTGTAGTCTTTCAAAGAAATGGTGTTCTTTTTATTTTAATGCATATAACTTTTTAGTCACCCTGAAAAAATACTCTGCATCACTGTTTCCCCACAAAGCAGCTTTGCCATCACAGGAATCATTTTAATTTTAAAATATATTCAAATTGAAAATATACATATCTTTAAATTGTAATAATATTTCCCAAAATTACTGTTTTTAATGCATTTTTTAATCAAATAAATGCAGCCTGGGTGTGCATAAGAAATTTCTTTAAAAATATCCTTGGACAGTGTGCAATTTAAATGAATTTGGGAAATTGTTGTGATATAATCTGCACACAGGTATGCGGTTATTTGCCCCACAAAAAACAAAAAGAGATTTTTTTTGAGCACTTTCCCACAGTTCACTGTGGCCTAAGTTGCCAAGATCCAAAAAAAATCAATACATATATTATACACACACACATATTTTAATGTGTGTGTGTGTGTGTGTGTGTGTGTGTGTGTGTGTGTGTGTGTGCGTGCGTGCGTGCGTGTGTGCGTGCGTGCGCGTTTTCTATTTCAGAGCAAATACATAAATCTCAAGACATACAGAATATTTTAAAAAGACTTGCATTTTCACATTTTGCTTTCAGAATTGCAAGTATTCCATTGCATTTTATACCAGATAGACTATTTGTTGTTTGCTTATGAGCATCACAATATTGTTGGTTTTCTTAACACACTGACACCTAGACATTCTTCTGAATGTGTTCTTGGCTATCGCTGTGGACAACCTTGCCGATGCAGAGTCTCTGAACACAGACAACGATGATAAGAAGAAAAGGTAAATGATAAAAGCTTGTAGAGGTCATTTAATCTGACATTGAAGGCCTGGATCTGGTTTCCGCTGCTTGTGTGCTGCATTTTTCAGTGTGTTTGTTTTTCTTTTTTTCCAAGTGATGAAATCGATGAAATTGAAGATGATGCCAAGGTAATTAGTTGTTTTTTTGTTTGTATTTTATATTTTTCTGTGTTAGTAATAGCATATAATAATGTTGGCTTCTCTCCTTCAGGCTGGAGAGGAAGATGAGAAGGACAATGCAGGTAAAGAGCTACATCTGCATGTATTTGCACATTGAAGACTATTTTTTTTAAATATGCTTGTCCTGATCATCATGTCCATGTAACAGAGGAGGAAGAAGACGAGCCGGACGTTCCTGCGGGGCCCCGCCCACAGATCTCAGAGCTTGTTAAGAAAGAGAAAATCACGCCAATCCCAGAGGGCAGTGCGTTCTTCATCTTTAGCAGCACAAACCCGTATGTGTCACATGGAAGTCTGCTCAAACTTACACAGAACCAGACAGGAGCAAAGAGACATATAGACATTTACATATATATATATATAAAATGAGTCACTCTCATTTTACATTGCATTACATTACATTTACATTTATCCAAAACTACTTGCATTGCATTCTAGGTATTCATATCCGTTAATACTTTCCCTAAGAACTGAACCCATTGCCTTGGTGTTGCCAGCACCATTGTCTACTACTTGAGTCAGTGTAATTGTAGTATTATTTATATAGAATTATAGCATTTATCAGTATTTTCAATTATATGTTTTATTTATATATTGAATTTAAATATAAATTTATTAATTTACATTTTTAAATTTTATATATTAGTGTTGTCAAAGGATTAATCATAATTAATCGCATCCAAAATAAAGATTTTGTTTACATAATATATGTGTGTACTGCGTATATTTATTATGTATATAAATACACACATGCATGTGTGTGTGTATATATAAGAAAAATGTTGTTTATACATTTAAAATATTTGTATATAATATAAATTATATGAATATAAATATATACATGGAAAAAAATTCAAAATATATACTGTATTTGTGTGTGTATTTATATATACATAATAAATATAGACAGTATGCACACACATATTATGTGAACAAAATTTTAATTTCGCTTTAATTTATTTATATTTCAGTTTTAGTCATTTTAGTCAAGTTTTTTAATCTGCTATCAATATTTTATTTTTTTTATATTTTTCAATTACTTTTTACAATTCCTTGTATTTACATTAAATCCACGTTTCTGATTACTATTTTCTAATTCTAGTTTCTAATGTCACAAGACAACTGAATTTTTCATTTTAAAAACTTAGAATAGAATAGCCTTTAAAAAACACATTTAAAGCTTCTGAACCCTGCAAACGCACACGTAGTATTCAAGATGTGTCTCAGTGTGTCTTTTTCTCTTTCTCTCTCTCTCTATCTGTAGAATTCGTGTTGCGTGCCACAAGCTGATAAACCACCACATCTTCACCAATCTCATCCTCGTTTTCATTATGTTAAGCTCCGCCTCCTTGGCAGCTGAGGACCCAATCAGAAACTTCTCTGCCCGGAATATTGTGAGTACAAATTGCACACACACAGACGTACACACAAACAATTTGGTTTGGTTACTTATTAATGTCCAAAACCTTGGACGTTAATGAGTCACATGCTCAATCAATTCAACTAAAACAACACGGTAAGTGATATTTAATTGTTATCAAGTAAACTTTTTATTTTCACATACGAATGTTGTAAAAATACGACTTTTATTTTTATTTATTTTTTTTTTTTCATTGACTCAGTGTACTCAGATTGTGAATATAATTCAATGTAAAAATGTATGATTAAATAAGAGTTTTCCAAAGCATTGTCAGATAATAAGATTTCAGTCAAGTTGTAAATGACTAGTTGCTTTGTGCGTCTGTTATTCCTTCATCGCGTCATGTTTGCTAACTCTTTTCCTTCAAACTAAGGAAGCTACCTTCACTGAAAGCGTAATGTTTTTGGGGTGTTACCATTACAGACGCACTGGTACACCTGGAATAATGAACTGAACTAAACAACATATAGCTACAGTTCTAAATCTATTTCTATTCTGATAAGAAATGATGATTGCTGAATGTCCTTGTTAAACATGTACGTTGCTCTTTGCAGATACTTGGTTACTTTGACTATGCTTTCACGGCTATCTTTACTGTAGAGATCGTGTTAAAGGTAAATGTCCTGCCCTGTGCTGGTGATGTGTGTGGTGTATGTGCAGTAACGCTGTAACCGTCTGGTTTATTCCAGGTCCTAGGCTATGCAGATTATGTCTTCACTAGTATGTTTACATTTGAGATCGTGTTGAAGGTAACCTCTCGGCACACAGGCCTGGCTGCATTATCTCCATGTGTGTCACCTGCTACTTCAGTACTACCTGGCTTGATCAATCTCTTTTCTTTCTCTTTTTTTAAACCATGGCACCTCTTTTACTAAAAGACTAAAAGAAAAGAAATGTTTCAGAACATGAAAGCACATCTTCATCAAACAAAGCACAAGAGTTGTCAGGTTTTCAGCTTTCTTTTGGGGAGAAACGACAGGGCTTGAACTCAACCCTGATTGGTCAAAGTGGGGTTAAGGAAGTTTGGAGAAATCACACAGGATGTGTCTGTGAAACTAAAATGCTTTTTGTTGAGGAAAGAAACTAATTTCAAAAAGACGAAACTATGCAACTCTTTGTGATATGAGAACAACACTGCCTCTCTCATGCCTTCATAACCGATTGGCCTGTATCCAGTCCATAAAAGAGGGGGCAAATACAACCATGCTTGGACAGAACATGGTTCAAACCCCTTGACTGAGTGCATATCAATGCAATGTGACCTCCAGCGCTGAACGGGGCAGCACAGTTATTTAATGGAGCTGCAGCAATTCGCTCTGTATTGTGATTCTCAGAAAATCACAATAAAATTCTATCCGTATTATTCCTCTTCGTAGTATTTTTTATATATATATATATATATATATATATATATATATATATATATTTAACTTTAATTTATTTTTCAGTTCCAGTAATTTAACTGCCAGTATAGCATTTCCATACATTTTTAGGTTTACAGTTTTATGTATATTTTATTTTATTTTATTTTATTTTATTTTATGTTAGTTGATTTGAGCTACAGTAATACAATTTGAGAAATTATTAGTAGCCTTCTATTGTACGCTGTTTAGCCAGTAGAAGAGAAACACATCTTAAATTTGTTCCTGACATGATTGCTTTAGTTGCCAAAAATGTGTCACCACAAGTTTTAAGAACAAGAAAAACTTTAGAATGTTAGACTGTCATTCTTGCATTTGATTAAATCTATATATACTTTTATGTATTTAATAACTTGAAAGCCAGTTTTTACACATTTGATGCTTTTGGACCCTGAACACACACACACACACACACATAGTATTCAAAATACAGAAAACTCTACCCACAATTTCTAGTGTAATGTATTAACCCAGAAATAACTCATATTTTTTCTTAATTACTTTTAACAAATTTTTGATCAGATTGCCAAAATGTAATGTATTTTCATACAAAATTGACATCAAACTATAAAATACACACTATTTTCAAGATTCTAACTGGGCACCACTCACATGCAGTGTTTTACAACGCTATTAGCATACTACTGTTTGAAACGTTTATCATGTAACAGTTTTACATACTCATTAAATGGAAGCTTTATTGCCATGGCTATTATCAATTGGAAACATTGACATGCTGTAGAAAACAAGAAAACTGCACTTAACAAATGATTTTAATTGGGTCTTTTAAAGAACAGTAGGCAGTATACAGTGTGTACTGTGCATTATTTAGTAAATGGTATTCTGATATAATATTCAGAACTTGGCCCTATTGTTTTGTGTAGAGATTATTATAAGTGCTATTCTTGGACCAGCAACTACTACTTCAAACATTTTAGGTAAAAAATTGTACAAACATTTCATGAAACATTTTTATGTAGTTACCCAAAATTAGTCTCTGATCAGTGCTTGCCCTTCTAGTGTGTGGTTGCATCAGTATTCATATACATTCAGCGAATGACTCCTTTGCATTCATGATTTTGGAGCGACTTGCTTTGGTTTTGGCTGGTCTTTTCTCTGCCTGCTGAATATGAAGTTGCAGTAGGAGCTTTTTCCCCCTCTTTTCTTTACCGAATCTTGCCGAGGGAACAGGGCGCAATGTTCTCAAGGATAAAAAAAAAAAAAAAACGGCTCACATGAATGTGACAGTAAGGGAAGTTCTCCTTTCAGATCGCCTAATAGATAGGCCTTTCTTTCTGACTCTTTCTGTCTTTTCTTGCTCTTTTGTCTTCTCCTGTATTCTTTCTGTCGATCCTCATTTCTTCTGTCATAATTTAGGCCCCTTCAAAGCTTGGCAACAAACAGCATGTTTTATTGCCGGGCCCCCTGGTGGCGGATTGTGAAACAGAGCTTACTACTACATTCATGTTGACTGAGGCCGTGAGGGTTTGGCGGAGTTAGTGCTAGGATCTCGCCTTTTGTCCAACTCCGAGCACGCCACCCTTAAAAAAGAGTGATATTAAGGAGTGTATATGTGTGTTTCTGTCTATACGGTTGTTTGTGTGTGTGTGTGTGAGTGAGAGAGAGTGTGTTCTCTGTCTGAGAGTGTGATTTGCTGTTCCTTATGTCTGTGTCTTTCATTACGGTGGAGCAAGTTTTGACCATCTATGCTTGTATTGTCAGATGACCACGTATGGCGCGTTTCTCCACAAGGGGGCTTTCTGCAGGAACTACTTTAATCTTCTCGATCTGCTGGTGGTCGGCGTGTCACTGGTGTCCTTCGGAATTCAGTGAGTGATCATTATATTTTAGGGCTGTGCGGTAAATTAATATAAAACCTGAATCACAATGTTGTGTTTTATTAAATTAGGATTATTAAATCCCAAAGGTTGAAATGTACTTAAATAAATATTTTATTTACAAATGCATTGTGTATAATAATATTATTATTATTATTATTATTATTATTTTACAATTAAATATTACAAAGATAATGTTTCTTATTTAAATATTTTGATTTTAAAATAATAATAAAACTTATAATACTATAATAATCCCTTTTTATTTATTTATTTTTTTTTTACAGTGAAATTACAATAGTAATCTTTTTTTTTAAATATTTATATTTAGTAGTAATAATTTTTTGTTAAGGGCTTTAATTTCTACTTAATTTAACTGCCAGTATAGCATTTCCATACATTTTTAGGTTTACATTTTTATGTATATTTTATTTTATTTTATGTTAGTTGATTTGAGCTACAATACAATTTGAGAAATTATTAGTAGCCTTCTATTGTAAGCTGTTTAGCCAGTAGAAGAGAAACACATTTTAAATTTGTTCCTGACATGATTGCTTTAGTTGCCAAAAATGTGTCACCACAAGTTTAAGAACAAGAAAAACTTTAGAATGTTAGACTGTCATTCTTGCATTTGATTAAATCTATATATACTTTTATGTGTTTAATAACTTGAAAGCCAGTTTTTACACATTTGATGCTTTTGGACCCTGAACACACACACACACACACACACACACACACACACACACACACACACACACACACACACACACATAGTATTCAAAATACAGAAAACTCTACCCACAATTCAGTGTGCATGACTTCTATTTCCAGTGTAATGTATTAACCCAGAAATAACTCATATTTTTTCTTAATTACTTTTAACAAATTTTTGATCAGATTGCCAAAATGTAATGTATTTTCATACAAAATTGACATCAAAATATAAAATACACACTATTTTCAAGATTCTAACTGGGCACCACTCACATGCTCAATCTCACTCAATCTTTTTTTTTTTAAATATTTATATTTAGTAGTAATAAACCTTTGTTAAGGGCTTTAATTTCTACTTAATAGCTAAGTATTACTATATATATATATATATATATATATATATATATATATATATTTATTTATTCATTATTATTATTATTTTTTTTTTTAAATAAATATATATTTTTAAATAAATAAATATATATTTATTTATTTTTATTTATTTATTACATTTGTTTTATAGTCATTTTATAAATAATTCTAAAATGTTTTTTTGCCAAATAATGCCACACAATCTTTTCTTTGTTCTTTTTTTAAATTACATTTTAAATCACAACTGACGTTTTTATCAGAAAAATCACAGCTAGATTTTTTCCCTGATCATACAGCGCTATTATATTCCCTGATTGAAAGAGAGCTATGTTACTTTACTCAAAGTTTGCCTTTTTTCTTTGCTGAGATATCAATTATATTTCATTTAAGTATCAGTTTTTCCTCAGAACTTTTTTGGCAAAATACAGTAAGAGTTATGAAATAAATGTGTCTAGCATAGCATAGATAAATTGGCCTAGTTGCGAATAGGACAAGTTGGCCTGGTTTGGTTCTGGTCTAGCTGTTGTACTTCAGTATTCACAGAAAAAAAAAACTTTTCATAGCTCCATGAAGCTAGATGATGAAGAAAGTCTTGCTAGTTAAGCTAGTTCAGAAACCTATCGAAGACACCAGCATCATAAGCATGGATTTCTTCTGTTTTGTGTGTTTTCGGTAACTTGTACGCCTCTGTCTCCTGCAGATCGTCGGCCATCTCAGTGGTGAAGATTCTGAGGGTTCTTAGGGTGCTGCGTCCACTCAGGGCCATAAACAGAGCTAAAGGACTGAAGGTTCTGCTCACTGTTTTCCTTTGTCTTCAGGAAATATGAATGTTAATATGATTCATTGGAACAGGGCTTAAGTTCCCTGCCAGCTGTTTAAGCAACTATAAATTTGACATTTGTCTGACAGCCTCTGAGCTTTATCCTTTGTTTCTGCAGCATGTGGTCCAGTGTGTGTTTGTGGCCATCAGAACTATTGGAAACATCATGATTGTCACCACACTGCTACAGTTCATGTTTGCCTGCATTGGTGTACAACTCTTCAAGGTAAACAATTGTTTTTAGTGTTTATGAAGTAAGTGCTCACCCAGGCTGCATTTATCCGTTTGATAAAAATACAGTAAAAACACTAAATGCAATTTATTCCTGTGATGGTAAAGCTGAATTTTCGTTATCATTACTCCAGTCTTCACATGATCCTTTAGAAATCATTCTGATACGCTGATTTGCTGTTCAAGAAACATTTCTTGGTATTATCAATGTTGAAAACAGTCGGGCTGCTTAATATTTAATATTTCTTCTTTTTCTTCAGGGGAAGTTTTATCGTTGTAATGATGACACCAAGCCCAGCCCAGAGGAGTGCAAGTGAGTCTGAACATTTAATCATCGCTAATATTAACTACTTAACATCAAGCCTTTCTAATAAGACTACTTGCTTTCACAGCATTTACAATTATTGTAATAACATTTACAAAAAGAAACAGCTGTTAGAGAGGTTAAATAACGTTTTCTCTCTCTCTCTCTCTCTCTCTCTCTCAGGGGAACATATATCTTGTATAAGGAAGGAGACGTGAACCAGCCAGTCATTCAGAAGCGCCATTGGCACAACAGCGATTTCAACTTTGATAACGTGCTCATGGCAATGATGGCTCTATTCACAGTGTCCACTTTTGAAGGCTGGCCAGCGTAAGCATTCAACAATACAACATAATATACATCAGATTTAGAATAGCACCTTTATTTTATTTTAATTTATTATTTTTTTTAATCTTATTTTGCTGTTTTATTTTGTGCACCTTAATATACATCAGATACAGAATAACACCTTTATTTTAGTATATTTTACGATTTTATTTTAATTATTTTGCTTCACCTTCAGATATAGAACAGCACTGTTTATTTTATTGTATTTTTATGCACCTTAGACATCAAACATGGCATCTTTTTTTTTATTCGTAATATAAAGCAGATATAGAATAGCACTATATATTTTTTTTTATATTTTTTATTCACCTAATTGTAGATCAGATATAGAATAGCACATTTTATTCTATTTTTATACACTTCGATATTTATATATCAGATATAGAATAGCTTATTTTTTATGTTATTTTATTGTTATAATATGCGCCTTATTATAGCTCAGATATAGAATAACAGCTTTGTTTAATTTTATTTTTGTAGTCAATAAATACTGGCCACATATATAAAACCTAACATTTTTTACTCTTTATCCATTAAACATCCATTTAAAAAGGAACAAAAATTGCAGCAATAATCAGAAGTCTATTATTTTCCAACCTATAGTTTTGTGTGTCAGCATTAGTCTGTAATATTAGCAATTTTGAAAATGGCTTTACGTAATTGGATATTGTGAAATAGCTGATATTGGTTCTTGTATTGCATGTTCTTACTCAGACAGTCGAGTTTCCACTTTGAAAACCACAGGGGAAATGAACGAGTGTGTTATTGTGTTTTTTGTGTTTGTATTGGCGCTGTTGGTAAGTGCCACTGTGAACTCGATGCCAACAGTAGCACGCTGTCCCTGTAATTACAACACCACACTGCTTCAAATGTTCTGTTAGTTTAACACGCAGTTAGTTTCACATACACACACACACACACACACACACACACACACACACACACACTGTGACAGAATAACACAATATAGCTGTTCTGTAACTGTGGGTGATGAAGTGCACTTTTTCCTCAGCTCTCATTTCTTTTAGTTTACTTCTACATTTTGTCTTTCCTAAGGTTGTTGTACAAGGCCATAGACTCCAACCGGGAGAACTTGGGTCCCATCTACAACTACCGTGTGGAGATTTCCATCTTCTTCATCATCTACATTATCATCATCGCCTTCTTCATGATGAACATCTTCGTGGGTTTCGTCATCGTGACCTTTCAGGAACAGGGAGAGAAAGAGTACAAGAACTGTGAGCTGGACAAGAACCAGGTAAGAGAAGACACAATAAGAGTATATGTGGAGCAAGGGATGTGTCACACACCATAGTGTGCTGCTTATCTAGACTGTATCTTTAGGCATCATAAGCTCGCTCCCAGTGCAAAATCAATGCAACAAAATGATGCTGCCTTATAAGGATCCCTCATTTTTAAAGCTAGTGTTGCATATATCCTTAACGGATAATGCAGTCCCAGAATGCACGGCGATCTGTTTTATTTTAGTATTTGTGTACTATATATATCAAAATCAACAAAGAGCAATAATATGTAAGTGCTGTGAAAAGTCTTGGTTAGCCTAACGCAGTATTTGTAGCAAAGTTTTTTTTTTTTTAATATATATATATATATATATATATATATATATATATATATATATAATAAATAGAATAAATTAAAAGAAAACAAGTAGACAGAATAGAAAAAGAATAGAGAATGCTAGTGTTAGAGGCTCTTTTTTTTTGTTTGAATAGAAATAGAATATATAAATATGAATAATTTATAAATATTTTAAATGTATATTTTTAATTAATATTATAATGTTTAGCTTGTATTTTTCGACTTTTAGATTTTATTTAAAGTTTTGTTACATTTAATTAATAATATTGTATGCTTTTGTCATTTTTTTCAGATTTCTATTTCTAAAGCTTTATTTATTTTTATTTCAGGTCATTTTTTAGTAATTTTAGTACTTAAACTCAGTTATCAAGATATATATATATATATATATATATATATATATATATATATATATATATATATATACACACACAACTGTAATTTATTTTTCAGATTTTTTATTTCTTTATTTATAACTATTTATTTCAGTTAATAGCCAATATTGCAATATTTCTAATTCTAAAAAAATTAGTTTTTCAACTTCAGCTTAAGCTTTATTCCAACATAAATTTTGTTATATTTATTATAACTAACAGTTTAATTTTTAGCTAGCAACAACAACACTGATTGCGAAGATTCAAAATGTTAATTCTATAAGTTTTATAAGAATTATAAGTTTTAATTCTTTAATAATAATTAACTGAAAAGTAATGGTAAATGAATTATTTTAGTCAGTATTCTGACAGTTTTCTTTGTGCTTGTTGGCATTTTATTGCTAAGCGTCTGCTAACATCAGCTGTGAATGTTAGTTGAGTTTCTAGTGCTCTTGATTTCCATTTCAGTGCCACCTATATAGACAACGATTGAACTTAATAAGGTTCAGAACCAAGCCATTGAGTTTCCGCAGGTTCTTTGTACTGTATTCAGTTTATTTCTGCAGTATAAATTATTATGCATATGAGCTGAAGTCTACTTAATTTCAAATTTAAGATAAAATCCAAAAGCCTGTATGTTAATTGACAATGAAAAGCATGGTTTCATGTGTGTGCTCCTCAGCGTCAGTGTGTGGAGTATGCGTTAAAAGCGCGTCCTCTCAGGAGGTACATCCCAAAGAACCCGTATCAGTATAAGTTCTGGTATGTGGTGAACTCCACCGGCTTCGAGTACATCATGTTTGTCCTGATCTTACTCAACACCATCTGTCTCGCCGTTCAGGTAACTTTCTTTATTCTTACATATTTAATTATTATTATTTTAGTAATATATATTTTACATATTGTAGTTACTAACTGCATATCTACAGTATATATTTACAAATTGAACAAAATAAATATTTGTATATTTATTTATACAAGTCAAACATTATTTACATACTATTATAGCATTTATTGATATTTTGAAATAGTTTTTATTTCATAATTTTAATTTAAGTATTATGTGCTTTTGCCTTATTTGTTTTAAATAATTGTATTTAACTTTATTTTTATGTATTTTAATTTTAGTTAACGGAGTGTATAGTAATTTTTGTCCAATAAATTGCTATTTCACATTTCTACAATATATTCCGTTAGCATTTCTACAATTTTATATCACACATTTCTGTGTCCAGCACTACGGTCAGTCCGAGCTGTTCAATTATGTTATGGACATCCTGAATATGGTCTTCACTGCCGTCTTCACTGTGGAGATGGTACTCAAACTGATCGCCTTCAAACCCCGGGTGAGTAATTCAAACACACAGATGCAGCCGTCACACATTATCACATAATTTCCCATTTGGACATTCATAACAGCGCAGTATAAATACGCTTCCCTTCTCAATATATCATACTGTTCCACTTATATCATCCCAATTTTCTCATGTTAACATCCCTCTGCCCCACTGTCCACTTTGACACATGCAGATTTGTGTTGAGAAGAAGGACAGAATGCTAGTAAGCAGCTCAGTGTGATTTGCAGTGCTGTCGTTTTCAGCTTTTCTGGGTGGTGTGACTAGCAGTGTTTCTTTAACTCATTCAGTCTTTAAACTGACAACAGTAGAAGACAAATGCATGAAGTCCTTATTGTATAAAATACTGTAGTAAACTTTCTATTTAATATTAATACTTTGTGTTGATTGATGCTGTAATAAATAACCCAGCTAACAAGGAATGTTCTCAGAACTAACAGGCTAACATTCTGGAAGACTTCTCTCATGTTATAAAATATGAAAGTTTGTTCAAAATTCTCCGGTCATTAATAACTAATGTGTGTGTGTGTGTGTGTGTATATATATAGATGGTAAAAATCATTAATAGTAATGTAAAAAAAATAAATAGATCTATATATCATATTTTTTTTTTTTTTTTTTTACATTACTATTATTGATTTTTACCATCTGAACATTCAAAAGTATCCTTTCCCATTTTAATAAATTAAGTTAAATTAAATGAAAATTAGAAACGTTGCCTTGGTGAAATAGAATAGAATAAATCTTAAATATCTTAAAAATTTCAAACTGAATAAAAAAAAAAGTGTTTCTATGTTCTATTGTATTTCCTATAGTTTATTATTATTATTATTATTATTATTTTATTTTTGAAATCAGAATTTTGTTGTTGTTGTATGGTTTAACTTTGTTTTAGTTTACCATAGTTCAAACAACCAATAAATAATTTTTTTACAGAAAAGAGCATTTTTTCTGAGAACATTCAGAAATAATATTTTCATAATTAGATTTTTCGAATGCATTTTTTGTTAGCTGGGAAGCTAATATCAGTGTTTTTTTTTTTTTTGTTTGTTTTTTTTTTTATTAAGAATTTCTGCATAATCAGATATGTACAGCAACCTATTGGTAATCATCACACATATTTTCTGGCCGACCGCCCCTTTGCGTTTCTCAGGGGTATTTTGGGGACGCCTGGAACGTCTTTGACGCTTTGGTTGTGATCGGCAGCATTGTAGACATAGTGCTGAGTGAGATTGATGTAAGTACAGCACAGTTGTAGGCCCTGTCCCCTCTAATATCCGCTCACCCGTCTCAGCCCTTTACTTCAGACAGACTCGCTTTCAGCTCGGGATGAGCTACTTTTCAACTGACAGCTGATTTCTTTGACTGCTGAGATCTAACATCTGTATTTCTTTCTTTTCACCCTCATTCTATCTCCATTCATTTCTTTCCCCCTCCTCCTTGTGTGTGGTGTGTCTTTTATTAACAGCATTATTTCACTGACGCATGGAACACGTTTGACGCCTTAATTGTTGTCGGTAGCGTCGTAGATATTGCTATCACTGAAGTCAACGTAAGTACAACCGTCTTCCCCTTTCTGAGTTTAGAAGCCTTGCAAGAAAACCATGTCTGGTGCCCAACACAAATTCTATCCACAAGAGTATATGTTAACTTGATATATACATGAGTTACATCTGTGCAGTCTCCATGAAATCAAAATGTTTTGTGGCTTTTAGTCTGTCCGTTAGAATTCAGATATAAAATCTACATTTGAAAATATATATATATATATAGTTCCTAACTGCATATCTGCAGTATATATTTAAATGTAACAAAATAGATATTTTTATTTATTTATAAGTCAAATGTTATTTATAAACCATTATAGTATTTATTTATATTTTGAAATAGGTTTTATTTGATCATTTTAATATAAGTTTTAGTATTTATATGTGCTTATACCTTAGTTTTAAATAATTCTATTTCAATTTATTTTAATTTAATTTAATTTAGTTAAAATTAACTGTTTCCAATTGTAATAAATTTTAAAACGTAATTTATTCTTGTGATGCAAAGCTGAATTTTCAGCATCATTACTCCAGTCTTCATCCTTCAGAAATCATTCTAATATGCCGATTTGCTTCCCAGTAAACATTTCTTATTATCAGAAATGTCAAACGAGACCATTTTAAAGGATTCTTTGAGCAGGAAGTAAAAAAAAAAACAGCATTTATTTAAAATAGTAATTTTGTAACATTATAAATGTCTTTACTGTCACATTTGATCAATTTAATGCATCT
Organism: Acrossocheilus fasciatus; assembly: GCA_036784905.1. Classification (NCBI taxonomy): domain Eukaryota; kingdom Metazoa; phylum Chordata; class Actinopteri; order Cypriniformes; family Cyprinidae; genus Acrossocheilus; species Acrossocheilus fasciatus. The sequence continues at coordinate 25,762,717 of CM071948.1, read as the reverse complement.
TTTATGAATAAAATAATTAGTTGCATTCCCCCCCCCCCCCCCCCCCAAAAAAAAAAATCTTACTGACATATATGATATGATTATGACATTTCAAATAAGATGAAATCTTATATGAAATGTACAGTATTAATATTACTATGAACTGCATATACCAGAAATAGGCTAAATTATTAACATCAAATGACAGGAAAATTTTGTGAAGACAATATTTTCCCAGTCAGTTTAATTTCTTGTAATGGCACTGATGTTTTTTGCAAGGTTTCGCTATATGTTGTGTCTTTGATGTGAATTGAGGTCGTACAGCTAACCTTAATGTAAATTAACAGTCACATTTTCTGTTTCCCCTGCTTAACTGAGATAAAAACCCTGAGGACTCTGCTGCTGAGAAATTAACCAAAATCTCGTACTTTGCTTTTTGTTGTGTGTTTGTGTTGACCATCAATTTGTGGTCTCACATCCAAATGTGTGTAAATGCAGTCAGAACTGCAGAAATCCATCAGCTGGTTTCTCTAACGCTTGTTCTTCCATTCTGTCTCCATAGAAACTTGTAGAGGCAAGTATGGCAAGATGTGATCTCCTGTTTGCTTGTGTTCTGCTTCATAATGACTTGATTCCTTGAAGTGCTGTGAGGACAAAAAATGTCCTTGTCAAACGTTTGACAATATTGTGCTAGTTCAAGAGTTTTCATCAAGATCAGTTCAGAAGAAAAAAAGAGCATATTTGTGCTTTGCTGATTTTGTGTAATGAAGTAAAGCCCCCATGCCTTGGCTTTACTGATTACAAGCCAAATCAGCATTAATGATTAGTTTTTGTGGGCAGGAAGGTTGATGAATTGTTAAAGGAACAGACCATCACTTTTTGGCATCACACTTAAAATGTTCAGCAACAAACTAAGTTGATGTGGAAACTTCCACAGCTTAATTGTCTGCTTGTACAAATAGAACGGATTCTAGAGTTTTGTTAATAATAGTAATAGTAATAATAGTTATAATAATAATTTTTTAGGCTAGTTAAGTAGTCAAAGTTACTGCGGTGCTTACATTTTAGACGCAGTATTTACTGTTTTGTCCTATTTCACCAACGAAAACAGTTCCAAACAGTGTTGCTAACTAATTTTCAGGGGAAGTTGCTAAAGGAAGGTCGATTTGCTAAATGACGTTGTGATGTCATTGCGCGGACATCATTGCGTAATTACGATGCAAAAATGTGTCACTACATCAAAGCTCAGCAAAAAAAAACAATTTTTTTTTATATATGTTCATTTAGATTTGTTTGTAAAATAATATAAATGCCTTATATAATATTAAAATATAAATAACTGTATTTTTAAATACAACACTGAATTATTGAACACTTACTTTTTACCTGCATTTTTAATTACGCATTCTATTTTGTGTTTTCGGGTTACAGGGTTACAATGGATAATGGATAACACATAATGTCCTGAAAAAATACTAGTACCTTTTCCATTTTTCTAGATATTTTTCTTACAGTGTACCAACTGATCAAAATTTGCAGGTACAAGCTAAGGTGTATCATAAATGAACAATTATTCAGTTATTATTATCAAATTGAACAATTGCAAATAGCAGCTAACTTAATTCATGTGATGTGTGTACTGCTATGCATCTTTGGTTTACTCATTTTGTGTAATTTAGATGGAAATTGTGAGCCTTTTTATCGTTTGAGTCATTTATCAAAAGTTGCTAAAAATTGCCAAATGTTAAAAATAGCAAAATTTGTTGCTAGATGCATTTGGAAGAAAAAGTTGCTAGAATAGTGCGAAAAGTTGTTAAATTTAGCAACAAAATTGCTAAGTTGGCAACATTGGTTCCAAACAAATATCACTGCAGAAGTATGGAGAATGTGAAGGTGACGTCACGCCGCGTAGAGTTCTGGGAAACTGCTTTGTTTATTCGCCATTTTGAGAGGATCGCACCGCATTTCCGCTATTGAGTTCAGGGCAATATTTTGATTTTCTGTTGTGATCGTGGAAAATGACACCATTGTTGCCACCCAAAATGTGAACCCAACGCGTTTATTTACACATTAAGCGTTTTCCTCTCATAGAAAGAATGCTTAATGTACCGAGTCCACATATTTAAGACCACATTCTGTACACACCTTACTAATAAAGCAGAATATCTGTAGAAAAACTGATGAACCCAAAATATGAACTTTAAACACTGTCTTAATGCATAAGTGTGTTCTTCATTACGATTTTCTAAAGGGACGAAAAAGCTATGTGCAGTTAAACAAGTTGCGTTAATATTCTGGCCTCATCTGCATGTCTTTTAGCATCACTGTCTTACTTCATTAAACCAGCATTTTAAAATGCTACAAAACTGCATTTTAGTTGTCATTTGTAGAAATAAATATAAACATACAGTGTGCTGATTCTCCTCCGTGGCCATGGAAAAATATTATTTACAATGACAACAATTATACTTAGTCATTAAAACGTTTCCAACAAAGAAATGGATTTACTTCTGTCAGCTTGTTGAACAAACACTTTATTTGGATAATTACCATATGACGGCTGAAGCAGCGGGCGTCCAGCGGGTGGCACTGTTTTCACGGTAATCAGATAAAAGTAAACGAGAAAAAAATCTAATTATCATGCGATGCGATAAAATAGCTTCTCTTCCCTGCAAACGATCCAATGAAGAATCTGAATGTTTAACTTAAAGGCAAAAACAAAACAAAAGATATGCAGGTATTAATTTCAGCATTTGTTGCACAGGGCGATCCTTTCAAAATGGCGGCGGTGCCCCAGCTTGCAATGCGGCGTGATTTAGATTCACATTCTCTATTGCGCATCTCCAAGCAACACTCGGCGGTGTTTTGTTACTGAATGATTCAGCGTTTTGAACGAATCGGTTGAATGACTCAGTGACTCACTTATTAAGTGATATACCACCATCTATTGGTGGCTTAGTATGTTGAAAAGTATGCATCCCCCCCAACATTTCATATATTCATAAATGTTTTTAAAACATTAATCTCATAACATTATTTATTGCAGTTGTAATTTTGCAGTGTAAATGATTTAATATGACTGGGAACAGCCCTATACTGTATATTGAATTTATTGATAAATTGTAATAATTTGATGCCTATTTTAAAAGGCTAAAAATAAATAAATGTAAATGTAAATAAAAAAAATATGCAAGTTTAAGTATGTAAAAACTGATAGAACACTGATGAAAATATTGCTTCAGAATAAATTGTTTACACCACCAAAAATCTTGGTGATGCAGTACCTTTGTGGGGATATTTTGTATGGAATATTGTCTGCTGATATGAAAAGCTCACTGTATCTCGTAATAATAAATAGCATTTTTGACAGTGATGATATTTTCTTTTCTTTTTACATTAAACACATTAAATATTGCATATGTATGTAATATAATGTATATTTCTATTACAGGTTTAGGTCTTAAATTTCATAAGGTGCTATTAAAAAGTATTAAAGTCTTAAATTAAACTTGTTTACATCTGTAGAAACCCTGTGTATGTGTGTATATGTATGTGTGTGTGTATATATATATATATATATATATATATATATATATATATATATATATATATATATATATTACACACATTTATTTATTTTTTAATATGTTTTTAATACATTTAATGTTGGGCATGGGTGGTGCTGGGAAGTGATGGTGTTCTTTTAAGAGCAGTGGTTGAGTTTCAGTGTGTGATGTCTTGGGTGGTGCTACTTAAAATTCTGTATCTCACAAATACTGTCCAGTTTCAGACATATAACATAGGGAATATGCACACATGTATATTATCTCACACGGCTGTCACCCTGCTGTCTGAGCTACAGTGCTATTTTTCTGGTGTTTTTCATGTCCCAGCGTCCATATATAAATGTATATATGTGTGTATTGTATATGTCCCTGTAGGTGTTGTATTGTGGCCATTTTCATTCGATGTGTTGTATTTGTGTGTTTGTGGAGTCTTTGGTGTCCTTGTATCGTTTGAATGTGGACATGTGATATGAATTACTAAGAGATTGTGGATGTGTGTGTGTGTGTGTGTGTGTGTGTGTGTGTGAGAGAGAGAGAGAGAGAATTAGAGAGTGACTGTGTCTTGTCTTTGTATGTTTCTTTTTTGTCTGTGTTTTCCTCTATATCTTTCTTTTTCACTGTCTTTGTGCATTTCACTGGTGATAAAATCATCAAGAGGTTTCACAAGGTCTTCTGTCAAATTAATTAAACTAGATTCTGCCATCAGCTAGCTGTTTCAGAAGAAGTTTAAAGCGATAGTCACCCAAAAATGAAAACTGTCATGATTTACTCATCTGCATGTTGTACTAAACCTTTTTCTGAATAATGTATTGGTCCCTATTTTTCCATACAGTTACAATGGACAGAAAATTAATGGAAAAGCTCCATAAAAATATCATAAAAGTGGTCTGTATGACTATTTGTTATTTTTTTATAGTCTTCTGGACATATTATAATAGCTTTGTGTGAGAAACTTTATTTAAATGTAGGTAATTATTCCTTAAACATTGCAACTAGATCTTCTAGTCAGTGAGCCGAGAACTGGATCTCTCTGATTTGTGAATGAATCATTCAGACTGGTTTTGTGAACTAGATTCATTAAAAAGATTCAATTCACATGAATCCAAGAATTCATGTTTTTCAGTGAATAACAGCTTACAATTCACTGTTAATTATGCAAAGTTAATATATGGTTAAGAAGACACATTTATGGTGCTTTTTTAGTCATTTTGTCAATGACTAGTTGTCAATCACTTTATAATGATTTTGCAAAGGATGGACAGGAAATTCTTCAAAACAATGAGGTTTAAACATGTAGGTGATCAAATAATGACAGAATTGTCATTTATTGGCGAGTTATCCCTCAAAATGTTACTTTATTTGTCAAATAATCTTAAAAGCCTTGTGAAACTCATTTTATCACATTGGTTTTAGTGGCTTTCAGGCTTGTTAAATTCTGCAATTATAGATATAAAGCATTAGATCAAAGACAGCAGATATTGTACACGTCTTGTTGTCGGATCTATCATGCTCATATCTATACTCATCACTCCCCACTCAGGGGTATGTGTGACTTTCACCCAATCTTGTGGTGGTTGGAGTGACTGGTTTGCCCATCCCCTGTTGCATGCTGGGATATGTAGCTGCTAACATTAGCTTCATTTTCTGCAGATGGCGCTCGGCCACCCGCTCCATTCTCCTCCGGTCAGTGCCCAAGCGGTGTAGTCCGTTTGAAGTTTGAACTTCCTCTATTTCAGTTCCTCCTGTTCCCCTCCAGACAGAATGGCCCTGGAGCTCAGAGCTGATTTAAATAACGAGAAATCAAGATATCAATGCTGAGTGTCCAATCACTAGCAAACGAAGCACTATCATTCTAGTACATAGAGACGTTCACAGAGAAAGAAACAACACATGTAGAATCACAGAGCTCAACAGTGACCACCCACGTTGTCAGTAGTCTGGATTCTGGGAGTATAATTCAAAAATGAATTCTGTGTGAGCATAAAAAGTTTTATTACTATTATTATTATTATTATTAAAACAGTTTAATAAAGGAAGAATCTAGATCTAGATAGATGTGAAGGCAGCACAGGCTCATTATGAACGGCTGTTCGGTGTTCTCTCTGTAGTCTGTGTGTCTGCTGAGTGACTGTGTGTCTCTCTGTTCTGTCTTCCTCAGAGGAGAGAGCTTGAGTAGAGCAGGTGTGTAGACGTCAGACAGGCTGCATGACCTCCATTACTGCTTACTGCTCACTTCCTTCCTTCCTTCCTTCCTTCCTTCCTTCCTTCCTTCTTCCTCCTTTACTTTTCTCTTTTTTCTGCCTTTATCATTTCCTTTATCATTTCTCACATAACTTCATTTCTTCTTTTTTTCCCTTTTTTATTTCCTTCCTTTTTTCTTCTTCCCTTTTTCTCCTTCCCTCCCTCCTTCCTTCCTTCCTTATTTCCTTTCTTCTTTTTTTATATATATATTTCAGGAATTTCATTTCTGCCTTCATTCTTTTTCCTGCTGTCTTTTTCTTACCTTCCTTCTTTATTTTTTATTTTTCCTTATTTAATTTCTGCTTTCTTTTTCTACTTCCTCCCTTCCTTCCTTCTTTTTTTACAAATGTTTTTTTTTTTACTTTATTTCATTTCTGCCTTCATTCTTTTCTTCTTGCTTTCTTTCTCAATGTCCTTCCTTCCTTCCTTCCTTCATCCTTCTCTGAATTCTTTCCTTCCTTTTACTTTTCTTTATTTGTCTTTTCTGCCATCTCTCCTTCCTTTCTGCCTTTATTTCCTTCCATCATTCCTTCATCATTTATTTTTTCTTACTCTTTGCCATTTCATAATTTCCTATCATTTTACCTTTCTTTCTTTCTTTGTCCCTGCTTTCTTTCCTTTCTGCTTTCCTTCTGTCATTACTTCCCCCCCCCTCCATTTTTCTTTTCTACCATCCTTTCTTAGTTCTGTATTAGTTTTCCCTAATTTTGCCTTCCTTCCTTCTTTGTTTCCTCATTTATGCTTTGTTTCCATCCTTCCTTCTCTGAATTATTTCATTCCTTTTTTCTTTTCTTCATTCGTCTTTTCTGCCATCTGTCCTTCCTTCCAGTATTAATTTTTCCTTCCTTCCTTTCTTTCTGTCCTCTCTTGCATTGGACTGTTAGAGCGCCCTCGGGTGGTGTCTCTTTTGCAGGGCACATGCATGGAGATGCTGCGGTGCTACTGAAACACTGAGCTCCTTCAAGTCTTGTGTTGCTGTTATGGCGAGAGTGCGTTCAAGAAAGACATTGTATGTTTGTAAGCGTGTGCACATATGCCTGACTGCTTAATGCATGCACCATAAATGCTACAGCCAGAAACTGCATCTTATAATTTCTGCTTCTCATGCAAATGTAAATAGCTATAGACGAGGGATGTCAGGCTGTGTGACTGAAGCCATATCTGTCTGGAGTCTTTCTGCACAGATGAAGGATTCATCTTTTTTTCTGATTATATACTGAATTGTCTTCCTACTGTGTGTGTGAGTGCTTTAATGTTGATGAATGTGGTTTTTGTTTTTTGTTCTTTCAGAGTCAAGAACTGATCTGTTCTCCAAACCAAATGCGTGGATGGGGTTTATTTTGTGTGCATGTGAAAACATATTAATGCTAAATTGAAAGCTGTTTGACTTAGCAAATAATAAATTACATCAGTAGTGGACATTGGTGGACACATTTATCTAGTGAAAGGATTATGACAGGCATTTCATAAGCATGTTCTGTACATAAATTATGATAATTATTATAAAACCAGTCATGTTTTCAATGTTTGGTATTGGTTGCTAGTTAACTGTTAGTGTCACACTATACGATTAATTCACTAAATATTATAACAAATATATATATATATATATATATATATATATATATATGTATGTGTATAATAGATTCATGTGCAATCTCGTTAATGCACATGAATGTAGAAGAATGTAAATTTCGTAATATGGCATTGTAGGTTTGTTATACTTATGTCTTTTGCTGTTTTTTTTTTGGATACGCTCTTGTTTACAAAGTTGTAATCGTTGCATAAGTGTGCAATAGTCCCAAACAGTCCTGTTAATGTGTGTGTGTGTGTGTGTGTGCACTGTACTGTACGTCGGATGCTGTCTGCAGCTGCTTATGTAATCCACGAGATAGAAATAAGGTCACATGATGGATCTTCGTGTTATATAAGCCCCTTATGTGAGTCTAGTCCTGTTTGTCTCTGGTCACTGGTCATTTTTCAGCCTTTATAAGCAGTTTTGAATGGAAGATTTTCTAATCTTGAGGTTGTTTGAGCAGGTTTGCTGTCCTGATATCTGTCGGTTAGAAATGCTATTATAGAGTTTGTGATATTATGAGTGCCTGTGTATGATGTGAATGCGTTTTAAAGCGTAAGTGGCTGTGCAAACGTTATGTGTGAGTGATTAATTCAGGTCTTTGATTTTTAAAGCCCACAGAGGCACCTCAGGTGGATGAGTCGGGGGTAAGAAATTCTGCCCCTCTTGGGCTTCTTGCCCAGTTTTACAGTCTGCATTCTTTTTCAGGTTTCCGTTTGAGTTCTGAAATCTTGATTAAACATTGTTACCTTTCATCTTAACCCACCCCGACTTCAATTTGTTGAGTTTTGGCTTTATATTTACGTTTGGTTTCCTCTTCGTTTGCTTTGTTTGTCAAGATTTTGCTTTGGTTTTTACATCCTTTTGACTATTTTGTCAATTAGGGGAGTGTCACCCAAACGTGACGAACTGTGTGAGTGTGTGCGTGTGTGGGTGGGGTCGTCGGCCCCTCACGTTTGTAGCGCTGACACTGCTGCATGGTTAAGTGGCCCCTGAATTCAGGTCAGATTAGGTCGGATCGGGTCAGGTAAGGTTGTGACCTCAAACTGACCTTTAACCTATGAGGTTTGGGGGCCCAATGTAAGTTGGCATGAAGTAACTCTGGGTCAAGAGTGCCATGCTTGTGCTGATGCGTGCAGTCAAGTATGGCAAGGTTTTTTTGTTTGTTTGTTTTTTCCACCCAGCATGCACCCCTCTACCCCTTCCTTTTCTCTCTAGGATAAGCATGAAACGCAGAGTCTCTGGTAGTGTTCATGGATCAGTCAAACCAGTCTAAATACTCTTTTAAAAAGCGCTTAAGTTCTAAATTCAAAATTTGAATTTTTTATTTATTTTTTATTTACAATTTAAATTTATTTTTAAAATTTGGCTGCAAATGAATCAACTCACCATGTGCTTTGAAACTACATTGGGGTTCCCTCTGCTGGTCAGACTGCCATAATACTGCCTGATGCTCTGTGTTATATCTTTCTCCTGATTGGTTCACTAATGCTGACTCCGCCCCCACAGAACACTGAGGACAGCGCCCGTATTTCAATCACCTTCTTCCGTCTTTTTCGAGTGATGCGATTGGTCAAGCTGCTGAGCAGGGGGGAGGGCATTCGAACCCTTCTCTGGACCTTCATCAAGTCCTTCCAGGTCAGATGTTATTCTAACCTAATGAAATGCCAGATATTATTGAAGCTTTCTACCTTTTGTTTTTTATCACAAAGCAGTTACAGTATGCATTTTGTCAGAAAGGTGTCCGTTATCATTTAGCTATAGAGTAATTAGAGTAAATTTTGGGGGTTAATTGAACCCAGCATAACAAGTTTTATATTATATTATTTTGAATTTTATTTTGTTATGTTATGTTATGTCATGTGACATCAGGGGTTCAACCGTAATTTTACAAAGCTACGAGAATACTTTTTGTGCGCAAAGACAACAGCACTGTACGCTAATACGCTGTATGTATTTTATGCTCTTTTCTCAGGCCCTGCCATATGTCGCTTTGCTGATAGCCATGCTGTTCTTCATCTACGCTGTCATTGGCATGCAGGTTAGTTTCATAATAAGTTGTACCACAGCCACCAAAAATTAGTCAAATGCAATTAGAAAACAATATGTATAGCAAATCTATTAGGGTTATTTATTTTATTGTATTGTCATTTGTATGCTTTGATTTTATGGTTTTATAATCTGTAATTAAAAATGACGGTTTTGCTAAATAGTATTTAAGTATTGTAATTGTAGCTGATATCTAGAATAAATTGCAAATCACCCACATTCAGTGCAAAAAATACACACTTGGGGCCAGATTTACTAACAGCTTGCACCAGCACAAACCGTCTTTTGGCGTTAAAATAGTACTGTCAGAATTTACTAAAGACACACAGTGAAGAATGAAAAGGCGTGGACACAGTTATTGTTGCAACTCACCTTATTGAATATGCATTTGTTGGGGTTTCCCTTTTAGACGCAACATTTATGGGAGAGAGAGTATTAAAAATGAATCGCACAACGCAATTTACTAACGTTTGCGCTCAAAATCACTGGTATTCGGCCATTTTTAACTCCCAAAAAAAGCATGTCTTAAGGCAGGTGGTAATTTGTGGTCATTATGGAAATAAACTGGCGGCGTGTGTGTTCTTCAGTGTGCGCATTGTCCGTAAATCTCACACAGAATTTTTCCCTTCCATCTGCGCTTTATATGGATTTGCGCTCTAATGCTATTTTTCTCTGTTTAGTAAATCTGGCGCTTGACCTTTTAATACAGCACAGTGCAATTAACTTTACCATCTTTCAGGTGTTTGGGAAAATTGCCATGGTGGACCACACACAAATCAACAGGAACAATAACTTTCAGACGTTCCCTCAAGCTGTGCTTCTGCTCTTCAGGTCAGTGAATGGCAAAGTGAGGATGTTAACACTGAAAGTGACAGGATGGTTTTTCCTTTGGTTCTTATTCTTTTCCCCATTATACGCTACCGCTTTATCTATGTGTTTAAAAGAGTGTTTATCGTACGATACAGTCTGCTTTATAGGATTACAATAAAGATGAATTATTGCTTGGCTGTAGATGTGCAACAGGTGAAGCCTGGCAGGAGATCATGTTGGCATGCATGCCAGGGAAGCTGTGTGACCCGGAGTCAGATTATAGTCCCGGAGAAGAGATGACCTGCGGGAGCAACTTTGCCATCATCTACTTCATCACTTTCTACATGCTCTGCGCCTTTCTGGTACATACACACTAACTACATAGAGACTTCCTTTTGATTTATTCTCATTTTTATTATTTAGAATATTACTTTAAACCTCCAAAAATATTCAGAATTTAGCATTTTAAGAATGTATTAAAGACATTATTTAACTGTTTTGTCATTTTGGAATCCCAAAAGGATTTATTTTGTTTGTTTTTTAGGGTTATTTTTTTAAATGATCAGCAATGTTGTTCTCAAAAGTTGTACATGAAGAGTTAAGATGCAAAAGCCTCTAAATACCGTCTGAAATTTTCTTCTAAAATGAGAATATTTTCAGGCTCCTATATTTATTTTTAGTTATTTCACTTTAATTGCATAGAAAAGGACCTATACATTGCCATTAGAGTAAAATTGCTGAACCTAAACATAGCAGCCTGATAAAAATGCAAATTTTTGTATCAGAACTCTTCGCATGTGAAGCAAATTAAATAATGTCTTGTTTTAGATCATTAACCTGTTTGTGGCTGTCATCATGGACAACTTTGACTATCTGACCCGTGATTGGTCGATTCTGGGGCCACATCATCTTGATGAATTTAAGAGGATTTGGTCAGAATATGATCCAGAGGCCAAGTAAGGATGTGAAAATGTGTTTGTCAAGTCACCTTTATTTCTATTGCACTTTATATAATACAGATTGTTTCAAAGCAGCTTAAAAACAGTAAAAAAGCAGTAACAAACAGGAAAATAACCGAATCAGTGATGCACACCTCTTCAAATATGAGACAAATTCAAATTCTTTCTGCTCTAAAAAAAAAAAACAACAGTTGTGCCATTTTATAGCTCAGGTTAGTTCAGCTTTGGTTCAGTTCAGTTCAATAGCTGTGTAAAGTTCATATAAGCTATAAGCAGAAAAAATGGTGTCATTGTTCAGTTTGAATCAGTAAAATGTTGATTCAGTTCAGTTCGGTAACTGTTAATTATGAAACAAATTCAATTCGGCTCAGTTCTCAATATGGCAGTTGCTTGTCCAGGATAGCAATGAGATGAAGAGTAAATGGAGAATTTTTCAGTGTTTCTCTCTCTTCTTTTATTGCAGAGGCAGAATAAAACATCTTGATGTAGTGACGTTGTTGCGCCGTATTCAGCCTCCTCTTGGCTTTGGGAAACTCTGTCCTCATAGAGTCGCCTGCAAGGTAAGACACACATTTATAAATAATGTGTTTGAACATTAGCAAACACACTCGAGCCATCTTCTCACTCTCTTTCTTTCTGTCTGTTGTTGTGTCTCTATTCCAGAGGCTGGTGGCTATGAACATGCCTCTGAACAGTGACGGCACGGTCATGTTTAATGCTACACTTTTTGCTCTTGTGAGAACTGCACTGAAGATCAAAACGGAAGGTATGTGCATTCTTTCCAGAACTACAAGTATTGGTTCGCAAATTACTTTATACATTTTATATCAATGAATTAATTCAAAACAATTCATTTGCATCAGTCACAAAATATGTTTTAAAATGTTTTAGTGAAATATTAATATCGGTAAACATTTAATCTATGTAGTAACACTGTATGGGGTTTTGAGTAAAAAGTTTTAAGATTTATTAATAGCTAAATATTCTAGTATCAAGTATAAATGTATTTACTGTCACTTTTGATCAATTAAATGCATCTTTGCTAAATAAAAGTATTAATTCCTTTCTTTAAAAAAAAATGTCTTATTGACCCCTTTTGAACAGTAGTGTATATGCATATATTTAGGTATAATATCATTAAATGTTATTGCTTTTTGCATTCATTTAGTGAAAAACAGACAGTGGAAAAGATTTTACTATACTTTGTGAATTAAACATTATATTAAAATTGTGGTTCCTCTGAAATCACCCATAAATCACGCTTTTTAGGCTGTTCAGAGTAAATGCATAACTATAGCCATCAAAAAATTGAAAATTTGCCTTTTTTCAGTCCTTGTTGACTGTAGTGAATAGAAACTACATTGTGTTGATAACATGGTGTGTGTTTTGACCCAGGTAACCTAGAGCAGGCGAATGAAGAGCTCCGAGCCGTGATTAAGAAGATCTGGAAAAGAACGAGCATGAAACTTCTGGATCAAGTGGTGCCCCCTGCTGGTGGTCAGTTATAAAGCTCAGAGTTTGTCGCCGCTAATGAGAATATGCATTCACAACATAGACGTATAATACTTATGTGGCAACTCACACCTGAATCATCCATTTAGATAAAGATCAAAAATATCATTTTTTTAATACACGTCAGTTTCCCAAATGTAGCATATACACACACACATACTGTACATTTGTGTCATGCGCGCACACACACACACACACACACACACCAGCTGTTGCACTAGCTTTTTCCTGCTGTTGTACTCTTAGTTTCTCCTGGTCGGGTCTCTGCGATGTTTGTTCTGTTCTGTATGTGTCGCGAATGCTCTCCTCTCCTGCTCGGTACCACACTGCGTCCACACTGGAACTTCAATGATGTGTGTTTGTGTGTGTGTGTGTGTGTGTGTGTGTGTGAGTGTGTGTGTGTGAGTATATGGTTGGAGGATTTGGAGAAGGTGTGTGTGTGTGTGTGTGTGTGTGTGTTGAGCTTTGGGCTTGCATGGCAACTCAGGCATGCTTTGTCCTTCTAAAAATGTGTCTCTTTCTCTCTGTTTCTCTCTCTATTCTACACTGTCGCTTTCTCCTGTATCTGCTTGAGCTTTTCCGCAGCTTCCGTTCCTCATTAACTGTCTTTCTGTTCATGTAAAAGTTCAAATCTTCAGAATATTCTGAAGCAATTCTGTTTTAGGGTGGTGGCATGGAACTAATGTTGCCTCTTCTTTCCCGATATGTCCCCAACGTGCTTGTTTAAAAAAAGTGACACAGACCCCTGCTTCAGAATTATTCTCACGCACACAATTACACATACAGCACACAACATGCAGATGAACACTTTATACTGTATACACAGAAGACTGAAATGCATATCCAAAAACAGGATATTAGACATGCACAAATACATCCACAGAAATTCAACGCTAATATGCTAATACATATTGCTCAGTGCTGCTTGCTTGCATGTTCCCAGTAGAACTTAAACACATTTAGGACTAGATTTTAGTGAAGTTAGATGGTTTAGCTGATGCAGTTTTTTTTTTTTTCAAACCCCCGCCCTCCCTTCACACTTTATCTCTCTCACAGTTGCTATGCTAATGCTAACATGCTAATACTAATATGCTTACACATGTCTGGTGACTCAAATTAGATGGGTGCCAAACCGTGAATATGAAATATTCCACAACTAACATTTAAGCTGGAAGCTATATTTTGGAATAAGATAGCTAGTTTCTAGCTGGTCATTAGCTGTTTGACTAGCAGGTAGCTGTTTTTTTTGCTAGTCCAAGGTGGTCTACCAGCTAATAACCAGCAAATTACTAGTTTAAATGAGCTGTGTTCCCAAACACAACTAGCAGCTTAAGTTGAATTTTCCACATAGTATTGTAATTTGTCTCTAGATCTAGCTGAATTTAATTACTTTTACAATAGCATTGTGAATAAAATTTGTAAACCTTACCTAACAACTATTAATTGTAATTATCTATATTTCTAGCATGAATGGCTAGGTAGAAAAACAGCACAGGTTTTGCATTTTATATATGTATATCATTTACCATTATTTACATACAAATAATTTTTTTATACTTTTATTACTACTTTTATTTAGCATAGATGCTTTCAGATGATTCAACATTGATAATAGTAATGTTTTTTGTACAGAAAATCAGCATATCAGAATGATTTCTGAAGGATCATGTGACACTGAAGACTGCAGGAATGATGCTGAAAATTCAGCTTGGCATCATGTGAATAATTACATTTGAAAATATATTTAAAATAGATATCAGTTATTTTAAACTGTAATAATATTTCACAACATTGCTGTTTTTACTACATTTTTATAAAATAAATACAGCCAAGTGTAGAGTACTGTATATACTGTCCTGGCCAAAAATATCGGCACCCTTGCAATTCTGTCAGAAAATGCAACACTTCTCTCAGAAAATTGTTCCAATTGCAAACGTTTTGGTATTCACGTGCTTATTGTTTTTGTTTACACTGCAACAACACAAAAAAACAGAAGAAAAGTCAAACTTGATAAAATTTCACACAGAACTCAAAAGTGGATTGGACAAAATTATTGGCACCTTGTCAAAATTGTAAGAAATAATTGCTTTTCAAGCATGTAATGCTCCTGTAATTTGTATTTAGACACACCTGTGGCAAGTAACAGGTGTAGGCAATATAGTAATCACACTTGCAACCAGTTAAAATGGATAAAAGTTGACTCAACCTTTGTGTTGTGTCACACTGAGCATGGAGAAAAGAAAGAAGTGTAAAGAATTGTCTGTGGATTTGAGAGAAAAAATTGTGGAAAAACATGGACAATCTCAAGGCTACAAGTCCATCTCCAGAGATCTTAATGTTCCTGTGTCCACTGTGCACAATATCATCAAGAGGTTTACAGCCCATGGCAATGTAACTAACCTCCCTGGACGTGGACGGAAGAGCAAAATTAATTAAAAATTACAACGAAGGATTGTTCAAATGGTGAATAAAGAATCCCGATTAACTTCCAAATAAATTCAAACTGATCTGCAGACACAGGGTACAACAGTGTCAGCTCGCACTATCCGTCGCCATCTGAATGATGGTAGGACACCACTGCTGACACAAAGGCATAAAAAAGCAAGACTGGTGTTTGCCAAAACATATGTGACAAAACCACAATCCTTCTGGGAGAACGTAGTGTGGACAGATGAGACAAAAGTAGAGCTTTTTGGTAAAGGACATCATGGCACTGTTTACAGAAAAAGAAATTAGGCCTTCAAAGAAAAGAACACAATCCCTACAGTCAAACATGGTGGAGGTTCAAAGATGTTTTGGGGTTGCTTTGCTGCTTCTGGCACTGGGTGCCTTGACTTAGAGCCCTGCATTTCAGCCTGGGCCTGGGCCAGACGGGTCCCGACTTTTTTACATCCCTAGGGACAGGCTTTGGGACAATTTTCACATAGTTCAGACGCAGGCCGAGCCTCAGGCCTGTTTTAGGTTTCTCTATATTTGTATATTTTAGATATCCATCAATTAGTGATGAAAAATAAATAAATTGCTGCGCTGGTAGAAAAAACACAAGACCATGCTGCGGTGTTTAGTGTCCAGCAGCAGCGAGCACAAGTGACTTCAGCACAGCTGAAGAGTTCTGCGTTCAAATGCATGCAACAGGCTAAAGCTTGCCGCAAAGCATTTCATAAGTGGTCATTTAAAGCTTTCTATAGATATATTTATCATGTCTGTGAGGCATGTATTCGCTCAGCTTCGGTTCATTTTTGTAAAGCGCTCCTGTTCAATACGAGACGGCAGAAAGAACATCATGTTTGTTTTCTTTGTTTTATAAAAGCACAATGTTTTCTTGATATTGTGAGTACACACAAACAAAAGTAGACCCTTTACAGTTCCAAATGATGTATTACTCTTACCTTTATCACAAAAAATTACAATGTAGGCTATTTTAAGTTGATTCCACTGAAAAAAAAATGCAAGTAATTGCCCTGGTGCCTCCATGTCCTGCAGAGCGCGCTTTAGCTTCCACAAACTTGGATATAGGCTAGTGCACATTAGTATTATAGTGCAGGTTTAACGTTTAAACATTGTTATATGCTTAACTGTTTTAGTATGTCTATAGACTTTATTTTAGGCAAGTCGTGATGATTTGAGAAGGCTAAATTGATCAAACATAGGCTATGATCAGCTCACTGTCTGCCGCTGGTGCATTGTCATTACTTTAAAAAACAAAAACTTATATTTAACGAACAAAAATGCTTCCAACATTTTTTAAATGAACTTTAATAAAAAAACGAAACAAAATATAATCATTTTGCCATTACATATAAAACTGAACTATTTTAATAGCCAAAACAGTAGTATAAGCTGTTTTGGGAGAAGGGGGAAAAAAGACGGGCTCGGGTCGGACTCGGGCCGGTAATTCTGATAAGCTGTCAGACACGGGCCGGGCTAGGGCCTAAATTTGAGGCCTGTGCAGGGCTCTACCTTGACTGTGTAAACGGTACCATGAAATCTGATGATTATCAAAGTATTTTGGGGCGCAACGTAGTGGCCAGTGTCAGAAAGCTGCGTCTCCACCAGAGGTCATGGGTCTTCCAGCAGGACAATGACCCGAAACACACTTCAGAAAGCACTTGGTTACAAACAAAGCGCTCGAGATTTCTGAAATGGCCAGCAATGAGTCTTGATCTGAATCCCATAGAACACCTGTGGAGAGATCTCAAAACAGCAGTTGTGAGAAGGCATCCTTCAAATCTGAATGACCTGGAGCAGTTTGCAAAAGAAGAGTGGTCCAAAATTCCAGTAGAGAGGTGTAAGAAACTCATTCATGGTTACAGGAAGCGAATGATTTCAGTTATTTTTTCCAAAGGGGGTGCTACCAAATTTTAAGTTAAGGGTGCCAATAATTTTGTCCAGTGCATTTTTTGGGTTCTGTGTGGAATTGTATCAGATTTTACTTTGTTTTTGTTGTGTTGTTCCAATGCAATCAAAAAAAATAAACGTGAGTACCAAAACATTTGCAACTGCAACAATTTTCTGAGAGGGTTGCATTCTCTAACAGAATTGCAAGAGTGCCAATATTTTTGGCCATGACTGTATGTTCAAGGTGACTAAAACAGCAAAACGTATCGGTGTCTTGTGATGTACAGCATATTTTGCTCATGTATGTGGTGTTTGTTAATTAAGACCATCTGTGTTTATGTAGACAGGTCTTATTTTACGAGCCATTTGTGTAGAAATCCAGATAATTCTAATTGGGTTATTAACATTTGATTCACAAAGCTGTTTTAATAGTACATAGTTAAAATAACAAAGCATCTCATTGCGTCAGTTTCTGTCTCTCACCGTGCGTCACCGCAGAGGTGTGTATGCGTGCGTTGAAACTACTTGCTGACAGCGAAGCCGTGTGTGTGGTCTGTTCACTCAGATGATGAGGTAACGGTGGGGAAGTTCTATGCCACTTTCCTGATACAGGACTACTTTAGGAAATTCAAGAAACGCAAAGAGGAAGGCCTGGTGGGCGTTCACCCAGCACAGAACAACACCGCCATCGCCCTGCAGGTAAGCAGAACATACTTGGAGATAGATTCTTTAGAGTTAATAAGTTGTTGTTGTTGTTGTTGGTTTTGCACTTGGTGCGTTAACACTGACAGAAATTTTTGTTCTTTATTTTTGAATTGAATTGAATTAAATGTTAAGGTACCCCAAGAGATTTCTTGTCTGCCGAATCCCTAAAATATTTAGTTAAAGAACCCACTGAAATTAATATTTCAATGACCTATAAGTAAATCAAATATTTTTAGTGTTTTATTTTATTTGTTTTTAAATTATTATACATTGTACATGCTCCTAAATAGCTGAAATTGTTCACTTTACATTTTGATCAAAAAAGTGTTTTTTTTTTTTTAATGCCAGAATAAGCTCCAATGTTATGTGTTAGTCAAAAGTAAATCCATGTCAGTGTAAACACGCTGAATAATCAAAAAAGAAAAGAAAATGACAAACTGTTAATTTCCTTTGCATGAGACCTTCTTTACCTCAACTGTATCTCTCTGTTTTTGGATGCGCTAATGCTGTTTTAGCTTGAATATGGATCCCTCAATGTGATAATGGTGATCTGTAAATGTATTTTTGTCTGTTATACATGTAGTTTGAAGTGTTTGTATTCGTTTACCATCACTTCAGAGTTACAATTCATGTATTATTGTTTTGTTGGTCTCCATCCTCATAAATCAAACACTACTAATGTGTTTGATTTCTCTGCGAACATAATCCTTGTTTAGAGGTTTTTAGTGTGATTTAGTTAACCATAGAAATGTTTTAGACTTTTGAAATGTTAGAAATATTTTATACACAAAGTTCATGTTTCTAAATGGCACATTGTGGCTAATATAGTATTTTTTAGAAAGTCACAGTAAAGGCTAGCATCTTAGTTAAAGTGTATTAGTTGTGGTGTACAATTACCGGAAAGTTTTCGTGTGTTTTTCCTCTTTGTCTACTGTGATTTGTTGTCATCTCTCATGAATTTGTCCTGTCTGGAATTGTCTTCGTCAAGCTTGTGTGTCAATGTGTCTGGTAAACTGCCCCCTGGTGGCATGTGTGTGTGAGGGTCTCCGTTTTCAACATGTCGCTGCTGTTCAAGGGCTTTCCATTCAAGAGCGGGTCCTTAGCTATCTTGTCGTCACGGTTTCAGGCTGGCCTTCGTACGCTGCATGACATTGGGCCAGAAATCCGCCGTGCGATATCATGTGACCTGCAGGATGATGAGCTAGTAGACTTTATACCAGAGGAGGACGAAGAAATTTATAGGGTAAATTATTCACCTTTTATGACCACTTTCTCCTTATAAAATCGATCTGTACCTTATTGTCTCACTTTAACTGCCTGGTACAATTGAAAACAGTTGTTTTTAATAGTAACGATTCCTTAAGGGAATTGCGATGAATTGTTCGCCATCCCTGGAGGTCATACACACCTAGATTAAGACCTTGAACAGGGATAAAGTAGCCAAGCTGACAATCTAAAAGGATGACTTGATTGAAGATTACACAATAGGTACATTTGTATCGCAGGTTTGTAGTAATAACGTTAGCCTTAGCATAGCGCATTTCTCTTGATTTCAAATTCAGTTCAGATTTAATCAGTTCATGAAATTCACTCACACCATACGCCATTTTACCTCCTTTCCAACTTCTTTTTCCCATGAGATCATTAAAAATGGCAATCAAATTGACTTGGCATTGAATAATGAATTGTCAGAGACGCCATATTTCATTTTTTGCAAAGGTTGTGTGGGATAAATTTTTTGACAGCAAAAGGACTTTTTTTTGTTTATTGCGTCAGCGAAAGGACGATATAACAATTGCAGCCTGTCTATTCGTTAAGGGCCGTTCACACCAAGGACGATAACTACAGCGATAACAATTGTTCCAATTCAATAAAAATATTGAAGTCCACATCATGGTTATAACGATAACGATAAGAGATTATATTTTTGGATCACTTTTAGAACTTTTTTTTTTTTTTCCAGCTGATGAACAACTAAAACATTGATAACCAGTCAGAATCCACTCTGAATCCGCATTCAGGCCGCAGGCGACAAAATTGCAATGCGCACGTAAAATAAACAGAACATTATCGTCTTTGGTGTGAATATAGTTCTTTATAGTTATCTTTTTAGTTATTGTTCTTACGTTTTCGTTTCATTTGCAAAAATGTAAATATGGCGTCAACCGTGACTAAAGTCCATTGCATATTTCTTTAAACTTACAAACACAAGTATATCTTCACAGCGAAATGGAGGACTCTTTGGCAACCACATCAATCACATAAATGGAGACCCCCGGAGGAGCTCCGGCCACCAGACAAACGCCACACAGCGCCCCCTGCAGGTGCAGCCTCCTCCACATTACGCTCACATGGAACAGCCCGTGGGGCGTCTGGGCCGCGCCAATGCCATGGCGCAGCAAAACCATCATCGCCACCACCACCACCATCATCACCATCATCATCATCACAACTCCTACAACAAGTCTCCCAAGTCTACCAACATCAATCTCAACAACGCCAATGTGTCCAGCTTACCCAACGGAGGACACAATCGTTACTATGAGCACATGCCCGCTAATGGTTACCCGGGGTCGTACTACGGAGAATACGACAAGCCCAGGACCCCACACGGACAAAGGTGAATGTTTGTTTTGTTCATCCAACATATTGATTTTACTATTTTGGAGTATTTATTTTTATGCATTCGATGATTTTTCAGTTCTAGTAAATTATATTGTAATCTCATGTATGTCACTGACTTCTTAAACCATTCCTTAAATCTATTCGGATTGACTGGAATTGCGTTAGGAAGGGTGTTTTTCAAGGTCTTAAGTAATTGACTTCTTTAGTAGATTGATGAAGAAAGTGACTTTTTAAACTCTGCATTCATTTACATTTATGCTTTTAGATGATTATTCATCTCCATTATCATCAGCTTTAAGGTCCGGTCAAATTTACCATTGTTTGCCAAATTTTCACAGGCAAAATCCAGTCATTTCAGTTGAAATTGGTGTGAGTGAAATTTCCCCATGCAGTTTTTGCAACGGGTCCCACAAATTTGCAACAGAAATCTGCTTTGTTTTAAAGTGACTTCTGTGTGAGCTGGGCTTCATTCATCGCAATATTATTAACAATAGACAACTGATCTTTTTGCCCTCAAAATTTGGCTGAAATTTACCTAATGTGACCGTACCTTTAGATCATTAAATTTAAATTATTTTACATTTTAGCATTTATCTACCTTTGAATCAAACCACCTGGCCCTTGTCTCACCCACTGTCCTCCTCTGACCTACACTGGTCCATTATCTGACCATGTTTTCTTCAAGGTGTTTTCACAAACCCGATCTCATGAGTAAACGTAACTATTTCACGAGGTGCTGACTTCGTTTGAATTCATACACAATGTTTTGTATGAAAATTTATGATTTTTAGAGAAAAATTTAGTATGATGGTTCAACACCACTCCTAAAGTTAACCGTCAATGAGGCTAAAGCAGAAATCATCCATATTAAGATAAATTTACCGCTAATTTGCCAAAACGTAAAATAGTTACAAATTTCAATGAGTGTGTTGCTTTATTCTAGCACAGGGTTTCTCAAATCTTACCCTGGAGGGCCAATCCACTGGAGAGTTTAGCTTCAACCCTGATCAAACTCACCTGTCTGTGATTTTCTAATGATCCTGAAGACATTGATTAGCATGTTCAGGTGTTTGATTAGGGTTACAGCTAAACTCTGCTGGAAAGTGGATCTCGTGGGCCAGATTTGAGGATCCCTGCACTAGCACATTTGGTGCAGACCCAAGTCCATTTGAGATGTTTGCCAACCTTGATATTGGACGCCAAGATAATGAGGCCATTTCTGGATGAAGGGCTTTAGAAACTTGATGAGGCTTGATGTGGTCTTCTGAGCAAAATTTAGCAAACATTAGAAAATATGTGTATAATTCACAAATACTTTTTGTTAAAATCCTTGTTAGATTGACCAATTGGAGAAGAAATAGAATTATGTTGTAAAACCAATTGGTTCATTTTTCAAGAAAAAGATTTTCATCAAAAAGATGATTCATCAAAATGAATCAAATGTTCAGACCTTCAATAATCAGTTTCTACCAAAATTTCCACCTTTTTGGTGCTTATTTAGCTAGTCAAACCACATAATGCAAAGTAAAATCAGATGACATGTTTTTCAACTAGGGTTTGGACAAAGCAATCGAACCAAGTGTGAAAACAGCCTCACATATATGAAAATGCTGTATATATCATGTATATACTGTATGATATATGTGTCCATCCATTCCTTTATCGTATTCCTCTGCTTTTCTCCACCTTTCTCTCTTTCCTTCCTAACCGAAATGCTTTCTCTTAACCATCTCTCTGCTTTCTGGAACAGAAGGCGCTACTATGAGACGTATATTAGGTATGTTACATTAGGTTTACATGTTCACATAGCAGGTACTGATGCTTGTAGAGAAACAGACGGTGAATGATAAGCAGAACTATGTTCAGTGAATAACGGCATTGGGATTTACGCCTCTGCCCTGTCCCATTTGGTGCTTTAAGTTGACTTTACATGTTTGCGAGACTGCTGCTCTAGAAGGACTGAGAGTGCTATTTGGGACAGGGCTATATATATATATATATATACACACACACACAGACTTTCTACAAAACTGGAACAAGTTGATAGGAACATCTAGTAAAGCATTAACAAATCAGGATGCGTCTTTGAGTCTCTGTGTGCTGTGATTGGGTGATGAAGGGAAAGAGGTGGGGCTTGTTGCATGTGTCTGCTGGATAACCGGTACTAACAAAATGAAATGCTTGCCTTAAAGGATGACTCATCAGATTAATACTTCATAGAAATGCAAATAACACTTTTATAGTTTATATATTTATAGTTAAATAATTCTGTGGTTTATTTTTCTAAAACAAGAGTTGTCCTTTAAGTTCACCTCTGCAAGGATGTTGAGATGTCTTATTTAATGGGTCAGTGGGGCTGTAAGTCTGTCTAGACCTTAGAGTAGATGCCATATTTTTCTTGTACAAAAGCATGGCTGTGAGTCATAGAAGTATAGTTTGCTCAACATCTTATTTATTTAGACAAATTCAAATTAATGGAATTTGACCACCTGGTTAATGATCAAGGTACATGCAGTGGTGGAAGTTATTTTGAAGCAGTATTTTCCCAAGCAACAATATTCATGTTTTCAAATACTTATATTACAATAATGCTACTGCTAATGTTATTTAAGCAGCTATTCTTATAAAAAAAACAAAAAAAAACTACACTATGTTAGTAACAAAGACGTAGCTAACAACATATACACTGCTCGGGTGCAAGCTTTTTTAAATTATACTAAATATTAAAATACACAATGTATAAAGAATTAATTTATTTCAAATGTATTTTTCCAATCAGAGCAGTATTTGTCTAGCGATGAATATGTAATAGAAAATAGAATAAATTTGTAATACTGTTATAAGCAAATGCATTGTCACAGAAAAACACGATGTGGTGTTTTGTCAAGCTAGACAGTGTTATTTTAGTAATATTTATATACTAATATAGTTTTATAAATAATGTAAATTATTGTTTATTTTATATTTTCAGTTTTCATTTTATTTTTTGTAAAATCTTTAGTCATTTTCTAGTGCTTTTGTCTTATAATAATAATATTTAGGTTTAATTAAACTTTATTTTAGTTTTAGCTCAGTTTTAATTATTTATTTACAGTTAGTGATTTTAGTGTTTCAACTCAAATGTATTTCAGTTGCATTTCAAATTTTCTTACTCCATTTTGAATGGAAAAAAAAATAATTTGTTTCACCAAAATAAAACAACGGAAATAATACAGAATTTACCGGGCTTTGATGACTAATGATCTGTAAAATTCAAATATAGTTAAAAGTTAACTATTAAAAAGGATAGCTGAACATAAGTTGGTGAATAAAATATACTGTGTAAATTGTTACTCCTTTGAGTTATTATTTTGGAATAAATGTAAAAAATGCTTAAAACACCAACTTGATGAGATTAATACTTGGCTTTAATAAATAGAATATTGTTTACATTGTTAATGTAAAATATAAAATAGTGTTGTTGTTTTTCTTTTTCTGATTGTGTAATATTTAATCATGTAAATGTGACTGGGACATGAATTTACATTTGATTAAAAAAAACAAAAACTTTGAGGACTTTGTCTCAACACCACCGCACACCACTACACCAGCTACACTGTTTTAAAAACAACTACTGTCAAAATAGAGTGAAGTTAGTAGCACTTTTAGTTAACGGATATTTAACACAGTGTAATATATTGACCAGACTGTACTTCTTTCACCGCTTTATTTTTATGTCAGTAAAATGTAGAGTATTCACTCTAAGGTCTATGCTTCAGTCACTGAAGACATCTAGACTCGGTGCACTGAAAACTTCAAGTAGAATATCTCTGAGCTGAGACTAGATTTCTTAAGACTGTACAGCTTGTTACTAAAGACTATATGCAAAAGCTAGAAGGGCTATGACACTGCTGACAGCTGTCTTGATAAGATTTTACTTGTTTTCAAATGAGGTCTAACCCCGTCACTGCACTGTGGAGCTGTACGTCTGCATGGTAGTGCATGGTAATTCGCTGACTCATTGACCGCAATCTAACCGGCCTCTCACTGACCTCTCGACCTTCACGCAGGGCGCAGGGCAGCGACAGAAGACGACCCACTATACGCCGCGAAGAGGAGTATGAAGAAGATCATTACTCTGGAGAGTACTACAGCGGAGAGGAGTTTTACGAAGATGACAGCATGCTGTCGGGTGACAGGTAAAACTGTAGCAACTGCTGCACGGCCCGTTTCAAATAAATCACATTTACAGAAGTTCATCCGAGGGTATTTACCGTATTACACGTCCTTGTGCAGGTACCCCAACAGTGACCAGGAATACGAGACGCCACGGGGTTACCATCATCCTGACAGTTACTATGAGGATGACGAGCAGCCCCTTTATCATGATTCACGTAGGTCACCAAAGAGAAGACTGCTTCCTCCAACACCGCAAGGCAAGTCTTGGGGTTCCTTTCTTGGCCCTCTGCTTAATGGTTCAGCTTTGTTCAGCATCAGTGTTGGAAAATATTAATCGCTGTCGTTTATAGGTAATCGGAGACCGTCGTTTAATTTTGAGTGTCTGCGCAGACAGAGCAGTCAAGACGATCTTCCTCACCAGCGCACCGCTCTTCCATTACATCTCATGCAACACCAGGTAACATTAAATACGACACTACTGTTCTGTGACATGGAGTATATGACATTATTATGTAAAGGCTCAATATGGTAATATTCTAAATAATAATAAACCATATTTATTAAAATAGTATTAAAATTAATTCCATATATATAAATGTATAAATTATTTATATTCAACAAAATTTCAAATATGATATAATAAATTAAATACATAATATAATATAAATTAAATACATACTATAAAACATATATTACTATAAAACTACATACTATAAAACTATATTTAATATAGTATGTATACATACTATATTAAATACATAATATAATATAAATTAAATACATACATACAGACATGCATATATATATATATGTGTGTATGTATATATATATGTGTATATATATATATATATATATATATATATATTTAATTACTTATATTTAATAATAATTAAAATTATATAATAACTTAAATATAGAATTATAAGTATATAGCATTTTAAATATTTACATTATTATTTTACATGATTAATATATAGATGTAGAACCAATTTAAATCATAACTGACAACAATAAATGTCTGTATATAAAAAAACATGTCATTTTAATATATATATATATATACACACATACACACACAGATTCTTTTACAATATTGACATATTTTTGTCTTATGTTTAAAGTTGGTTCTTTGTTACTTTGACTGTTTGTCTTGAATGATTTCTTTAATCTATGTTTACTTCATTTAGAAAACTTTTCATGACAGTGTTTTAATTTACTTTTTTAGTTTTAATATTTACAGATAATACTTATAACTGTAAATATAAAAAAATAGTATAAATTAGCATGCAAGAAATTGATTTTGGCATCAACTAATGAAATGTTCAGTTTTATTACAACCCTATATTCCAGCATAGTATTATGTAGGTATTCAACAATACCATTTTTTCAGATCCGATCCAGGAAATTCTGAGTATCGGCCAATTCCGATCCGAGACCAGCGTAGTGTTTTTTTGTTTTTGTATTTTTTTTAATTCATGTAGAATTTCTATACTTATGTGTCACTCTTTTGTGTGTTAAACACAATCTACTGTTCATACTGTTCATAATATGACAACTTCATTTTAATGAAAAATAACATGAAAGAATATATAGGGGTTTACACCTGGTCACTTCATGCGTTTTGTAATATAAATCCGATCGCTCAAACCACTTCAGGAGGTGGTCTGGGCTGCATTCCAGATGAAACTGGACATGTGTAAATGTATCTGGTTGTTGAAACCACATATGTAAATTTTACTCCTCCCAAAATGTAAACAATAGTAAACGTGTGAGACCGTGTTATAGGCTATATATGACTGCCCTAATGCAACACGCATCACCACGGACGAGTAGCGGAGTATCTCTTCAGCAATCCGACGCGCAAACTGCCGCGAATGAAACTGAAAGTAAGAAGTAGATGGTCAACACACTCATCTTCATTAAAAGTAGTAAGACAAACTTATCTTTCCAGTGCTGATGCCGCGCGCTCTCTGATCTTGAAATGAGCTGATAATTAATAAAATGCAGCGCAAATCTTTTTATTTCGTTGATGTGAACTTACACGTTAAATTTAAATATAGCGCGGGAATTGAAGATCGGATTTATATCTGTTTTGCGACTGTGTAAATGGAAATGTTTTAACAAATCAGACAGATATCCGATCAGCGAAAATGCATGAAATGACCAGGTGTAAACAGGCCCATTCATAATCTATGACAAAGATACTATTATAAACTAGGTTAGAGGATAATTTGGCAGCAGAAAAATCATGAGTGCACAATCTTATAAAATGTAAACATAACATTATTTAGCGGGGAATAAATAGATGTGAGTATGTGAAGGACTAAATCTGGTAAAATGTTACACATTGCTTGTAAAATACATTAATGAAAACAAGTAAATGTATTTATTTATAAATATAAACTACAAAATTAAAAGACATTTCTTTTAAATGTGTAGCACATCTCTTATCTATCATATGTTGCTGCCTCCATTACTGTGTTATACATTAGATTATTAATAGCCTTGATAGGACAGAACAAGAAACTAATAAGAAAATAATCTTTCATTGCGCAAAAGCATTATAATACGAAAAGCTCCACTAGAGAGCGGCACAAATGATGAGTCGAGCAGGTCCGGATAGTGAAGTTCATAGCAGAAAGGATAGAGATGTTAATGCGTAGCTTATTAAATCTGTGCGATTAGTTTATTGAGCCTTTTCTTTTAACAGTTTTAAATTTTAGTTATTGTGCGCTCTTGGAGAGAGTTTGA
The DNA here is from genome assembly GCA_036784905.1 of Acrossocheilus fasciatus. NCBI lineage: Eukaryota > Metazoa > Chordata > Actinopteri > Cypriniformes > Cyprinidae > Acrossocheilus > Acrossocheilus fasciatus. The sequence goes on along the minus strand of CM071948.1, from coordinate 25,735,448 downwards.
TCGTCTTGACTGTCTTAACCGAACGTGACAGTTTGAATTCTGAACGGATCATGACAGACAGACGCAGCGGAGAGAAGAGTTTCCGTGAACTTGAATTTAAGTATTTAAATATTCATCTGTACCTCACATTAAACTATGGAACGGCTTCAGAACAATTGTGACTTTATGGTGCTTTATAATGTTTTTGTGCTTTCGTGGAGCTTAACAATAACAGAATAGTATACGCACAATATCGGATTTGGATCGGTCTCGTCTCACTGATACCCGATCCGCAGAAAATGCCAGAATCGGAGCCGATATCGATCCTGAGTATCAGATCAATGCATCCCTAGTATTATGTATAGTGTATTTGCTGTATTTATATCGCACTGTATATTAAAACAATACATTTCTATTGGCCACTGTACTTGTTGGTTCAGGTGATGGCGGTAGCGGGTCTAGACTCCAGCAGGGCTCACAGGCTTTCACCTACTCGATCTACCAGATCATGGGCGTCACCTCCTCCCACTCCTGCAAGTAAAGACCGAACGCCGTACTACACGCCGCTTATCCGTGTAGATCGTCCTCTGAGGGACAGCGCCCACAGCAGCCACTCATCCATCAGGAAGAGCTCGTGGTATACAGACGACCCGGAGTACCAGAGGAACTACTCGCCCGTTCACCTACAGGTTCCACCCGAGTACAGAAACCAGTACCACCAGAAGAGAGGCAGCGCTACCAGCCTGGTAGAGGCGGTGAGTCTTAGACCTCTTTTGCCATTCATAAGATGTAGGCTGGCAAACATTATGAAAATCTGTCTTTTTTAGCATTTTTTTTAAGTCTTGTCGACCTTTTTCTGGAGATGTCGCAGTATTTTTGTATTTGCTATGAAACACTTTCAAATTTATTTATTTAAAATTTAATTAATTTAAACAGAGCTAAGTAGATACAAATTGGAATGCTAAATAAATGAACAAACACAAGAAAAACATTTGTTTATGTATATTTTAGTGCTGTCAAAATTAACGTTAACGCAAGCATTGTATCATTTCATGTCAAAGTGCGAATGAAACTATGCGCATGCACTGGCGTGGTCTGTTAAGTAATGAAGTTACCAAAAACGCGATTAAAGCTGCCTTAAAACTGTGCATGCATGTATGTAATATGTTATATATGAGTCACATTTAAGAACATGTCTCTGAAATGGTTTTCAAAACTGTCCTGGAGCAGCCCAGCTCTGTCTCCCTCATATAACACATTTATTATCGCGATTTATCGCCTAGCCCTACAAAAAAGTTACGACTGCAGCTTTAATTTAGAATTTAGTGTTTGAGAACTTCAATTTAATTTCTGCATATTTCTGCTGAAGGGCGCAGGTAAATATTACTTTTATTATAATGGGTTTATGTGAAGATTGTTTTAAGTTCACTTAAATTGGAAGGAATTTATTTTTTAAGTCTAATAAATGTTAAAATTGATATCTCTCAATTACACTTTAATGTTGAATGGCTGTAGTCAGTGGTTAAATATTAGGGGGGAAAAACTATTCTATAGAGAATCAGTAGTATTGGTATAAGTGATACTGGCCTTCAGTCATAAAAAAGATGCCATTAATCTAATATTAAAAATATGCTGTCTTTATATTGTTTGCACATTAATTTGAAGATTGAATGTAAAATTATTGCAATATAAAAGTATATTTAAAAACGTCAATGTTAGGTGGAATTAATCAAGATTAATTTCAGAAAAAATGCGATTTTAGTGTTTTTTTTTGTTTGTTTTTGTTTTTTTTTGTTTTTTTAATCGATTGACAGCACTAATATATTTATTAAGTAAATTACCTATTTAAATTAATAATACATTTACTTATTTATTATTTATTTTAAATCAGAAAACAAAACATAATTTCAACAAACTTCTACTGTGGCCACATAGTTTCAAATTGGAATGCAAAAAAAATATTAATACTTATTTTAATAGTACTTGACCGTACCCTCCCTGACTATAACATGCCTCAAAAATATGAATAAAAAGTATGATACTACTAATTATTTTCTGCACCACTATTAAAGAGACCTGAATGATGTCATTTCTGGTAAATGATGCCACATATGAGTGGAGTCTAAATTATTATGGGCGTAGAATCGTTAGTGTGACGGGGTTGAGTTCAGACTGAGGAACAGAAGTTTAAAGTCTATTTTTTATAAAATATTTTTCTTTTTTTTTTTTAAATATTTTTTACAAGAAAGGAACACAAATAAATGCTTACAGTTTTGCCAAAAATCACAGACACTATGCGCATTTTGTTAATAATTTTATAAGTACAAACTGCTTGATTTAAGGTAGATATAAGATATTATTTTATGGTAAAAAATATTAAAATGCAGTAATTATTTTTATTCATTTATAATGGGCATCCCAAAGTTTTGTGAAATGCTCACAGAACAAAGCATAATTTTCTCCTCATGTTTGAGCAGGTCTTGATATCAGAAGGACTGGGTCGCTACGCCAAGGATCCGAAGTTCGTGGCGGCCACGAAGCACGAGATTGCCGACGCGTGCGCGATGACCATCGACGAAATGGAGAGTGCCGCCAGCCATCTCCTGAACGGTGGCATTACGCCGGGAGTCAACGGTGTCAACGTCTTTCCCATAATGGGCCCCAGAGACTACGAGATGCAGGATGTCTCGGCTAGCTACAGCGATGAGGAACCAGAACCCGAACCCAGACTACAGTACGAGGAGGACCTGGCGGACGAAATGATATGCATTACCACTTTATAGCACCTGGTTAGCAGTTGCTGCTCTTCCTCAGAAACTGATCAGTGAAACAAACAAATCTAGAGTAGATTTACTGGCTTACTACCTAAAGAAGTGCCTTCACAGCAGAGCAGGAAGGCACCACAAGAACGGACGCATCGGTGCCGCTCGCTCACTTCCTGTTCGCGCAGGAACTTGGCAGTCACGGCGCCGGGGAGGAGCTAATTCGAACTCTGGAGGTGAACTTTAATTGGCTGCTTGTACCGTCACTGCAGGAAATGGACCAATGAGCAGCGAGGGGTGGGGCGGGGGGGCAGTCTGTTTCCACGGTGATGACAATCAAAATGAATGTCATTACCTCAGTCACTTTATTAAGGGTTTTGCATATCAAGCACGTTGCAAGCTCAATGCAAGCTAAGTACGGCATATCCCTCAACAAAGGCTTTAGTTTCGACTCGCCCCGTACGAGTATTTTAGTACCGTTTAAGGTCAAGTGCATATTTTAGAGAACAAACGCTAATTCTACAGCACTGGTTTACAATAAGGATATCATGCAGGTTTGTGGATTTGGAGAGGATTTCAGCATTTGTGTTTAATGCACTAGCAGACAGGTTATTTTTATAATTTAGGATAGCCTGTTTGATATTTCATAATATGCTGTAAATGACTTGTAATATATAAAGCAAAAGAAAACTTTGTAAAGAGACATTATATATTTTGTAATTATGTACTGTACAAAAAAGAAAATCAGCAATATTAATCCTAATTGATGTTACTGCATTACAAAAAAGGCAAAATTTGGTGTTATTTTAATAGGTACTGTACTTTATTATTAAATTCTTTGCCTTTTATTCTTTGCTCATATGCATTCTTACTCGTTTGTGAAAAGTATAGAACAAAAAAGCCAATTTTCTATGAGGTTACGTCTGTGACACACCCGCACAAGATATGCAAGTTGTTTTCTCAGTGTCCGTTTCATAAGCGTAACCGACGTAGTGTTCCTTTAAAATCTACGGCATGCAGTATGGGGCACGAGCGTCGACCCCCTTTATGAGGACTTTAGTAGGGCTTACAGAATTGTCTTAATCATGCTCTTGTTTGTGTAGATTGAACGAGTGTCGAATAGGACTTCCCGTTTTAAGGGTTCGTGTTTCGTTGCATATTTTGTGCCGGGGAGGTGCACAGGAAGGTGCAATGGTAAATGCTTTGTGCATTAACAATGCTGCTTAATTAGTCTGCAATTAAACTGTACGACCCTCACCAGGAACATGCTGCCACTTGGAAAAGCCTGCTGCCACTGGCTGATCTATGAATAGCTGATCTAGGAACAGCGCACTACCGCAAGGGGTTTCGGATTAGCGAATCATTTCTACCACTAACATATTTAGGTGTGCTTTGAATGCTGAAATCTTCCTTTAGTTTTATAATGTTGATTATAATTACAAAATGATGACAGGGGAGTTTGGGGTTGCTTGAAGTGCATGTGCATCATGAATCCTTGACGGAACAGTTCAGGCAAAAATGAAAATTCTGTCTTTATTCACTGACTGTCAAATTGTTTCTTCCTCAGTGGAAAAAGTTGGGTTTTGGAAGTAAAAACTGAATTCATTTTCTCCATAAGGGAAATTGATTTTTAATGATAACTGTGAGCTACAAGGTTGTTAATGTTTTGTTGAAGCCATCCATTCACATTATTTTAACTTTTGTGTTCAACAGCTGAATTTGTGCTGAAAACTACATTACCCATGATTCTATTCAGAAAATTCAAACAATTACAGTCACATCTCCCATGAAATATTCACATATATGCATTATTTTGCAATAATCTGAAACTTAAAAATCCAGCTTCTACATATATGATCTACAACTTAATAGTTTTATATTTCTCCATTGTTTTTAATTTGACTGTCATGGGACTGTAGTTATTTCCCTCTTTTAAGTCTTCAAATCTTTTTGACTAATTTTCAAATACTTTTTCTTTAAATAAAAGGTTGTAATGTGATTCACCTTGTAGCTGGTTGGTTTGATTCATGGCTTATAATGCTTTAATGAAGCCCTCAAAGGAATTTCTACAGAAAAAAAAATTATGGAAAAAAATACCAGAACCAATGCCACTGAAAAAGTGGGCAGCCACCTATGCACTCCATACATAGAGAATATTCAAAACAGTAGAGGAAAAAAAATATAGAATGCACACCTTAAAAATGCAATGTAAGTCGCTTTGAATTAAAGCATCCGCCAGATGCATTAATGTAATGTAAATGTAATAATATGCCAAATTTACTCTGCAAAGGTGGCACAGAAGCACTTCTAAAGTGGCATTTAGGTGTTTAATGCAGCTTAGAGGTGGAATGAATGCATTTACACAGATACAAATACAACTGTATGCTTTTATACTAGGGGCTGAGGTGGGTCAGAGCAGGCTTACTTTACTCTAGCTTTTATGTGACATTAAAAAACATCATTTGTAAAGTTTAGAAATGTAAGAATTTGAATTGGAAAGTTAAAGGGGGGGTAAATGACAGAATTTTCATTTTTGGGTGCACTGTTCCTTTAAGCTGGACAAGAAGCTGGTTAAGCAATACTTTCCCCCTTATTTGTTTTATTTTACTCTTTCTTTGTTTCTTTCTTTCCACCTCTCACTTAAGCTCTGGCTTCTGGAAATACCTCTTTTAATGCAGGGGAAACATATCAGTATTTGAAACGTCCTTTTTGTGAGCGTTTTTGCCTTTTAAGGTGTTGTAAATCTGTCCTTTGGCCTCAACTTGGGATACATCAATTCAATTGACCTTTTGTCATTTCTAACAGACAAATTAATGCTGATTAATGCATTATGGGCAAAAAAAAAAGTTTGAATGCAAAGGCCACTGCCTTGAAGTGTAAAGCTTCAGTACAGCTTAAATAAAGGGAAATGAGGGGTTTGTTGGAATTCTTGTTCTTGAGTGTTATTGATCTCTTGTATTTTGGAAGAGTACTGTGCTTTTCAGTCAACCGAATACTGTCATGAAACACTGCGTGTGCACATCTGAAAGGGCTCTCTGAAATGATCCGTGCGGAAAAAAAAACAAAACCCAAAAAAAAAAAAAAAACATGACGTTGTGTTCTGGTCTACATGTCAATTATACTGTATCTTGTAAACGGACCAATGCACATTCTTGGCACATTGTACTATTCGTAGCAATTACTGGTAAGGACAATAAAATATGCATTATTTTTAATAAACAAAGAAAAAACTTTTCAAAAAAAACTTGTTAAACTAAAGATTTATCTTTTACCTCGTGTCAGGGACTCCTGAAAAGAAAGAAAAAATTTGGTTTCTTAATATACCAATGGGATTTTAATATTAGCACATTGCTGTTCGTCTTTGCACAAATTACTGTAACGTGCAATTTGTTTTCTCTGTTTTCTATTCATATTTTGTGTATCAAGGTGGGCGAATTTTGTACTATTTTCTGTGACTGTGCGTACAGTTTAGTGAAATCTATATTTGTCATTTACATTTCACCTTTCAGTGCTGGAGTGGGTCAAACAGAAGGAGGGGAAAAAAGTGTTCTCCTCTGTATTGATTAACATTGATATGTTAACAAAAAAAAAAAAAGGAAAAAAGTATTATACAATTTTCAGAGCCACATCTGTTGATTATCACATTTTCATCTAGAGTTGTTGCTACTACTATTATATACTTTTTCTTATTAATGCTGTAAGGAAACATAAGATTATAGTGTAACATATGTACAGAAGTAACGGAAAGATGCGTGGTGATGTTCTCCATTTGAAAGTCTTTATCTTTTGCTCTGTTATGGTTTTTATTCCATGAAGAAAAAGAAAAAAAGGTTTTCTCTTCGTAGCAGATGACTTATAATATCCCTCTAGGTTTTGTATTGATACATTTTTTGTAATTTTCCTATTTATTTTGGCCTGGACTTGATTTTAATCAATATTGAAATTTTATTTTCTAATGATTAATACAGAATAAACTTAATGAATAAACTAATGACTGTGTCACTTATTTGTACAAGAACATGGAACTGCAATTCATTACATTACAATAACACTTCAGTACAGCTACGGAAAGGCATCAATGTTAATTTTTTTTTTTTTTAAATCCTCGGTAGATCTATGGGTCAAGGTGTCTTTAATTGGAAAGAAATGTGAAAAATTAATCTGATTATATTGCAAGATTCATCTGGGGCTCTGGGAGTAGATGATGTAGCATTTAAGAGTTTTAGAGCCGAGATTTATTTTTTAATGTTTTTGAGAAGTCTACATGCATGCTCACCAAAACTGCATTTATTTAATTAAAAATAAAGGAAAAACTATAATATTGTGGAATGTTATTACAATTTAAAATATCTGTTTTCTGTTTGAATATATTGTAAATTGTTATTTCTTCTTATGATGCAAAGCTGAATTTTTAGCAGGCATTTCTCTAGTATGAGCCTTCAGAAATCATTCTAATTTGGTGTCTTTGTCACTTTTGATCAGTTTAATGCACTGTTGCTGAATAAACGTATTAGCAAAGTTTTGTGGCTTTAAATGTAGGCATATCTGTAGTACACATATAGTACAGTATAAGCTAGTATACAATCTAAAAGTTGACACAAGCATAAAAATGCAGTTTATTTTCTTATACTGTCTTGCTTCTCTTTCATTCAGGAAGGTATACATATTTTTTGCCATTCAAATGCTGTCTAGAATGAGACTGTCCCTCTCTCAAAACCAGTTAGTTCTGAACAGCTTTAGCAAGCAGTGAAACACAGATGTGATGTGAATGAAAGGCTGTCGGCCTTAAAAAGGCCACTCGTCCCATCTCAACTTCAGCAGGAAACAAGAAAATTGCATTCATCAAACCATCTCCCTTCTAGCAGAAAAGCACGTTCATCATGATATAACATGACTGTATTGAAACATACAGTAAGTCAGTCTGGGCTGATTTTGTTGTTCAATGGTGACACGACGGTCTGAACATCAGATACATCGTCCTCTGGGGGCCAGGGATCCCTTCCACACATCAGAAATGGTATTGCATACTTCTGGAACTAGAAAAACAGCCCACACATGCTGAGATTTAAAATCTTGTGTATGTTTGGTGTGTCTTTTTGTTAAACTATGCAAATGATACTGATCCTTATGATTTATCTGCTTGTTTCACTCACCTGTTTGTTCATGTATATGTAGATCATGGGGTTGTAAACAGTGCTGCTCTTGGCCATGTATATGGGTACCACCTTCACAAGCACGGGCAACTGAACATCAGGGTTGAAGACGACCGTTAGAGCCAGAGCAGCATACGGCAGCCAGCTCACGAGGAACGCCACCACCATCATCACTACCATCCATGCCACCTTAGACTCTGCCCTTGCAGCCACACGTCCACCTACCTTAGCTACCTGTCAATGAAAATATTCCTTCTAACTATCAGGTGTGGACTAAGTACACAAATCAAATACTTTAATAAAAATACAGCTACCCTAATAAAACATTACTACACTGTAAAAAAAAAAAAAAAAAAAAAAAGTTGAGCAAACTTTAAAAAAAAAATGTTTTATCAGCTTCAGCAGATTTTTGAGTTTGCTCAAACTTATTTTTGTGGGAGATTCTTACATTTTTGTTGTATGAACTCAAAAATCTGCTGAAGCTGGTTGCCTTAAAATTTTAAGTTGGCTCAACCTTTTTTTTTTTTTATAGTGTACAGTAAAGTACTCATTTTCAAATTTAATTTAGTAGAAGTAAAAAAGTACTTCATTTATAATGTAATCGATGTTTATTGTTTATACCATCCACCACTAGTCTATGTATTGATTTGCAAATAAATACTCTTACCAAAATATGCTATACACTATCAGAACCTTCAACTTCAAAAAAAAAAAAAAAAAAAAAAAGCTACAGATAATTTAAGTGTGCAAATTACACCATATTGTGTTTATTTTTAAAAAAAAGTATAAAAATTAGTGCTATCAAATGATTAATTGCGGTTAATCACATCCAAAATAAAAGTTTGTTTACATAATATATGTGTGTAATGTGTATATTTATTATGTATGTATACATACAAACACAAGCATGTATATATTAAATAAAAATATGCCATGTTTATATATTAAATATATTTATATAAAATATAATAATATAAATGTGTGTGTGTGTGTGTGTGTGTGTGTGTGTGTAAATATTTTCTAAATATATACTCTATGTGTGTGTGTGTGTATTTATATATACATAATAAATAAACACAGTACACAAACATAGTATGTAAACAAAAACTTTTATTTTGGATGTGATTAATCGTGATTAATCGTTTGACAGCACTAATAAAAATATAACGCACAGATGTCACATGAGGCAAAATTCTTTAAATTAATGACTGATCCAAAATGTTTCTTTGTTTCTTCATCAGAACAGATTTGGAGACATTTAGCATTGCATCACTTATTCAGTTCACTAATGTATCCTCTGCAGTGCATGGGTGCCGTCACAATAAGAGTCCAAAGAGCTGATAAAAATTATGGATGAAGGACTCGTATTTTAGCCAGAAGCAAAATTTGAAAACATCTTGATGTATTGTTTCTTACAAACATTCAGCTTTCCACATCACAATACATTAATTGATGGACTGGAGTCCTGTGGAGTACTTGTGAATTATTGTGACGTTTTTATCAGGTGTTTGGACTCTCATTCTGACGGCACCCATTCACTGCAGAGGATACATTGGTGAGCAAGTGATGTAACTAATGCTAAATTTCCACGAATCTGTTCTGTTCAGACAAACTCATTTATATCTTGGATGGCCCAAGAGTCTGAAATTGTCAGCAACTTTTAATTTTTCGATTAACTTTTCCTGTAACATTTCAAGTTGGACATCCCTCTTGCATTACACGAGCGAGGTTTTTATATCATGTAATCAAGTAAAAGCAGAGGTGGAAAGAGTACGAAAATATTTTACTCAAGTAAAAGTACCATTACATTAATGAAATTTTACTTAAGTACAAGTCTACTCAAGTAGAAGTAAAAAGTAGCCCATTTAAAATTTACTCAAGAGTAAAAATTACTTTTTACTGGGAGGGATGCAAAAATGGGATAGGCGAAGGGTGTCAAACTCAGTTCCTGGAGAGCCACAGCCCTACACAGTATAGATATAACCCTAATTAAACACATCTGATCCAGCTAATCTAATCATTTAGGCTTATTTGAAAACTACATGGTATGTGTGTTGGAGCAGTGTTGGAACTAATCTCTGCAGGGCTGCGGCTCCCTCTCCCAAACTCTGCGGAGTTTGACACCCCTGGGACAGGCCTATAAATCTCAAACTAGTTGTTTTTAATTAAATGAATCTGTTATTTAGAATAATAAGACATTTGGGCTGTTACCAGGCAAATTAAATCAATATCAACAAAATTCATCTTTGCAATGCAGAGGAAACACAGAAGTTTCATCTGAAGTGGCATTTAGATGTATTTACACACTGTTTAATGCAGGACATGAATGCATTTAACCTGCAGTTACAAATGCAGAAATAATTTTTTATATATAAGACATAAAATGTTGAATACTCATTTGAAATTATAAAAAAAAAAAAAAAAAAAAAAAAAAAAAAAAGATACTTTAAATGTGAAATTAAAACCGCCAGTAGGTGTCACCAAATCAGTGTTAATAAGTGAGTCATTGACACTGAACCAAATCATTTAAACAGTTGATTCATTCAGGAACAAAACACCGTCATTGCTCAGAGACGCAAAACAGTGCTGTGGCTGTGTTTGGGATTATTTTTGTTATCGAAATAGAGCAAAAACAGGCAATATGTTGTCTAAAACGCAAGTCTCTTAATTAACTTCTTGTTTGTTGAATTGTTGTAAAAAAAATCTATGTAATCATGCTAATTTTTGAAGAAAAACTGCACTCTTCGTGTGATATTGATTTACTATATGAAATGATATAAATATACATTTTCTGCCCCTATATATTCAATTCCATGATCATTTTAAATGCATTTTAATGACTGAATCACGCAGTGAAAGAACGCACTCTAAATGTACACCAGCACGTTTTGTTTGGTTTTTGGCTAAATACTGATAATGTAAAATTGCACATCGTTAAAACAACAATTAAGATATTGTCGTGCGTGCAGTTAGTTTCGTTTATGCGTTGGCCTATGTGGATGCGTGGGAGGAATGAGCCACGACAAGATGATCTTCTCCTTAGAGTTTACTTAACTTCTTGAACAACGTAGTTACACAGTTCACTCACCAACAGTACAATCTGCATAAATACACAGTCTGTATGTCACTGTTCTCGCTGATCGGTGCTCTTGCTCCGGCACAGAACGGCAGCTTTCCCGACCGTGCGATGAGCATGCGAGCGACCTCTTTCTAAAAACTCTCTGAACAGACGTAACTCAGCACATATTCTCTGACTGACGTAACTAAACAGCCAATAGGAATAGGAACAGCATAAACATAGTGAATAGGCTTAAAGGGACCATGCTCTCTTTACTACACTATCCCCCCCTTTAGCAGTACTGAGTCCCTTCAGTACTAAGAAAGCAATAATAATCAAACAAAGAACTAAGAAATTGTACATAATGAACAGCGTAAGCAATAATGAAACACTAACTGTTGTATCTTGCCGGCTTCCGAATTTCTCTTCCTTTATGTGTTCTCTTGATTGTCTCTTGTTCTCCTATGTCTGACATCAGTCCAACTCCAAGTTTTTTTCTGCGTCGACGAGCTGCTGGCTGGCGCTTTCTCTCCTTGTCCTGGTTCTTCTGGGGTTCTGAGTCAGAAGAAATGGATTCAGTTTCACTGCTACTCTGAGATGCAGGTGGTTTGGGCTCATGTAGAGGTTCTTGCATAATAGGGTTGTCAGGGGTATCCTTGCTCTTTTGCAGGATCTCACTCCTTTGACGTCTGACCCTCGTTGGAATCACTTCACAGTCATAGGGCTTGAGACGATCGTGATGCATGATTCTCTTTTGTCGTAACCCCTGGACCTCATAAAGTACTGGGCCACAGCAGGCAGATATCACTAAGGGGCCTTTCCAAGGTGCCTGGAGTTTTGGACTCTGTCCTTTTTTCTTAGTACTGTCCCGCATATATACCAGATCACCAACAACATACTTCCTCTCCTGAGCCCTGAGATCATAGACCTTCTTTTGCCGTTGTTGTGCTGTTTGGAGGTGCTCCCGGGCAACATCATGTGCGTCTCTCAATCCTTTTTCCAAGTTATACAGGAAATCTGGCACTTCCAAACTGTCTGACCTTTGCTCTGCCATGCCGGACCATAGATCCTGAGGTTGGTAAACTTCCCTTCCAAGCATGAGCCTATTTGGTGTGAATCCAGTAACTGCATGCTGGGAACTACGGTACGCTGATGTAAGGAGAGGAAGATGCTCATCCCAGTTTTTCTGACTCTGGTTCACATAGCATCGAATCATCTGTAGGAGCGTTCGATTGAACCTCTCGACTTGCCCATTGGAGGCAGGATGGTAAGGGGTTGTCCTCGTTTTTGTAATCTGTAAAAGACTACAAACATTTCTGAATAAAGAACTTTCAAAATTTCGACCCTGGTCTGTGTGCAGTTCAAGTGGTGCACCAAACCTGGAGATGAACTCATAGACAAGTGTCTTAGCCGTAGTTTCTGCCCCTTGGTCTGGCACAGGAAAGGCTTCTACCCATCGAGTGAATTGGTCAACGATGATTAGAACGTACCTGTTTCCTGAACTGGACAAAGGAAATGGGCCCAGTATATCAATGTGGATTCGATCCATTGGCGCCCCTGCTTGGTAATTTTGAAGCTTGGCTCTCTTGGTCGGCCCAGCAGCTTTGCAGGCATTGCAGTGTCTGCACCTCTGTATGTACAAATGTACATCACCTCCCATGCCATACCAGTGGAAACTTTGACGAAGTCGCTCCAAGGTCTTTCCTTCACCCAAATGGCCAGATTGCGGTGGATTATGGCAGGCTTGTAGCACTTCTGTTTGCATTGATGCAGGTACTAGCAGCAATAGGGAGGGACTGAGTCCTCCAGGCCTTTCCCAACGATAAAAGAGAACACCTTGATGGAGTTCAACTTGTGGCCAACACAGCCAGTATTTTCTTACTGCTGGACTTTTCAGCGCAACATCCTCTTTTGTTGGAAGGGCTCCCACCTCTTTCCACTTGTGCAGGATGGAGAGATCAGGATCAGCTCTCTGGTCTTGCACTAGCTTTTCTTTTGAGAATGCTTCTAACCAGTTCACACGTGGGGTTTCAAACAACTCTGCAGCTGCCCTGTTCTCATCGCCCGCACCAGGGTTGTCAATAACGTGTTCCTCTGTTGCACACTCAATGCTCCTTACTGTAAGTGGAACCACATCATCCACGTCTTCTTCAAACCTCTCCCAGTGGTCATGCAGCTTTTGGCAATGTTTACATCCTCCACATGGCAGATTTGAAACACTCTTCCCTGCCTGATAGCAGTTGCACATATTGGAGAGCTCGCCACCACATCTTGACATCGCATCAGCGTTTGAATGATGTTTTCCAGCTCTGTGCTCAATGTCAAAATCATACTGACACAGCTCCTCCAGCCAGCGAGCAAGCTGTCCCTCAGGATGTTTGAACCGGAACAACCAGGTGAGGCTGTTGTGATCTGTGCGTAAAAGAAACTTCTTTCCAAGCAGGTAATGTCGAAACTGGCGGGTGTAGCAAACAACAGCTAGCAACTCTCGTCTTGTTACACAGTATCTCCTCTGAGCTGGAGTGAGGTGGGTACTTGCATAAGTGATAACTCTCTCCTCTCCCCACTGAAGTTGTGACAAAACTGCCCCGATACTGTGATTTGATGCATCGGTGTCCAGGATGTATTTTCCCTCCACCAAAGGATATCCGAGTACAGGTGCCGAAGTTAACTTTTCCTTGAGCTGTTTAAAAGCATTCTGGTGGTCCTCAGTCCACAGGAATGCTGCTTCTTTCCTTAGGAGTTCGTTAAGAGGGCTGGCCAGCTCAGAAAATGCTGGAACAAACTTCCTGTAGTAGTTACACAGTCCAAGAAAGGCCTTCAGCTCATGTACACTCATGGGGGGGTTCCAAGCTTCCACATCATTAATCAAAGATGGGTTGGGCCGTATACCTTTGCCACTGACCACATGGCCCAGGAAAAGAACTTCTTCTTTAAGCAGGTGACACTTGGATGGCTTTAGCTTTAATCCATAGCTGAAAAGGCGCTGGAATACAGCTTCAAGTCGATCAAGGCTCTCATCGACCCCTTTACCTAGTATGATAATGTCATCCAAGTAAATCAGAAGAATTTCCCACTGAAGTCCTCTAAGAACAAGCTCCATTGCCCTTTGGAAAGTGCTTGGAGCATTGCACAATCCGAAGGGCATGCGAGTATATTCATAAAGGCCATAGCGAGTGATGAAGGCCGTCTTTGCTCTGTCCATTTCATCTACTGCAATTTGCCAGTAGCCAGACTGGAGGTCTAGGGTAGAAAAGACACAAGCTCCACCAAGGACATCAAGGCATTCCTCAATTTTGGGGAGAGGATAGGCATCCTTTGCTGTCAAGCTGTTGAGGCGCCGATAGTCTACACACCAGCGAACACCTCCATCCTTTTTACGGACTAACACCACGGGTGACGCCCACTCTGAGGCGGATGGTGTAACGACTCCTGCTTCCAGCATAGCGTTGAGATGCCTCTCCTCTTCCTCTTGAAATCCAAGGGGAGTTCGTCTGACTGGCTGGCGTACTGGCCCTGCAGCTCCAGTGTTTATCCTGTGTGTAACAGCTGTTAAGAGACCAAGGTCCAAATCTGAAACTGCGAAGAGAAGTCTGTATGAGATCAGAAGCTCAATAAGTCGCTGTTGCTGCACCTCACTTAATGCTTCACTTGAAGCGGCATAAAGGGCTTGGAGATGCTCAGGTATGTCTGTGGCAGTTGTCAATCTTCTCAGATCGGAATGATATGTGTCATCACTTTGTTCTTGAGTACTATCACAGTTTCTTTCCTGCTGTCCATAGTCTAATAAGCCCTCATCTGGATATGTTTCGACCAAGAGACCAAGACAGGCCCCTTTTGGTAAGGTAGTTTTATTGCTAGAAAGATTGCAAAGCCTTACAATCACTCGACGCTCCATGGTCGTGACAACACTCCCTGAAGCCACAGTTTCGGTAATCAGGTAGGGCTCCAGGACAGCGCAGACACCAGGCTTTGGATTGTCAACTTCACCCCAGACTAGACATTCGCTTTCTGGTGGTAACATTGTGTCTGTCTCTAGGACCACTCAAGCAACGTGATAATCAGTTCCATCACCCCCAACGATCTTAGCAGGAACTAGTTCTTCTGCAATGAACACTCTGCCACTAGTATGGATGGTTACGTTTGCAGCCTGCAAAAAATCTAGTCCCAAGAGCACAGGGTCACGTATCGGAGCCACAAAGACTTCCCATTCTGTGCACCAGGTGCCAATTTGGAATTTAACTTTCAGTCCACCTTTGGCATTCATGTCCTTCCCGGATTCTGCATTATGGAGACATGTCTGTGTTGTAGCTGTCTGCTTACTGAGGGGAAACTGCTGATACAAAGTCTCTGAGATAACTGTTGCTTCAGCTCCTGTGTCTACAACGGCTTGTGTTTGAATGCAGTTCACAGTCACATCAATAAGCAAGCTTGGGCCTCTGCGTTTTGTACGCCCCACCTGTGGTGTGGGGGACTGGCTCCTCCAGCATTCTGGCCCTTTTGAAGTGGTATCTTTACTAGTTTGACTAGGGTTGAGTGGTGGATTTGACAGCCTGACACACTCTCTGCGAAAATGCCCTTCTTCACCACAGTGATAGCACAAACCTGCTCCGGCGCGGTTGGGGCTTGGCGAGTAGGTTTTTGTTCGTGCTGTGCTATCTTGTGTTGGGGACCGCCCTCGCCTCCGTTCCTGATTTACTTCCTCCAGCTTTCTCGGCTCTCTGGCTGTGAGGATGTCCAGCTTTGATTGCAGCTGTTCCATCTTTTGCATCAGGAGGTTAAACTGGTCAGCAGACACATAGCTCTTGCTAATTTTCTCTACTTGCTCTGTTAGAAATGCAGTCTTCTGTGAGAGAGCAGCTACTTGGTCTATAGTAGCGTAGCTTGGACTTTGGACTCTGCGTGAAACTGCTGGAGAATCAATAGACAGTTCCTCGTCATCCGCCCAGGAAATACGTCTGGCTCTGCTCTTTACATCAATATCACGGCCCACGGTGGCTCGATAATTGTGCTCGTGGGCCTCTACCAGTCTTTGTGCCTCCACTAATGAATGGGGATCTTTGTTCATTACTTCATAAGCAACTTTCTGGTTACGAAGTCCCTTGAGGAAGAAGTCTGTAGCGAGTTGATCCTGCAGATCAAGCTCCACACCAGGGTAGGCCAAGGTGACTAAGCGTTGCACCTCCTCTGCAAACTCAGCGGCTGACTCTTTGAGCTGGCGGAGTTCACCCAGTTTCCTTCTGATTGTGGTTGGGGGGTCACGCTGACCAAACCGTTGAGTTAACTGCTCCTTAAGAAGGGTGTAATCCTCACGGATATGTTCAGGAAGTGAACAGACATATTTAATAGCTGGCCCCCTCAGACAGTCATACAAACAGTCCACTCTATAGTCTCCACTCCAACCATACTTCCTGGCCTGCCGTTCAAATGGTACCAGAAATGACTCCCAATCTCCACTACCGTCAAAAACAGCAAGCTTTGCCTTGGGGCCCTCTGCAGCAATTGGCTGGCCTTGATATCGAGGCATACTAGATCTTTGTTCTGCAATATAAGTATGTGGAAATGGCTGGGAGCCACGCTCAGTGTTTCGTTGCCTTGTGCCAGTCTCGGTGGAGGGGGTAGCTCTGGAGGGACCTGAAGTACGTGCTCTTTGTTGTATTACTTCTAACTCGGCAGCGAATGGCCCACCCGTAATGTTATGTGACCTCTCTGGATCATCTTGAAGGAAAGGTGAATCTGAATAAGGCATCCTCCTTTCCCTGACAGTAGGTTGGGAGCTCTCACGTGTATCACCCCTAGGTGCAGTAAACATTGATGTTTGTGGGGCTTGAGAACAACTTGTAATATGAGTCAACAGTGGAGCCATCATCATTTGCAGTTGCTCGTTATTTTTATTCTGGTTTTCGAGCATTGTCTTAAGCCAGTCAGGGGGTTCGTTGGAATCAGGGGCTGCTGCCATAGCTCCATGACACAATTCTTCCTGGGACATTTCTGAAGTTATTTATTTCCTTCTTATTATTATGACTTTTTTTTTTTTTTTCAATAAACTTTACAAATGTTCTTGTGGAGCATTCGAGTCTCTTTTCTCCGGCAATTCACTTTATAGTTGAGTCTATGCGGTTCTCATCCGGCGCGATGACGTCAACCTTCTTGCGTCCTGAAAGAGCGCTAACAAATTAGCTTACTGCTTATCCTCTTCTTTCATATATGTAGTTGAAATTTCCAGATTTTATCCCGCTTCTGACACCAGTTGTCGTGCGTGCAGTTAGTTTCGTTTATGCGTTGGCCTATGTGGATGCGTGGGAGGAATGAGCCACGACAAGATGATCTTCTCCTTAGAGTTTACTTAACTTCTTGAACAACGTAGTTACACAGTTCACTCACCAACAGTACAATCTGCATAAATACACAGTCTGTATGTCACTGTTCTCGCTGATCGGTGCTCTTGCTCCGGCACAGAACGGCAGCTTTCCCGACCGTGCGATGAGCATGCGAGCGACCTCTTTCTAAAAACTCTCTGAACAGACGTAACTCAGCACATATTCTCTGACTGACGTAACTAAACAGCCAATAGGAATAGGAACAGCATAAACATAGTGAATAGGCTTAAAGGGACCATGCTCTCTTTACTACAATATTATCGCGGACGATATCGCACACCCGTGCACCACTGTCTTTTTGGCTAATTTGTGCAAAACCTTTTGCTAAACTGCCAAAGCTTCATTTTAACCACTAATGCAATGATGCAAGTATTTACGTTTGTTCTCCTGCCCATTATTTACTGCAGTAGTTTCCAGGGAGCGATTTTTTTTTTTTTTTACTCAGTAATTAATGTGTTTTAAAAAGTAGCGAAGTACAATACTTCAAACAAATTATACTTAAGTAAAAGTAAAATGACAGATTTTAAAAAGTAGAAGTACACAAAAAAGCTACTCGATTACAGTAACGCCAGTAAATGTAATTCGTTATTTTCCACCTCTGAGTAAAAGTAAACATTTTACGATATAAAAATACTCTGGCAAAGTACAGGTACTTAACTGCACAGAAACTAAATTTCACCAGCTCATAAGATAACTTTAAAAATATAAGTAAACCGGGACTGTCCTACTTGTCTTAGCGTGTAGAGCAGCCATGAATATGACACCACAATGATGAAGAATGGCACAGCGAAACAGAGAGAGAAGTAACAGATGATGTAAGACACATTCTTGAGATCTCGACTCTGCCAGTCGGGTCCGCAGGATGTGCCGGCTCCCTCCAGCTGGTAGCTCCCCCAGCCAAAGAGAGGCGGGCTATTCCAGACCAGAGACCACAGCCAGGATAACAACAACCCTCCTGCGGCGTGCTTGGTCTGGAATGTGATGGTCCCCAGAGGCTTGCACACAACAAACAGTCGTTCCACAGCAATCAGGGCCACTGTGCACAGAGCTGTTATACCTGTGCAGTCAACAGAGGAAGCAGAAGAATTCACAGTTAAGTCAGAGTTCACTCAATTCGTATTTTAAGGTTTAACACAGTTGATCCAATGAATGATGTTTAATTCTCAGTCATACACAATAATGACAGTAAGATTATCGCCTTGTACAATATATAAAATATGTTTGCTTGAGAAACAGCTAGTTTTTAGCAATATTTTCTTGGAAACTAATAGAGACTGATTGATTCACGAACAGGTAACAAGTTTGAGCCAAGGTGTCCTGACATTTTATCCTACAAATCAGATATTTCATACTTTTTCTCACGGTTAACAACAATTACTGTATTTGCATTACTGTAAGGGGTTGGTTTAGGGTTGGGGTAGATGTAAACGTTAATAAAACACAATCTAATAGGTAGAAAAATATATTTATCGTTGGTTTCCGGCTGTACCTGTATCCCTATATCCACAACTGCGAATAACACATTTCCTGTAGCTCAAATAGTAGAGCATGGCGCTAGCAATGCCAAGATCATGGGTTCGATTACCAGGGAAAGCAAGAGCTGATAAAATGTAAAAACTGTAACTTGAATGCAATGTAAGTTGCTTTGGATAAAAGCGTCTGCTAAAATGCGTAAATGTAAAATATGTAAATGTAAACACATAGTTACTCTATTTGCATTATAGGGTAGGTTTAGGGTTGGGGTAGATGTAGACGTTAATAAACCATAATTTGACAGGTAGCATTTTGTGTAGTTGAATTGTACTACCTGTTTTAATGGGAGGTTGCAAGATCTGACAGGGTAGCACAAATTGACAGAACAGTCTTTTTAGTGAATAAAAAATAAAGTGCTGTGCAGTCCAATTCACGAACAAATAGGCTACGAGAAAGAAAGAAAGAATAGGGACCGAATGTCTTAATGAATCATTATATGATCAGGAACGTTGCTGTTTGACTCGTCTAATGAAACTTTGAAGGAATTCCAGGCTTATTAAGTAAAATATAAGGGTAGGCTTATTACTTTCTTGGTGTCAGTCGGTCAAACTGTTTTGCTAAACGTCGAATCGGTTTGTGATTCAGTCTTAACCATTCGGACAGTTCAGTAGCTTCACAGTAGCTACAAAAAGTATTATGATATTTCCATGTTTTTGAACAAATGCTTTTGAAATGTAATACACTGTATGGTCCCACCACAGTTACTGTACTTTCAAATGTAATTGACAAAAGAATACAGTTCTAAATTATACAGTCTAAAATCATTATTTTTGTGTTGGAATGAAACCAGAACAGACTTACCAAATAATGCAACGCAAAATCCCTCCAATACACATCCGACCCGTCCCATAATGTAGTAGCCCAAGGCATTGGTCACCACAGATGGCACACTTCCTGTTAATGTGATGCCTAGGTCGGCCACGGCGAGGTTGACCAGGGCAAAATTCAGTGGTTGCCGCAGCTGTTTGTGCCGGAGGGTGACGACTATCACTGTAGCGTTCAACACGACAGCTGTGATGGAGAACACGGCCATGAGGAGGGACAGTGTGATGAATCCTGCCCAAGGCAGGGGCACCTTTGCACCAGGGCCATCGTAGATAGACGAGTCATTCAGGAATTCTGGGAAAGAGGCCATTCCCTCAAGTATTAACTAAAAATACAGATGTATAAAAAAAAATTAAAAAAACAGTTCCTCTAAACTGTTTCGTGTTATGTAGTTTTGGTAGTTTTCCAGTCAGTTTCAAGCTATATTCTTCTCTGCTTCTGTCACTGGAGTTCATCAGACATGCACCTTCTGTCTGCACCTTCAAGTCAGCAACACACAAAAAAGGGTTCTTATTCAGATTAGGTGCTGTAAGAAGAAAAGTCCCAAAGATCCAGACTTAAGACACAATAAATCCTCCTGGGTGTGATCGCTGATCCAGCTCTTCCCTTGATTGCAGAAGAATGACTTGAAGTCAAGTTTAGAATAATTACGATTATTTTTAAATATTTTTTGAAGAAATCTCTTATGCTCACCAAAACTGAACTTATTTAATAAGATAAAACAGTAACAGTGCAATTTTGTTCCAATTTAAAAGAGCTGTTCTTTACTTAAAAATCTCGTAAACACTGATAATAGCGAAGGTTTCTTGAACAGCAAATCAGCTTATGCAAATGGTTTTTGAAGGATTATGTGACCCTGAAGACTGGAGTAGTAATCACAGGAATAAATTCAAAATATTTTAAAATGGTAGACAGTTATTTGACATTTTAATAATATTTCACAATGTTACTGTTTTTACTAAATATTTGTTCAAATATATGCAGCCTTGGTGAACATTATGGACATAAAAATATTAACATAATTGATATTATGAAAACATAATTTTTTCCAAACTTTTGACCCTGTATTGATTGATTTATTTTAATGAATAAAACAAACAAATCTACTTAAGTTTTTTCATTGTTAATTATCATGTATTAGATAAATAACAGCAATAAAGTAACTTGTATATTTTTTTAAACTTTATTTACTTTAAATGTTTAAATTTACATGTTTATTCCTCAAAGTAGGTACTACACAGTACACTGTTAAAAAAAAAGATAAGTTGACTTGACTTAAAAAAAATTGAGGAAACCCGTTGCTTTAAAATTATTAAGTAAATAATAATAATAATAAAAATAATAAGTTAAGTGAAGTGTCAAGTTCACTTAACCTTTGTTTTTAAATTACTATTTACTTAATAATTTTAAGGCAACGGGTTTCCTCAATTTTTTTAAGTTAAGTCAACTTATCACTTTTTACAGTGTATAATACTCTTGGGATTTCTTTTCTTTTCTTTTTTTTTCTGCCAGAGGCTGTACAATTTTGTACATATTTTGTACACCGAAAGTGCTCAAAAATTTCTACTTTCTCTCAGCTCCAAAAGTTCGCATTGAATTTTTATATTCTGGAGACGTGGCTTTGAAAAGAATGACAAAAGTTACCTAATTTACATAATTTCACATTGCATCAGTGCATTAAAGTTTAATCATTATATATCATTGTTTAAAAGATGCCCCCAGGAATCTGTTTCCATTCATAAAGGCGTGTGAGTGCCTGTGTTTATTATGACAGATTTTGTAAGAGGTTCTGTGATTAGCTGTGTAGAGTAACTCTCAGCACCTTCAATGCCAGATGTCACATATGTCCAGTACTATATTTGACCCGCTAAGAGTTTTAACTTCCATTAAGACGAGACAGAGATTACTGTGTGTTTGGTGCCCTGCATTAAAATAGACGAGAGTGAACTCCGGCGCAGACTAACCGGATTTGCTTCAAGAGTTGTTAAAACTATTGCTTCTGTCCCCAAAAGACCCATCATTTCTTAATCTTATTGTTGTCTTTGTCATTCTGATTTAAGAAGGACCACCAGGTCACCAGTGAATAAAGACTTCTATTTCTGGATGTGCATCTATAGCTCCACTGGAAATACTGTAAGTTAAGGTACGGTAAAATAGATGTACTTTTAGAATTTTAGGCAAAAGCTGTTCAAGTGAACAAAAGGTTCATTTTAACCATTTTAATTTACATTGTTAAAAATATATTGAAGACAGATTGAAGTTTCATATCCTTTGCTCAATAAAAGTATTGATTTATTTTTTTTTTTAACAAAAACTCACATTTTTCAGTGTGTGTGTGTGTGTGTGTGTGTGTGTGTGTAGATAGATAGAGCATTGCAATAGTACTGTATGGCAAGTGTTCTTCAGCTCCAGTCACTGCTGTTTCTAGCTGAGTATGTGATGTATGAAGCATTTACCAGCTAATCATGACTGCACAGAGACGCAGGCTGTGTTCAGACAGATCCATCAGACCCCTTACCACACACACTCACGCAGATGCACCTCATCATTTATGTGCTCATGGTAATAAGAGGAACACAAAAAGAGAATGAGAGAATAGCAATTAACTCCTGGATGCCATTGTTAAGCATCGGACTCAAGAGGTCAGTACTGTAGTAGTGGCTGGTCATAAATCTTATTCACTTACTTTCTTTGAGTACTATTTGCTCTTTTATGGCATCTATTGATGAGGAGTAGCTATGCTACTGATTTATTCTGTATAACAGTGTGCATTGTGCTGAAGGAATAATTCACCCAAAAATGAGAATTTGCTGAAAATGTAGATGAGTTTGTGTCTTCATAAAAACAGGTTTGGAGAAATTTCGCATTACATCACTTGCTTACCAATGGATCCTCTGCAGTGAATGGGTGCCGTCAGAATGAGAGTCCAAACAGCTAATAAAAACATCACAATAATACATACGTAAAAGACAACTTTGATTGACATAACATTAATTGGAGGGCTATACAGTAGTTATGTCTTGTGGATTATTGTTGTTTTTTTATCATCTGTTTGGACTCTCATTCTGACGGCACCCATTCACTACAGAGGAACCTTTCATGAGCAAGTGATGTAATGCTAAATTTCTCCAAATCTGTTCCCATGAAGAAACAAACTCATCTGCTGTACATCTCGGATGAACTGAGGGTGAGTGCATTTTCAGCAAATTTAAATTTTTGGGTTTAATATTCCTTTCATGTGCATCTCAAAGAAAACTACTCAGATAAGATTGTTTGGAGGGCAGAAATCATGAATAGCCATGAATTTTCCAAACAATTATACAAAAACTCTTATATTTGAAACATAATTGGGCATAATCTTACAGATGTAGCCGTTTGTGACAAGTAGCCCCAGTTAAATAAAAAGTGTGACCTAAACTGTTGTAACCTTCAGTATGCAGAATCATGCGCTGCTGATAGATAGGCTATGAAAATTAGTCTTATATCATGATGATGCATAATAATGTTAATTTATGAAACTGTAATATTAATTTTTAAATTACTAATAAATAAATGATTAATGTTAAAGTAAAATACGTAATCTCGAAGCCTGTGCCCCATCATTGCTTGATATCAAACGCGTCCCCAAACGAAGGAATGCGCGTGGCCGAGGGAAAGTTTCGCATCAGCTTCTCTCGTGTGCGCGCTCGCATGGGGAAACCGCACTGGATCTCTTTCCCTAGGTTTACACACGAGCCTCACTTTCCAATCGCTTTTCCTCTCCCTAAACTTCTGCCTTTAGTACATGCACTGACCCGAAAGTGTCGTTCATCATAATATCAGCAGCGCCAGTAGTGAGAGCGCGCGCGTTAATTTGCTCATAATCAGCTCTGAGAAAAAGACTGCGAGCGCAAAATAAGCATTTAAACCTGGTTTTGTTCTGTATACCCCTAATGCAGGCATAAAAGCAAGGATCGATGTCAAAGAGGTCGTGGGGTGTGTGACAGCTGGGCGGAGAGACTGAAACTCCGGAGGCAGCACGCGCGCTGGGGCGGCAGATGTGCGGCTGAATCGGCGCTCGCTGCTGTTTTTGTTACCGAGGGGAGAGAGACCGAGAGGAGGGGGAGTTCTAAAGGGTGCCCGAGCCGCCGGCTCCGTTGCAGCGCAAGAAATTTTGGGGGAAGGATGCAGCGGAACCGGAGAATTCCTCTGATGCACCTCCTCTTGTGTGTGATGAGCGCGTGCTGGACGGCGCTGGAGGTACGGGGGTCCCAACCGGAGATCCCCTTATCAGTGTGAGTAGAAGAGCATGCATGCACAATATTGAGAACAAGCCATAATAATTGCATTTAACCTGTATGCATGTATATAGAAAAAAAGAGAGACAATTAGCTGTATTTTAAGAACCAATAAATGTCTAGAGTACAAATAATAGATGCATTTATAATTTATGCGCATTGCATTGTATATAAATGCATGCAAAATATAGAGAAGCCTTAATAAACTGTAGGCTATTTAATTTATGCACATTTGTAGAAAGAGAGGCTACAGCTACCATTTATGATGACTTTGGTCATATTTAAATGGATTAGTTATATCAAAAAAAGCTTTTTTAATAATTGATGTGTATTTTATTATATTTAAAGATATGCAAAACAGATAATTAATACGTTTAATCTATAATCATAAGTATACTTAGAGAGAGGTTACAGCTATGCTTTGTGATGCTATTGCGCTATTGTAATATTCTATTATCTCTATAATGCAAATATGAGAGGCTTTTATTATTTATGCACATTTTATTATACATTTTTAAGAGTCATACCATGTATACAATTAATTTGATGCAGGTTTTCACTTTTTACAGTGTAGAAAGAAAATACAGTATATGCTTTTATGGCTTAACTTTTTTTGTCATACAGTAAATGAGAAACACAAGGGAGAAACGTGGATTTAACCTACAAACCTACATGCTCTTGTATGGTCATATACAGTACAATACAATGATTACAAACAGTTACTGCTTGACTTTAACGGTTTTATTCCTAATCTATCATTATAGTATTGCTAATAATGGTGACATAATGGGTAGTAATTTCAGTGATTGAATGGCTTCTTCCCCCAACAGGGTGAAACTCTGGGCTTCAGCGTTTGGTGGTGAAATAAAATCAATAGCTTCAAAATACTCAGGATCTCAGCTCTTACAGAAGGTATTTCCCCCTCTCTCTCTCTCTCTCTCTCTCTCTCTCTTGCTCGCACACACACACACTTGCATTGGCACACACACCTCATAAGAATACAGATGGCTTTGGTTTACAACATCCAGGTGTATAATCTGAGATGTGTGAGAGAGAGAGAGCAGGACTGGGAGTTTTTGGATAAGGCCCATTACACTTGGTTTCTTTCCCCCCGATCTGTCTTTTGCATCTAAACACCTGTGTAGGACTCGCTGGAATAGACAAACAGAATAATTGAATAAATGTGTGTCTCTTTATAAAGCATCTGATGATGCACTACACACTTTAGCCACATGGTGGCAGCTGATATTATGAACTGAGTGCTTCAAATCTTTTCTGGTTATCAGGTTTAAATTTATGATATTTAAGGCATTTTGAGACAAATGTTGTACTTTTTTTTTTTAATTATGTAAAAACAGGGAAATTAGACATTGGTGCATAAAGCAGACATTTGACGCCATAACAACCCCTTTTTGTTATTTTTTATTTATTATTTATCTATTCATATCGTTTCATATTATGGAGTCTTTTTGGTGTGACGTACTGTAGATGGTTTATATTTACGTATGAACAATTCAGTATTGATAACAATGTCAAAAGAGGAAAAATGGCACATGCACATATATTAATATTTTATTATTAAAGTTCATATCTGTGCTGATATGTTGCAGATAAAGGGCTCCACCTGGTTTCTTTGTTCCACCACACCGTGTTGTAGCTATTACTGCTGTTTGAATGCACTATGCGGTGGCGTTATATACTACAGAACACACTTCATTTCCTCTCAGTTTCTATTGAAGGAAAAACAGTGATGGATGTTTTGAGATAACCCTCTCTCTCTCTCTCTCTCTGAAGTATTAATAAGTCTCTCAGTGTTGGTGTGAGATAAGAGCACAGCTCTCACCATCAGTGCACATATTATCGTCGTAATTACCTCCTCACAGAATGTGTGTACGTGACTCTTTAACTGAACTAGCCCGGGTCTGTTTATAAAACAGCGGAAATGAATGAAACTCAGGATTTGAGAATTACAGCTGAGTTTTTTAATGTATGTTAGTGACTTTTAAGCGTCCGTAAAGGTGTCTGTCTCTGTGTGTGATACAGTGAGAGAGATATTATAGACAATTGAGTTCTTTTTGTCTACCTACAGTACACTGAATGTTTAACTAAAGCTGAGATTTGGGGTCTATCTTTAGCTACAGGGCCCTCACTTACAGAAAAAATCTATAGTGTAGTCAGAGCCATTACCGGTGTTGTATTTATCCACTGATCCGAGACCAATGTGGCTGATTTACCTTGCATAATTGTTAACTGAATTATTCACCCAAAAATGAAAATTCTCTTTGTTTACTCACCCTCATGTTGATCCAAAAATCATTTGCTTTTATGTTTTTACTCTACAGTTCACGGTAACCGTGTCTGTCAAGCTCCAAAAAGGACAACATAAACTAGTCCATATGACCCATGTGCTAAACGCCACGTCTTCTAAAGTGATAATATGAGAAACAGACAGAAATTTAAAGGGATACCAAAAGCATGTCTTTCCCATTTTATGACTTTCTTCTGTGGAAAATAAAAGAAGATATTTTGAGAAATGTCTGTTTTATTTATTTATTTTTTTCCCTACAATGGAAGTCAGTTGGCTTCAATATTGTTTGGTTCCCAACATTCTTCAAAATATCTTCCATTGCGTTTCATGAAAGAAATAGTCATATAGGTTTAGAATGACATGAGAATGAATAAATAATTTTTTCGGTTATTTTTTACTAATGAATCTCATTGTGCATATTTAAACTAGTACATCATGTCCATTACAAACACAAAAAACAATGAAACTTCATGACAATGTCTTCAAATCTGGCAATTTTTCATCGCACCACTTTTCATCTGAATATCTGAATACGTCTGTAAATTAAATTTCAAATCTTAGATGGAGATTATCAGAAATCGACTTACATTTTCATTTGTTCCTTGCTAAAAAATGCTATATGAAATATAATGCATGAGCTCTTTTGATGAATGTAGGACAAATTTGGCAGATGGACAGCTGGGTAGATGACTTATAAATGCTAATCAAATGAATAAATGCAAATCAAATTATAATCTGTTACTGATTTCAAATGACATAAAATAAAGTCAATAAAAATGTATTAGATTACACATTTTAGGTAAGACTTCTTATCTTATTCTTTTGACCTAATTTGTTTGTCACATGGAAGGACAATCTTGTGCCAATTTGATATAAAATTACAAAGAAGAATAAAAGGCAATGTAACTGAATTTCTGGGATCTGTGTAATCTAAATGATATGTAATCAGTTACCGTAACACTCTTTATCGGTTTCCCATGGAAAAAACACAGCATACGGGTTTAGAATGGCATAAGGATGAGTAAATAATGACACAATTTTCGTTTTTTGCATGAACTGTCCCTTTAAGGTGAGTGTTTATGATAGAAATCTGTTCTTAATTCAGTCATAAGCTTCAATAATGAACTTGTTCTACCATCCTACCCAAAATTATTTTTATCAACCTAAACGCACACACACACACACACACACACACACACACACACACACACACACACACACACACACACACACACACACACACACACACACACACACACACACACACACACACACACACACACACACACACACACACACACATTAACACATTGTAAAATGTCCCAGCCAGTTGTGTTCTCTCTTCATTGCCGTTTCTGCGTATGTTTGCACTTTTTCCCATCATCCTGCTCAAGGGGCGTGACCGATGGGTGGGGCTCAGCGCCAATAAACTGTCTGTCTGAAGAGCTAAAAGCAGAAAGGGAGGGATGAGGCAGCAGGCCGGTTCATTAAGGAGGATCGTTAAGAGTGATCATTAAGCTTGTTATGCAAAATTACCTGATTTTTACACAAAGGGGGAGAAAAACAGCCATACAGATGTCACCCTTTGTTGCTTTCAATCGCTGAAATTTCCACATCGCCGCAACAAAATAACAGATTGTACAAATACATTACCATTAAGCGTCTTTACAGTCAGTAATTTTGTGGCATCTTGAGAATATGATGGAAAAAACGCTTTTGTCCAGTCACTCCCCGGGACTGTTTCACAACAGTGTTTTGAATCAGTGGGGTGATCATCACTATTGATGAACGCAGCATTAATGGCTTTGATTATGGCTTTTTTGGTGCCGGGACGGAGGGTGAGGGGTGGGGAGGCAGGACAGGCGTGAAATGAACTGTTCCGCCTCAGTAACCCTCCATGGTCTCTCTCTTAAAGGGGTAATTTGCTGCGTGGTGCTGCGATCTGTGTGTGTGGAGGGGGGTGTCGCTGTTAGAAACATGTCGTGGGATCTGAGATGTGCCAGAGTGTGTGTTTTCATGCAATGTGATGTCCTGTTGTCTTTTTTTTTTTTTTTTTTTGTCTTTTTTTAGGGGGAGTTGTTTCGCTTACAGGGGCTTTTTTTTTTTTTTTTTTTTATGTCCTGTTGTTTTTAGAATAAAACTGAGAGATGTATGCTTGTTTCTTTTCTTTCTCTCTGTCTTTTTTAAAGTTAAAGAGATGTTTTGGGATCTGAGATGTGCAAGAGTGTGTGTTTTCATGGGATTAATGTCCTGTGTCTTTAAAAAAGACATGAGAGACATATGTATGCTTGTCCATTTTTCTTACTGGAAACTTATTTTCATCAAATAGTCTTTTTTTTGTAGTTAAAAGGGCTGTCTGGGACATATTTTTGGATCTAAGATGTGCGAGTCTGTGTGTTTTCAGAGAATTTGTTTCCTGTTGTCTTGATAAAAGTAGATGAAAATTATATATATATGTTGTGCCCACTGGAAAAAATATGTTTTTGTAGAAAAGTAGAAAGGACTGTGTTACGTTTTAGGATTTAGCTATTTTTTGTGTGAGGTTGTGTGGGATTTGTGTAGCGAGACATGAGAGAAATATGTATGTTTATCCATTTTTCTTGCTAGAAATTTGATCAGCTAGATATTTTTTAAAGTTATAAGGAGTGTCTGGGACATGTGTGTGGACAAAAAACGATTACTAAAAACTGATTTTGTATCAGAAAGGCCTTTTTCAATTTAAACAGACTGTAAAGAACAGGTATTGGGATTTGACACGTGCAAGAGTGTGTTTTCATGCAATTCATGTCCTGTTGTCTTTGAAAAATCTGAGATATGAATGCTTATTCATTTTTCTTATTGGAAACTTATTTGTATCAACTAAAATGAAAATATTTTCTGTTGTCTTGATAAAACTAGACATAAAGTACATACGGTATGTGTTTTAGCCTACTATAAATATTACATTTTTTACCCAAAAGGCTTTTTTTAAAAGTTGAAAGGACTGTGTTAACATATTTTGGATTTAGTGATTTGTGTGTATTTGTTTTTTCATGAAATCTCCTGTATTCTTTAAAACAGACTTGAGATATGTATGTTTATCCATTTTTTTTAATACAGCAATTTTTATTGGCCTTTTGTAAAGTGTAAAGGACTGTCTGAGACACATTTTTGGATCTGAGATGTGTAAGTGCGTGTTTTCAAAGGATTTATGTCTATTTATACTTGATAAAAGTATACGTAGGTATAAATTATATATCTGTTTTACTGAATATATTAGTTCTTTACACAAGTGATTGTGACAAGTGTGTGTCAGTGATTGCATTTTGAGTGTGTTTTGTTCATGTTTCGCTTAACCCAAACTTAATTTGATCAGAAAGGCTTTTTTCAGGTGGAGTGGTGTAAGCCTGCAGGCGTCGATGCCCGAGTGTGTTTGAATAGTCTAATATCACAATGCCCGTTGAGTGCTGTTGCTTCAGGTGTCACTTGTACTGCAGACTCAGCGTTGTCTGAAGTGTAGTTCATTATCCAGACTCGCCCAGGCTTGACAACTTATTATCTTTCTCCTGAATTCTGACTCCATTTCAATTACCCTCCAACAATGCGTGGCCCTTTCGACAAGCCCCGCCCAGCCTCCTCTAAGCAGCCCACCCACAGCGCTCTGCCTCCACCAATAATACACACTGCAGCAGCAGTTCCACCAATTACGGCGACAAGATTGAGCTCGTTATCTAGAGAGGATTTGTCTTATCAGCCAATCAGAGCGGCCACTGTCAGAGAGCGGCGCACGACGGCATGCTTATCTGAAGACTTGTGGCACTAACTCGAATGAGACAGACAGCTGTATTAACGCAGAGACAATGCAAACCGTAGGTCATGGAGACTTGTAGAGGCCTCTTCTTACCGTCCCCTGTCTCTCCATCAATGTCTCTACTCATTTTTTATCTCTGTTTGTCTCGTCCCTCTTCCACAGCCACACATGACTGCCTTCTTCAGATTTGCATACATCTAAATGTTCCAGTTCATCACTATTTACTGATCACAGACAAATGAACTTGTCATGCTGGACACTGATCTGTTGAAATCATGTTTGGAGGTATCACACTATCCATTAGACCAAAGGAATAGATGATTATTGGTCCCCCACTGTCATCATTAGCACTACTTATGCTAAATGTGTTGATTTAGTTTTAAGTTTAGTTTAAGTTCTATGTCTGAATTTTTTAGATCTTTGAAGGAGATATTTGTTTTAGGATTTTCTATAGAGATTAACAAAGCAAAGACTTATAAAGTGTCCATTGAGATTATTTAACATGCTTCAATGTGAACCAACCCTACACCTAAACCTACCCCTTACAGGAAACTTTGTGCTATTGCAGATTTTCAATACACTCCATTCTGTGTGATTTATAAGCGTTTTGAAAAGTGGGGACATGGGGTAATGTCCTGAAAAGTCACCTTCTCCTTGTAATACCTATGTCATACCCTTGTCATTATATAAATTTATGTCCTCATTTGTCACAAAAACGCGCGCGCACACACACACACACACACACACACACACACACACACACACACACACACACACACACACACACACACACACAAACACTTGTAAAGCTATTTTTGTGGGGACTTGCCCTATTGTTGTTGTTTTTTGCTGACGTAATGATATTGTCTATCCACTACCCCTTACAGAACCCTTTCTGCATTTTTACATTTTAGATAAGCATCAAGTATTTTTATTTTATTTTTAGGTTTTTCTATCAAATGCCCCACAATAGAGAAGAAACCTCTACACACACACACACACACACACACACACACACACACACACACACACACACACACACACACACACACACACACACACACAATAGCATCAATAGAAGTAAAGAATAAAATGGTCTGCTGCATTAAAGAGTACAAATATGAATGCAATTAAATTAGTTATTTAATTTCTATTTGCTACTTTTTTGTTACAGTCTAATGTTTCCAGTGTGCTTGTCTGAATTTTTTTTTTTTTTTTTGTAGGCTAATAATTGTTCTAATACATGCAATTCTTTGACCATTACCAGACGAGCTCCATTAAAAATAGATCTATTTCAAGTTTGGCTTTATTTGATGTGTTAAATTACAGAAACCGTGTGCGTTATATTTAAAAGTATTTTAAAGCTGTTTGTATTGTTCAAAGAATTTTTTTTTTAATCCACAAAATGTCATTCAGTCTTGAACACACTATAGTCAAATGTCTGTCGTGCGTAAATTCACTGCGTAATATGACCCGTTTATTTCTCTTTAGAAATACAAGGAATATGAGAAGTCGGTGCGAATAGAGGAGATCGACGGCGCGAAATTGGTGAAAAATGTGGCGCAGAATATGGAGGAAATATTTCGGAAAAAAGCGGAGGCCACACGAGTAAGTAACTTAAGTGGAAAATAACTGAATATGTTCTGCTTGCGACTGTTTTATTTGTAAACTAATGGCCTTAGCGTACGCTTAATATTTTTGTTCATATAATTTGGAATGATTTCTATTATTATTAGCTATTTTTCAAATGAATTTACGATTTTTGCATGAATTTCTATTGTTTCAGTCAGCATTTTTCATCACTCATTGTCTTGGATGCTGCAGCCGCAACAGCTTTATTTATTACTAACGTATAAAAAGCCTCTCGATTAAAGCTTCTCCCTTCTATATGGAAGAACATATAGATTTTCCCGTTACAGCCAGCTCATGCCGTTATTCTTCAGAGGGACACACGCGGTCCAGGCTTTAATTGCCTGTGTGTGTGGAGTGTGTGGAGGAGATAGGCTTATCTAACTCCTGCAGATACACACTGTCACTTTATGATGCAATGGAGTCGGTTTGCCATGAAAGGTAAAACCCATGAAATACACCTCATGCATTTGTAGCTTTCAACTGCGTATACTGATTTTATAAAATGCATGCGCGTATTTATGCGAAATAAATTTACGCGTTTGTCGGATTTGAAGGGAGTTGATGCAATTTATACCACAGAAATCCAAGTGCATTGCAGCACATTTTATTTCGTTTGAAAATAATTCTACAAATATGGGAAAACATCATTTAAACACTTTCGTTTCATGTTTGTATCCAGAGTGGTTTTATTTTGGAATGATTTCCTGCTGGCAATGTACGCGGAAATAGTTTTTCTAGACTATCTTATATATATATATATATATATATATATATATATATATATATATATATATATATATGTGTGTGTGTGTGTGTGTGTGTGTGTGTGTGTGTATATTAAACAAACCACTAATGTTTTTGTTATATAACCTACTTGTAATATGTTAAATCTATAATAAATTGACAAGTGATGTCCTCTTCTTATGCTGACCTACTCAAGCGCGTGCATCTGTTCACGAGCATATGACACTGAGGAAATCTGCGCGCTGACTGCTGACTAACATATTTCACTAAAATATTGTTTCAGAGCTGTTTAAAAGTTGGCATGGTTAAATAATCAACTAGGCAAAAAAAAAAAAAAAAAAAAAACTATATGCTGTCTTTCAGGGCTGTCGATAACTCTGAAGAACTCTGTCGTCTGTGATTTTTTTAGGGTGTAATTTAACAGTTCAGCAGCAAACTAATAGTTCTAAGCGTTATTAAGACTTTTAAAACAAAATGGCTCAAACGTTAATGTTTTTAGAAAGTATTTCTGATTTAAATCTCTACCGAAACCACAAATGCTTATTGGTCATGTTTGTTAAATCCAGACCGATTATAATAGCAACGGAAAAAAGCGTCGTGTTGGGACTTACCTCCTCAGGTAAACGCGCTATTCAGTTCGCTAGCGCCGCCTGTTCGCCGAGAGGTGAAAATACCAGCTCTAGGCCCTAACTAACTCGTGATTTAGCTTTTGTGGTTAATGAGGCGATTAAAAACACTATTGAAATGTATTTGTGTGAAAAAAGAACACACAAGCCACCCCCAGCCTTTTGTTTCGACTGTATTTTGGGGTCAAAACCAAAAGGCAGTCTATAGGCTAATTCACACCCTGTTTGTGTCTAAAACATATTTAGAACTCAACATATTGCTGACATGCATAAATCAAGACTTTGTTTTTCAGGAACATAACCTCATTTTATTATTATTATTATTATGTTTTACAGAGCAGCTTGGCTTATATTTCTAGAGGGTGTTTATAAATTGGCACAAAGCCTCTTTTTTGGTTATGTTCCTATAATTTCCTCGAAATGCGACAAGTATTAATTATTTTTCCTAAAGCGCTTTGTGGATTGGAAGCAATTATACCGGCATGTAACTAAAAATGCATGCTAGCAGTTTTCAATGACAACAAAACATACACTGTCCTTTACACACACACACAACATTGTATTTGCCGCAAGGCAACATGCACGTGATATACAACCTGTTTGCAAGCAGTAGGTAAACTAAACTGTTTAGTTTTTAGTTTAAAGAGGTAGCCTTAAACAATTACTTTTATAAATAATTCAGTATGACTATTTAAGTCATAACTCTTTATGACTGGGGTTGTCACTTTTATTCTCCGGTGACTGTTTCTCAGGGTCAGTGTATTATTGAAAGTCAATTTATGAGTTCATGTATAATCACAGGAAAAAGCATGTTAACTTATGACCAGATAAGCATGATAATATTTAGTATATTTGTAAATGACTTATTATATAAGAGTTATAAAATGTGTTTTACATAGAGGCTCATCATCACAAATGTCTGCATTTTGAAAGCTCTCACAGCCCATCAAGATAAAATCTTTGTGTGTTGCCATCAATCATCTAAGTTTCTGCTGTTTTCTCTGTCATCTAGAGGCTTGTAGAAGCGGCAGAAGAAGCTCATCTCCAGCATGAGGAGAACCCTGACCTACAGGTGAGAGAGTTTGTACACTTGTACACTATGTTTTGCAGTATTGTATGTGATGATTTCAGAACCATGGACAGTTCTTTGTTCAGAAACAAAGAAAAACCCAGTTGTTCTAATGCTCTGATGCCACTTCGTAGTAAATATCCAAACCCATCTAAAATTACATGCATATTCATTTTTAAAATGCTCCTATTGTCATGGATGTTTCATGGGGTGTTATATGAAATTGTATTGTGTTCTTTAGAATAGCCTCTTAGGGGATGTTTTAACTGTAGAGCCCCTCACACTCCTTGCTGTAATCTTGTGGCCCTGCTTTATGCAAATGTCCTGTACATGACCTCCAGCTTAGTTCTTGAAGTGAATTATTTTTATATATATATATATATATATATATATTTATGTGTTGGAAAGCCCTCCCCTCTCTTCGGCCTCCGCACTCCGACTAAGATAAATGACTTCACGTTGGCTGCGCTATTCAGGGACAAATGGAAAATTCACTGAAGCAAAATACGTTTAAAATAATGGTATCCCCCCTCAGTAATGAATTCATGCGCTCACTCTGTTATACGTAGGAATACATTTCCAATGATTCATAAATGTTTTTTTTTTCATTCACGTAACTAATTATATTGAAAGAGTCAGATTGCAGCCTCTATATTTCAGTATGTGGTTTTTGTAAAAGAAATATTTTTTGCTAAACAGAAGGATGCTTATTTTAGGGCTTCAAACTCTTTATTGTAACACATTCAGTCATATTTACACACTCATTAATTCAATCATTTTTTCACTCATTTTTTAAATAATGTGCAGGCCTAACATTTTTCTGTGTTTATATTATGCATGTATGTAAGTATGTACATATCTATCACATACATATCTCAATGTATATTTATTATAGGAATGAATATAAAAAATTACTTTCTAAAATAATTTGTAGCCCTAATAACTCTTTAGTCAGTAGAACTTTAATATATAGACAGCAATAAAGAACAAATTTTTTGAATGTTGTTACTGATTTTGATGACGGTCAAATACATCAGGACATTAAAAATGCTATATTATCTTTTATTATATAATAAAAAAAAAAATCAATTACATAGGGTATAAAAATGCGCCAAAAATATAGGATATGACATGGATGTTGTTATCGTTGATTTTTTCCCCCGCCTCAGTGTAAGTATATACAAACTAGTCTGGCCGACACTGAATGTTTCTAAAGGTCTGGATGAAACGGTTCTGACCGTGACTCTTTGAATGAGGAGTTCTGACTCAGAACCCACTGAGACCGGGATTCGGTCGGGTGTGCAGCACCTGCTCCTGCTGTTTGTTGATAACCCTCAAAAGCTTGTCGCAGTGCTGTCAGAAATGCTGAGTGTGGAGCGTTTCTCCTCTCGACTCCGCTCCCCCTCCGCCCCTCCAGGGGTGTAT
Source organism: Acrossocheilus fasciatus (assembly GCA_036784905.1). Classification (NCBI taxonomy): domain Eukaryota; kingdom Metazoa; phylum Chordata; class Actinopteri; order Cypriniformes; family Cyprinidae; genus Acrossocheilus; species Acrossocheilus fasciatus. The sequence goes on along the minus strand of CM071948.1, from coordinate 25,699,887 downwards.
CACCGGAGCGCCCAGCCGTGGTATGAGCTGTCATTGTTGGGCTTTGTACTGATGCCCCCCTCCCCAAAAGGAGCTGTAGTCAAGTGCATACACACATACACACACTGCTTAATGATAAACACAAAGGTGTTACCAAGTACACTCACCTAACAGATAGATAGCCTCTTTTCACAGAATGACCTCTGGTCCAGTAAAGTGAGAGGTAGTTTAATCACGCAGGGCCTCTGGACACAATCTAAATGTTCTTCGTCCATTATCCTTTATAGTTCGACTGGGGCAACGGTGAGAAATGTTTGTGTGTGTGTGCGTGCTATCCATAAACATTTTTAATGCTTTAGTTGCACCATTTTTTTTTTAATCTCACAGAAGTGTTTGAAACTGTGCCCATATTTGCAAAGTCTGCATTCAAAAAGTCAGAAATTTCAATATGAACATTTTTGGAGAAACATCAAAGCCAAAGTTGATACTTAAACATTACAGATTTCTGTGAAGTCCCTGTTAGATTATATTTATTAATGTTTGTTTACTCACCATTTATGTGATTGAAAATATGGTAAAAACACATTTTAAATGTAATTTATTCCTGTGATGCAAAGCTGAATTTTCAGCATAATTACTTCAGTTTTTTTCTGTCACATGATCCTTGAGAAATCATTCTAATATGCTTACTTGCAGATCAAGAAACATTTCTTATTATTATTAATGCTGAAAACAGTTGTGCTGCTCTGAAATTTTGTGATTTTTTTTATTTTTTTTTGCTGAAAATTCAAAAGAACAGCATATATATGAAATAGAAAATTTTTGTTGCATTTAAAAAAAACTTACTGACCACAAACTTTTAAATGGTAGTGAACTGTAACATAATAAAATGAATATTAAAAATATTGCTAGCAATGTTAATTTTTTCATTTGCATTTTCTTTTTTCCAGCCATTTATTTGTTTTGCTCATTTGTTTCCTACAGTACGAGTATTTCAATGCAGTGCTTATAAATGAGGTGGATGAAGACGGGAACAGTGTGGAGCTGGGAGGAGAGTTTCTCCTGGAACCCAACGATCATTTTAATAACCTATCCGTCAACCTCAGCCTCAGCGTGGTGCAGGTGCCAACCAACATGTACAATAAAGGTAATGCATCCTGTTTTTACCTGGACATACAGGATATGAGGTGTGATTCAACCAACATGACACATTGATTGGTTGATGGCAGTACAAGAACACACACAATCCCAAAACTGGTTAGTATCCCGAGCAGCAGGATGGGAAAAACATCAGTTCTTTCAGAATTGGTAAAACATCTGCTATAATGTAAAGAAATATTTTTGATTTATATGTTGCCTGCAAGAAGTGTATTTTATTACTTATCAGTATTGAAAACCATTTTTTTTTTAGTATTTAGTAGAAACTATGATGCTTTTTTTTCAAGATTCTATGGTGAATAAAAAAGTTTGGTTTAAAAAAAAAAAACATTATAAATGCTTTTACAGTCACTTTTGATCAATTTAATGTGTCCTTGCTGAATAAAAGTAATATATATATTTTTTTACCCCATACTTTTGAATGGTGGTATATCACTGCTCCTGTATCATAAAAATATCAAGCAGCAAAAACTGTTTTCAAAAATGATTCCAAACCTTTAACTGGTAGTATAAAAACAAGTTTACAGTTCATGTTGTACATGTAAGGGGATAAATGTGGCCATTTAAGGGTCCTCTATGCAGATTAATTGAGAAACAGAGAGAGTAACTTGAATAACAGTTTAAAAGCTTTAAATATGCCGTTATATTTCGCAATAAAAAGCTCCTGGGTGTCCTAACAGAAACTGCCCCATGTTGCGGAGTGAAAGATAGAGAGAGTTAAGTTAGTATGTCATAGAGCAGTGATAATAGCCAACCACCTCAGGTCATTCTGAAGTTACTGATCCAAGAACGAACTCTTCAGTGTCACTGCAGCACTACGGGTCAATAACTACCTGGGGACGACGCAACGAACAAAGCCAAGGGCTCGATGCCCCAGCGAAGAGTGAGAACAGAGTAATCACTCTTAAAGTAGCTGTTCGCTTTGTGATCTGTGGATGCCGCAGTGGCCGCTCACGCATGGTGGATGCGCTTCGTCCCTTTGTGTGCGCCCGTAATGGCCTTTCAATGGCGGCGCTTTGTGTGCTGGAGGACAAAAGCAAAGGGTTTTTTATGGAGTCAGGTTGGACTCGGAGCAGAAGGAGGGGTGGAACTGGATGAAGTGATTTAACCGCTCTGCTTTTGGCTTGTCCGACGAATGAAAGAAGGGTTAAAGGTCAAATTAGAACTGTGTTATTGCAGTGATTGCAAATGATGCTTCAAATAAACTTTTTCACACTCTTTCTCTCTCCGTCCTTTTAGACCCTGACATAGTTAATGGAGTCTATTGGTCAGAAGCCTTGAACAAAGTTTTCGTGGATAACTTCAAAAAGGACCCGACTCTTATTTGGCAGTACTTTGGAAGCGCTAAAGGTTTTTTCCGACAATACCCAGGTGCGTAATGTTGCATTATGTCAGCGCAGGAATTGATGAAGATCAAACTGGCTGATTTCACTAATGTTTTAATTTTACAGACCATCAGAGAGGACATAAGAGAAAATTCATTCCATTAATCAAAGCCTGTGGCGGACTAAATCACATCTTACATCTTATAGCATTATGCCAAATTTACATATATTAGCTATTTGTGCTAAACAGATGTGGTTAAAGAGCTGAACCGGCAGAGATGTACCGTCTCTTTGATTTCTAACTACAGAGTCTGCAAACTATAAAACAGTAAATGTGAAAAATTGAATGAAGTTATTAAGAACAGTTCTGTGATATGGATGTATGTGTGTGTGTGTGTGTGTGTGTGTGTGTGTGTGTGTGTGTGTGTGTATGTGTATATATTTTTTTACACCATGTGTTTTCCCAGGTGTGAAATGGCATCCTGATGAACATGGTGTAATTGCTTTTGACTGTAGGAACAGAAAATGGTATGTACAACTTTCCTGCTTTAAATGATTCTTGAAATGTCTTTTTTCTGCTTTTTATTTGTTTCCTGGTGGTGAGTATAATCAGTAAGCGTTTGTTTTATTTTAAAGGATAGAGTCCATTAAAACCAAACCTTTTAGTTGGTTTCTTAATACTTTGAATGTGAATTCATCTATTTGCAATGCTGTCCCGCCGCTTGATGTCTCAGGTATATCCAGGCGGCCACTTCTCCTAAAGATGTAGTGATTCTGGTGGATGTCAGTGGCAGTATGAAGGGTTTAAGACTGACTATAGCCAGACAGACGGTCGCTTCAATACTGGACACGCTCGGGGATGATGACTTCTTCAACATTATTGCAGTGAGTTCAACAGAGAAAGCTTTCTCAAGCTTAGTCTTCTTCTTATCCATTTTTTTTTCATGAATGTAGATACCTTTCCAAATGCAGCTAATCAGTTTCCACAACCTCAATCCAAACCTGAATTATTAACAATAAAGTAAAAATGGCTCTAGAACAGTGGCTGTGGTAAACTTAATCTAACATGGTTTGCTAGATAAGATAAATGTTAAATGTCAAAATGAAAATGAATTTAATTGAATATATTTTTAAAATGAATGATAATTTATTATATTTCATTAAATTTATTATTATTATAGAAATATGACAAACAAGTATTTGGGTTCAGTAAGATTTTTGAAAGAAAGCAAGGATGCATTAAATTGATGAAAATATATTTCTGTTTCTAAATAATGCTGTTCTTTTGAACTTCTAGTCATCAGAGAATTCTGAAAAAAGTATGGTTCATTCTTTTTACATAGCGTTTTTAGCATTGAAAATAATAATACTTGTTTCTTAGGCAGCAAATCAGTATATTAGAATGATTTATATTAGAATATTATATTCTAATATATCAGAATATTAGAATGAACCACCATCATTACACTGAAGACTAGAGTAATGATGCTGAAAATTCAGCTTTTATCACAGGAATAAATTACATTTTAAATGTACTAAAACAGTTATTTTAAATTGTAAAAGTATTTGTTTTTATATTGTTTTGATCAACTAAATTCAGCCTTGGTGAGTATAAGAGACTGCTTTCAAAAACCTGACCAACCCCAAACTTTTTTAATCAATTTGTTTTGTTTTGAAACTTACAACTTGTTCATACACTTTAAAAAAGCAAGGGAATTTGTTTAAAATCCATAAGTGAAATAATTAGTACCCTTTAAGATATCAATTAATTTGAAACCCCGTTTTTAATTAACACTCACTGTGTCTAATATTTCTTGTGTTTCCAGTACAACCAAGAGATCCATTATGTGGAGCCCTGTCTAAACGGCACTCTCGTTCAAGCTGACAGTACTAATAAGGATGTATGTCTTTCTCTTATTAAACAATGGCACACACTTTCTGGCTATAATTACCTAATTTTCAGTGAAATTAGGACTCTTAAAACATATCTGAAAGCCATTCCACTTGTTATTATTCATCAGCACTTTAAAGAGCATCTGGACAAGTTATTTGCCAAAGGAATCGGACTCCTGGGCAATGCACTGACTGAGGCTTTCACTATCTTAAATGAGGTGGGTGAAGATTACGAAAAGCGTGAGATTACAGAGGTCCGGTATCATGACAGCTCTCCGTTCTGCTCCCGCACAAGTGTGTGTGTGTGTGTGTGTGTGTTGTCTCGCTGTTCCAGCCCCTCCTCGAGACACCTCTATCTCTCCCTGTGATTAATTGTGGTAATTGGCAGCACTGATTAATACGCTGATGAAAGAGAAAGCAATTGCAGACGAGATAGTGCTCAAAGTCGGTCCGGTTGCGCCCTTTATCTCTCTTTTCTCAGACCACTAGTCTCGTGGAAAGAGCAGAGGGGAGAAACGCAGAGACAGAAAGGAGGATAGGGTTATATCTGTATTTGTCACATTCATTAGAGCCAGTCCATTAATATGGTAATCGTAAAAACCTGAGTCCGGCCCCTTTAAAGGACCGCATACTGTGTTTGTATCTGATTGGTTGAAAGTATAAAAAAAGAACGAAGTAGACGTAGCAGTCTTTGACTTTTCGAATGACATCATGCACTGCACCGCAGTAAATTTTGTTTGGTGGAAAAGACAATAGTAGATAATCCAAAGCCTGATTATCTCTAATAATGCAGGTTATTATAGCAGCAAAATGTATCCTTCTAAATACTATATAGCGTTTTCTGCTCAGTCTATCTGCAAATATTGAACTCAATATGCATCAAAGAATCCTAAATAAATTGATTAAATAAATGCATTGGTGTCCATAAGAGCCTTCTTTCAAGAACATATTAACAAAACAAAAATATATGTAAAAATATTACCAACTAACCTTTAAAAATACAATTTTAACTCACTTTTTATATGATATTGTATAGTTTATTATTATTATGTTTTGTTTCTTCTTCTTATAAATTTCTACTAGATGACTTTTTAACCAATTATAACATTATATTATATTTTTGTTTGTACATTATCATGTCTGTTGTCTGCATATTACAAAGATTTGATCAAAACATGCAATATTTTGCAAATAATGCTGATGCATTGTCATCTGTACAGTAATCACACACATACTGTATGCAACCAATGTAATCATAACATAACTAAACAATAAAATATTCAAAGGCTGTGCTATTTTGTGTCTGAAGTTAAGCTACTGATACTGCTATACATAAAAAAAAGTACAGTAGTTAATTTAGGGTTATTGCTACTTTAGTCACTCTTGATATTGACCAATTAGCATCCAGGATGTATCATACAGCATAAACACAGTATCGGATATAGCTCTTTTTAGACTGGTAATGTAGATGCAGAAACCATTTTGAAGACAATTTCCTGTTTGATTCTGCTGTTAGGTTTTAGCTTTATGTGTTAGTGAATCTCTATAAGGCTGATAAGTTATTCTGTCGAGCTGAATTCTCATTCTCATAATGAAAAGTCTCTCTCTCTCTCGTGTCTCCTTATCGCTCCCTCTCACTGTGCAGATTAATCAAACCGGCCGAGGAAGTTCATGTAGTCAGGCGATCATGCTGATAACAGATGGAGCTACTGCAATGTACGATGATGTTTTCGCCAAATATAACTGGCCTGAGCGCAAGGTAAGATTAATAAAATGATCAAAAGGAGGTTTTCTGCACATAACAACCACATTTTCAGTTTAAAAGCATCAAAATCATAAATATGTATCATTAAATCTTACTTGAGATACATTATAAACTGCAGCATTATTTCTGTCAAGTATATTGGTTCGTTTCCTGCCTAAATGCAGTGTGTTTTCTTTTACTTTATGGACTTAGTTATGATTGCTTTTTTCACCCCAGCACAAGTGTAAAATTCCCCTTTGAGATCATTTTGACATTTTGAAGAATTGTGTTTGGCTCCTGCGGTGGTTGTCTGAAAAAGTGTGTTAATGTATATTGAATTGCTGACAGGACCAGCTTATTTGACACTCTTTTCAAACATGGGAGAAAGTGTTGAATAAACTGATTTGGAGGGTTTGCTCATGTATCTGCCCTTGGCGGTGCTGAATCAGTCACCCGATTGACCCTGTGAACCAGTGTTTGCCGACTATGGCGCAGGTTGCGCTACCAGACATGTTCATAAAGCATTCGGCATTGAGGTGAACATGTTAAGCGAACATTTCTGGCCTGTATTTGTCGCATGTGTAAGTCTGCGTCTCATGTCCTAATCGGCGGGGGGAGAAATGCGTTTTTACAGCATGCAGAAGGAGTGTGTGTGTGTGTGTGTGTGTGTGTGTGTGTGTGTGTGTGTGTGTGTGTGTGTGAATCGTCGCTGGCCCACTGCGGTGTAACCGCTCAGTATTGGTTGGAATCAAAAACCATTTATACATGGGAGACAGGAGCAATGTACTGAGAAATGGAGGGATGGAGAATGAAAAAGGGGAAGGGAGAGAGTGAGAGAGAGAGAGAAAAAATGAGTGCGCAGAGAAGAAACATTGAGAGGAATGGTTGCGTTTGCACAGCCGTATCTTGAGACCACCTTCATGTGCACAAATTAATAAATAAAATGTAAAAACATTAAAGGATGTACATTTTGGACAAGATCATCTATTAAATAAAAATCTTTTTTGTTCTCTATGCTCACATCTTTGGTTGTTGCATTTGGCTTTTTTTCTTCCCCAGCAAGAGCATCTTGACACATGCATTTAATAGTATTTTTAACTTGACAAAGAAACTACAAAATTAATGTTTGCATTGTTTAGATGCATTTCTCACTTGACATTGCCTTTAAAATAACGTAAAAACAAAAAGTAATACAGGCTGTAAGCAGGGTTGTTACTGTAAACTATTAAACTATTAAAATAATTTTTACTAATTTAAATAAAGCTGAAATAAAATAAACAATATATAAATATCAGATGAAAAACTTCCTAAAATTTCTAAAACAAATTGAACTAAGAATAAATTAAAGCTATACAGAAATATAAAAACTAGTAAAATGACAAAAGCACATAAGACAATTACTAAAACTGAAACAAAAAATATAAAAATAAAAACTAATTCAAAATATTAATAAAAACTTTAATAGTATATAAATAATACTAAAACTACACTGGATTTAGGGTCCTGTGTGTTTTTAAACAGGCTAAACTGATTTGAAATTTTAAAGAAAAGAAAAGAAAAGAAAAGAAAAGAAAAGAAAAGAATTGATCATCGCTGAGTACTCATGCAGGGTCTCTGGTATCTGAAACTGAATCTTAAAACATATGGTGAACAATTTTCCTAGTTGGTTTGTTACACCAGTTGTGTAATTAAGTAAATGTGCCAAGGCAGTTGTTTTCCAATGAGTAATCAAGTAATCAGGATTTACCCTGACTATGGGAAACAAGCAGTTTACATTGTAGGAGTTAAAATATACTCTTTTCTTTTTCTCCATAGGTTCGTATATTCCCCTACCTGATCGGCCGTGAATCTGCGTTCGCTGATAACCTAAAATGGATGGCGTGTGCCAATAAAGGTTTGTGATTTTTTTTGTTTTTTTTGGGGGGGGGGGAGGGGGGGGATCTTCCAAATGACGAGTTGAATTTGATTTACATTCCATTTTAATTTTTTCTAATTAGTTAATTAATTATCCTGGCTGGGTTTTGCTGGTCACGGAAGCTAAACCCAGCATTGTGGGTTTATTGGTGTGAAAGCTGGAGGAAATCACGCGGGTGTTGAGTGCTTGATGGGAGTGTGACGGAAACTGGCTCAACTCGCAGAGCTGACATGCAGAGGTCAAGGGTCAACTGAGCCTAAATCACTCTTCCTGTCAGCTCGACTCCCGTGGCTGCACAGCGTTGATCACTCCCATGTGCCCACGCCACGGATGACTGGCTGCGGGATGAGGAACGCAGGCACACACACACACACACACACACACACACACACACACACACACACACACACACACACACACACACACCATGCTGAGAGTTTCTAGCTCTGCACCTGGAGCCTCTGCAGTAGTACATGCACATTTTCAACACTGCCAAATGGATGGAAAATACATCTGATAATCAGCCAGTATATTGTAATCATTTAATATACACACCATTCAAAAATTTGAGGTCAATAACATTTTTAGATGTTTTTGAACATAAACCTCACCAAAGATGAAAATATTAGTACAATTTAAAATAACTTTTCTATTTAAATATATTTTAAAATGTAATTTTTAGTGTTATTGTTAATGTTTATTTTACTGTTTATTTTTACTGTATATATATAGAGAGAGAGAGAGAGAGAGAGAGGTTAATCTGCAATGTTGCTGTGTTGTGCAGGTTACTTTAGTCAGATCTCCACGCTGGCTGATGTTCAGGAGAACGTGATGCGGTATTTGCACGTGATGAGCAGACCTAAAGTTATCGACCATGAACATGACACAGTGTGGACTGAAGCCTATGTGGACAGCGCAGTAAGTATAAATAATTACGCCGTGTTGTGTGTGTACAGCATCCGTATCCCTTACAGAAACGTACAATGTGAACCATAGTTTCTGCAAAAATACGATTGTTACTAAAATAAGATACCACACTTTTAGTTATAAATCACCACAGTTATCAAAAATAAATTTAAAAAAATTACAGAAAAGAAACTTCTTATACTGTATTATTATTTTATTAGTTATTTACAGTACCAACAACAACTGTAGTAACTGTGGTATTTTAGCAGAAATCAATGCCACTATGGTACATTTTTGTAAAGGGTTTGCTAAGGGTTTGTCTAAAAACATCCAAAGTATTTTCTCTACGAAGTCTATGTGTTTTCTACAATCATTCACCTTCATAAAATGCAACTCAGTCCTCATTAGTAGCTCAGTAAAGTCCCCGAAGGTCTCATCAAGACACTCTTCCATTCAGTGAGCACTACGAGAAGCAGATCAGGTCACACACCGTGCAGTGTGTCTCTTGTATGTGTGTAGACGTGAGCACATGTCAATGACACGTATTATTTTTCTCCCTGTGTCCCTATAGCTCGCACAGGCGCACAAGGTAACAGTCGTAACCGGTGTCTCTGTGGCTCTGTTCCCAAACCTAGTGAGCTGCCTACGGAGGCAGCATTTTAAGGGCACGCACAGCACGAAGTCTGTTCCTCCTAAGATAGCTAATAACAGCCGAATTTCGATGGCAGCACCTAGTGAACCAGGCAATCCCAGAATGCACTGCAACAAGTTTAAAGGGCTAAAAACAGATTGTAGATAGACTTTCAGAAAAACAAGGTACAAAAGGGGTCACTGGGGTGGTACTCTTTTATAAGGTACAGATTTTTACCTTATTTACCCCTAAAAGGTGCATATTAGTACCTTAAAGGTGTCGATATAATTACCATTTAAAATAAAAGTTTTAATATGGTTTTAAATGTAATTTATTCCTGTGATGCAAAGCTAAATTTTCATTTTAATATGCTACTTTGCTGCTCAAGAAACATTTCTTATTTTGTCAGTGTTTTACTATGTATTTACTATGTATTTTTATGTATTAAATAATATGAACAAACAATGAACAATACATTTATTACACTATTTATAAGTCGTTGTTAATGTTAGTTAATAAAAATAGAGTTTTTCATTGTTTGTTCATGTTAGTTCACAGTGCATTAACTAATGTTAACAAACACAACTTGTGATTTTACTAATGCATTAGTAAATGCTGAAATTAACATTAACTGAGATTAATAAATGCTGTAAAAGTGTTGTTCATTGTTAGTTCATGTTAACTACTGTAGTTAACTAATGTGAACTAATGAACCTTATTGTAAAGTGTTACCGAAATCATAATACACTACCATTCCAAAGATTTCTGTTTTACGCAAAACAATAAATAAACTCAACAAGTTCACTTTAAATGATTAAAAAATTGACAAAAAATGTTCTTGTGAGCTTTCTATTCATCAAAGATTTCTATTAAAAAAACTGTTCTTTAACATTGATAATAATAATAACAACCATTATTAATAAACTAACATAACCAGTAATAATAAAAAATGAGCAGCAAATCTGAAGGATCATGTGACATATGATAATGTAATAATATTTCAGTTTTTACTGTGCATAACAGCATAAGAGACTTATTTCAAAAACATAAAAAAGCATAATTTTCATAATCAATATTAGTACAAAAATGTTATATTTTATTAGTTTTGAAAGAGTACCGGCTCAGTGACAGCTTTGTACCTTTCTTCTGAGTGTATAAATTATAGATTGTATGTATATAGTTCATTCACTACTGAAAAATATAACTAAAATTAAAATTGTGATTATTTTACCCAATAACTGTTGTATATTTATGCTTATTAGAGGTTTGTACTTGCACTTTTTAGCACTACTTGTATGAGATATGACACAGAATGTTCTCAATCGTTCACTTAGTTAGAATGCTGCCTATGTAGACTGTAGTCAGCAAGGCAGCTGACTAGGTTTTGGAACAGAGCCTGTTTGTGTCCATTCTGTCACTGGTGTCTTGCAGCATTTCCTCATTGTAATTTGCTTTCAGCATTCCGTTTCTGGAATCTGAAACGTTTTATTAGTTCTTGAACGTGGATGTGGTGCAAAGTGGTACAGGGAAGCGCAGAAATCAGGCCGAGAGAGCGATAGATAAAAGCCAGAGAGGGCGAGATGTGGTCAGAGATAGGGTTTGGCTTCACTCTGCTGGGTATGTCGAGAACTGCAACACCGACTGCTGTGCCATTCCATTTCTGATAAGAGCGACTCATACACACACACACACACACACACACACACACACACACACACACACACACACACACACACACACACACACACACACACACACACACACACACACACACACACACACAAGTGCAAGTGTTCGCACCCACCCGATGTCTTTGACACCCTCCTCTCTTACACACACACACACACACACACACAGGCATAGGCGTAGGGTGTTGGGAATTGTTCTCCGGAGTGTGTGTTGCTGTATCTTGGCCACTGAGACACCCCATTCATCATTTTGTGGATCATTGGCTTTTATCTCCTAAAGCCGTAATAAAACTGACATTGGAGCAGAGGGGGTGAGAGAGGCAGAGACTTGGAGAAAGAGAGAAGGGGAAGAGGGGGGAAGGAGAGGAACGGGGAAGCACAAGGTTAATTCACAGATTTCAATTTGGCTCCTGCTGGATACACCTCTAGTGTTCTGCATGAAGCCAACCAGACTGAACAAATGTTGGACCAAACTCAAAATGAGGTTGAGTTTTTTTTTTTTTTTTCTTTTTTTTTGAGCTATCAAATGCGAGACAGAATAAGAGAGACTTTAAATCACTCTTCAGTGGGACTGGAGGAGATTTTTGCTGTTGTTTTAGAAACAAACCTGCCAATCTGACAGTGGAACACAGCCAATGATGCTTAATGCTACACACCGAAAACACGATTTAAAGGGATAGTTCACCAAATAATGAAATTGTTCACAACATTCATTTTCTAATTTTGTTCCAACTGTGTGTGTTTGTGTGTATATAGACAAATTTCTAATTCAGTTCTGTACTTTAAACTTTCTATTCATTAAAGAATCCTGAAAAAAGTTTCCATAAAAATACGTAGTAAAACTATTTTCAACATTCATAATAATAATAAAAGTTCTTCAGCATAAAATCAGCATATGAAATCATATGATAGAATGATTTCTGAAGGATCATGTGACACTGAAGACTGGAGGTCAATGATGCTGAAAATTCGGCTTTGACAATTATTATAAACTGTAATAAAATTTCACAATACTGTTGTTTGAGCAGAAGATACTTCTTTCAAAAATATTGTTGACCCCAAACTTTTAAATCTTTTTCTTATGATGTAACTCATTTACATTCATTTGACATTTAAATATGGTACGTCAAAACATGTCACACCAGGTTTGATGCCAACAATTTGATTAGTCATAAGACACACAACCCAAAGATTGACATTTCTTGTCATTGATGCCAACCCAAAAGGACATGTTTTGATGTGCCATATAAAGAATGTACATGAACAGAAACGGGATTCAAAAACTACTACAGAGACTTTTAATATAGCACACAAGCCATATGGACCACTTTTGTAATACTTCAATGTTGTTTTTTTATTGCATTTTATTGTTGGTTTGGAATGACATGAGGGTGAGTAAATGATGACAGAATTGAAATTTTTGTGTGAACTATCTCTTTAACATTTTTAGAGAATTGATTTGGTTTGGTAATTATTTACTGGAATGGTATTTTTACAACATTTCTTTTTGTTTTCTTTCCGTTTTCCTCTTTTACAAACACAAACAACCGCATTCACGAATCCTCTCAAGGGCCACTGTAAAACATGCATAATGGACACACACACATAAGGGTGAGGTGAGGGAATAGCAGACCTAGTTTCAGTGAGCTCATGCGTTAAATCATGTCAGCCCTCATCGTGCCCGCAGCTGAGCTTACAGTTCAGCTACAGAGATGAACCATCTTCACCAGATCACCCTTCACTTGTCTACACCTCGCACGGCCATTAATCAAAACGTTGGTTTGAATATTTCATGTCGCAGCAACTTCCTTGATCTGAAGGTTGGTTGGACAACACAGTGTGAGCGTATGAACCGGCCCTGGCGATTAATGTCCATCCAGAGTCTTTATTGTGTGTGTGTTTTCTCAGATGCTCATGTAAATTTAAATCTGAAAGTCTTTTGTTGATCTGTCAGCAGCTTGGAGAGAATAAAGGCCCAAACCCGATCACCACAGTCGCCATGCCTGTGTTTAGCACCAAGAATGAAACGGTGAGAAGTGTGTGTGTGTGTGTGTGTGTGTGTGTGTGTGTGTGTCTCAGAACTAAACACAGAAAAAAACATATTTTTGTATAGATACATACTGTATTAGTATTAAAGTATATTCTAAAACGTATATATTTAGGTTTCCATATAAGACTATAATAACAATATTCATATTACTAATATTAACACTAGTTTCATTTTTACGTTTTGATATGTAGATTATAAAATGTGTTTTCTTCTAAGTTTCCATGTGGAACCATAATAACAACTGTAATAATATATTTTACAGAGATTTTATATAAAACTATAATAACAATATTCATATTATTAATATCAAAATTAATACACATTTTCATTTTGATGTTGATAGTATGAATAATTCATATTAAGTCAATATGACTATCAATATTAATGTATATTCTAAAATGTATATTCTACAATATGGAACTATAAAAACAATATTAATAGTGATATTAATTAATAATTAAATAACTGTCAATATTAATGTATATTAATATTATATATTACATATGAATAGTTTTAGTTTCCATATGGAACTATAAACAATAAAAATAATAAAAATATGAATATTATTAATAAAAATATTAATATAATTTTAATGTTAATAAATTAAATCAAATTAAACATAACAGTCAATGTTAATGTATGTTGTAAAACATATATTCTAAAAAGTTTCCACATGGAACTATAATAACAACTGTAATATTTTAATATTTGACATTATTATACTAATAATTAATACTGGTATTCATGTACTGTATATTCTAAAATGTATATTTTAGACCTGTTCTGAGAACTGAATCAACCGATTCACTAAAAAGATTTGGACACACTTTATATTAGGTGGCCTTAACTACTATGTACTTGCATCAAAAAATAAGTACAATGTACTTATTGTGGTCATATTGTATTGCAAAACACTTTTGCTGCTATTGAGGTGGGATACGGGTAAGGTTAGGGACAGGTGTGGTGGTATGGGTAGGTTTAACGATGGGTTAAGGTGTAAGGGATGGGTTGACAGTGTAATTATAAATGTAATTACTGAAATTAATTACAGATGTAACTACATATAGGTATTTTTAAAAATATAAGTACAATGTAAAAACATGTATGTACACAGTAAGTGCATTGTATCAAATTATTAATTTAAATGTAAGTACACAGTAGTTAAGGCCACCTAATATAAAGTGGGACCAAAGATTTGACTCAAAAGAATGGTTCATTCACAAATCTGTACTTCATTCATTAAAGGCTAGAGTGGATATAAAGGTTTTTAGTGGTCTCTTGTCACACATATCTATCATATGACTTTTAAAGTACCACTTTTAGAGGGGTTTTGTGTTTCTGAAGCATGAACATTTTATAATTGGCCTGAAAAGTTAAAAAAATTAAATAAAAAATCATTAAATTCTGTTTGATTTCTTAATCAAACTCACCAGAACACTCATTAATATAGTACACTATAATACCGATAGTGTTTCACTTACATTTCATTCTTAATGAGTCTCAATGATAGTTAATATCCACCATATAAAAACTTCAAATGACTTGTTAATCTCCCCATCTGTTTTCAAACCTGTCAGTCTATTGTTATTTGTACCAGTGTCTATCCAAAAATGAATGTGCACACTTTATATACGAATACACATATGTGTGAAAATAAAGTAATTTCACAGCATGTGTCCCTCCCCAGAAAAACCAAGGCATCCTGCTAGGCGTCGCAGGCACTGACATCCCTATTCAGGAGTTAATGAAAACCATCCCGAAACACAAGGTAGGCTGTTATCACCAATAAATAGCCAGGAATTCAAAATCAATTTTAATCTGTTCGATTTTACACTCTCTGTATCTTAAAGCATGCAGGGGTGTATTAATGCTATCATTTTAAAAACCTTATCTTCTTTTCTCCAGCTAGGAATACATGGATATGCGTTTGCCATTACCAATAACGGATATATCCTGACACATCCCGACCTGAGGCCCCTGGTAAGGACTGATATCTTTTGGGCCCATTTCCAGCCTTATATTAGGATTATGATTTCAAACACGACCTAAAATAGAGATAAAATATGATACAATCAACTACATCCACACCCCAACAAGCTGGCTCAGGTAAAATCTACCCACACATGCTGTGTGTGCTTGTGAGAGCGCTGGTGGGACGCTGAAGTGCATCATGGGAGATGTAGTTTTTGTAATCCCAACCCTTTTCCTCTGATATATTGCATGCAGGAATAAAAGCCCATTCATGTGCCTGCCAGGGCTGATCAGAGCACTGAGGTAACTCACCCTTCACAGGGACACCCCTCACCTCGCTCTCAGTCACCACGCGTGACTGTGTGTGTGTGTGTGTGTGCGTGAGTGCGTCTCTGTGTGTCGTGAACGTGTTGGTGTTCTCGTCGTAATGTGGCTCCAGTGCTGCTGTGTATTAGTTTGTGTTTGCGTAGCAGTGGTGTGCATCAGTCAAGGCTTCTGAGTGTGTAAGAGTGTGTATTTACAGACTACACTGACTCTGTGTTGCTCAACAGGGACAATGTCACGAATGTGGTTTATGGTAAAATGTGTATCATTAGTGTAAGTAGCATTGAACTCGACTGGATTCAAGTGTGACACAAAGTAACATTTTTATTCAACTTTAGAGATATTTTAGGCTCTGTTCCAAACCTTAGTAAACTGAACATCTAGTCAAATTTTCTAGGCATTATAGGCAAACTCTAAATGTGAAAGCTGTTTCAAACAATAGGCAGCATTATGCTGGATTTTAACAGTATTGGACATTATATATGGTATGTATCCTTCATGGATATCCCAGAATGCATTGCAACAAGGGCAGTTTTTACATAAATTTATATAAAGTATATTTTATTCACTGAAAAGTAAATAAAAAAATAGGTCAATTTAATTAAAAATGAAATATTTAACTAATATTTATGTTCTTTGCAATATTGTTATTGTTAGGGTGACCATATGGGCCATTTTTATGGGACGCGTCCTTGCCAGGATTTCTATATTGCCTAAAATATCCAGGTTTTGGCTGTTTGCATCATGCAGGTAGATCGTTGTGTGACATTCATGAGAGCTATAGAGAGCAGAGCAGAGGCTCCTTATGCTTTCGAATCTCTCTTGTGCCTACCTTGGTGTATTTTTTGATCGGTGCGCAGCGACGCTTCAAGTCAAACGAACAAACAAACATGTGCACATATTTACATTGCTTTGATCGTTCTCTGTGGATCTCACCTTCTCATGCGCAGCGCCACAATTGGTCGATTATGTACAATACCTGCATGTTATTGGTCAAACTACTTTGGATGATTTAGGCAATATTAAAATCCTGGCCAAGACGTGTCCCATATGAACGGCACATATGGCCACCCTAGTTATTGTTAAAGCGTTACTCCACCCCCAAATTAAAATTTTGTCATTAATCACTTCACCCCATGTCGTTCCAAACCTGTAAAAGCTTTGTTCGTTTTCGGAACACAATTTAAGATATTTTGGATGAAAACCGGGAGGCTTGACTGTCCCATTGACTGCCAAACAATTAACACTGTCAAGGCTCAGAAAAGTATGAAAGACATCGTCACAATAGTACATCTGCCATCAGTGGTTCAACTGTAATGTTATGAAGCTACAAGAATACTTTTATGTACGTTGTTCTGTATCAGCCGCACCACACGGATACGTCTTCTGCATTTATTTACGCTTTGATTTGAACGAAAACAGCGTATCCGTGTGGTGCGGCTGTCACAGAACAGCGTATGCTGCTTGCGTCCAGTGGATATTCTCCAAAATGGCGCTACACTGACACAGTTTGCTTCCTAGACAGAGTCTGGAAGGGCATAATTGACAAGCGTTTATTTTCTCGTGGGCGGGCGCTTGTCTGAAGTTTAAAATTATTGGTGTACCCGTAAGCCAATCACATAACGGTTGGTTATGATGTATGTTATGTGCCGGCTCAGCCGCCTCGAACTTCCGCTGTAAGCACAGGTATGCGGCGAAAACAAAACCATCGAGCGAAATACCGGAGTGAAGATGGCTGTGAATGACTTTTGCAGATTATGTGAAGTAAATCTAGGCATCCACGGTAAATTAAATTAATTAAACTTTTCCCAAAACCTGTCGGGAATAGGGCCACAACATCACCTCCATTCAAAATGTGAACCAAACACTCTTCTTGTTCGGGCTTCAGTTGGAAAATGCCAGGAATATTCTCCACAACAGAGTGAATAGCATCCCGTGTCTCCATGTCCGCTGTCGTTTTAGATTTCCCTCACTTAAACTACAATCTTAAATTCGGCGCTTAGCGTCTACGTCACGGCTCTCAGCCCGCCCTCTGTTCGCTGGTTGGCCGGCTGCTGCGGAGCCAGAGATAATCTGGGAGCTGGTTTGCTATATCAGACTGAGTACAGAAGTGAAATGAAATTGAGCAGAAGTACGAAGTCTGACGTAGTCAGGCTAACAAAAGGTATTCCCGTAGATTCATAACATTACAGTTGAACCACTGATTAATGACAAAATTTTCATTTTGGGGTGAAGTTGTCACATTGCTGTCGTAGTGGGATCCAGGGACATGACAAAACTAATGATAATGACAAAAACTAGGATACGGACAGGAACTCCAAATAAGCTGAGACACAGTCTGACAGAAGTAACCCTTTAACTGAAACTATTATAATATTTTTATTAATTAAACTAAACTAAACTAAACGAAAATGAAAAAAATAAAATAAATATATTAGATAAAGATTAAAACTTAAAAAAAAAATGAAAATTAGGAATGTTGCCTTGGCAAGTAATTGAAATAAAAAAAATAATAAAAAAATAAAGTTATAGAAATGTTTTAGAAATGCAAAAAGAAAAAGAAATATTTTAGAAATGCAAAAAAAAAAAAAAAAAAAAAAAAAAAAAAAAATATATATATATATATATATATATATATATATAAGAATAAAAGCTATATAAAAATAAATATTGATCATTTCTATAATTAATACTAAAATAACACTGGCAGTATGTTATTTTGAATCATTAGCTTAGCAACATGCTAAAGTCAAGCAGGTTGGATTTCTGTTCCTGCTTGTCTTAAAATGTATTCATTATTTGTTAAAATTAAAACAAAATCTAAAGTATAACTATATATATATATATTTATATATATATCAATTATATTTATGCATATGGTCGCAAACCCACTCATTTTTCATTACAATGCACCATTCCCATTGAATAAAAAAATTAATATTCAAATAAAATAAATATATATATTAAATAAAAAAATAAATATTAAAAAATATTATATATATATATATAATAGTAAGTAAAATAATAGGTGAAAAATGTAAATTAAAAAATTGAAAATTAGAAATGTTGACTTGGCAAGTAATAGAGATAAGTTGCTAATAATAAGTTGCTTTTCAGTGGCTTCTCGTGTGCTCCATAAAGAACACTATTTGCATGGCACATGTGAGTAACTGTTAATGTTGAGTTGCTATCTGCATAGTGTTTGAATTCTGAATTGAAGTGTTTGAGTTCTATAACTTATGAGGATCAATTTTGTTTAGAATGCTGCCTGTGTAGATAGCAGACGGCAAGACAACTCATTAGGGATTGGAACAGAGCCACTTACTGACTGAATTTCCAAATCCAATCTGAGCAAAAAAGATTAGACAGATTATTCTGACACAGATCCCCATAAGCCGAATACTGGCTGCTCTGATAGTGTGTAAACAAAACTCATTTCCAGAGTTTGTCGATCCTGCTCCTGGAGTCCCTCAGAGCTGCACATATTGGATGTTTCTCTTGTGTAAAGGGGCTGTAAGCAACTTTTTGGAATTCAACACATAAAATGTTCCAACTACTGACAGATACCAGTAAAATAACTGTTTTCTGAAATCAAACCTGTCTCAGTGACAGCACTAGATTCTGTAAACAGTAAATAAGAGTCAGAGAAACAGTACACGCCAATCAGACAACCAGTCAATCAGAATTGCTTTGTGCCTGTCAATCATACTCTACGTTTGGGATTGCTTTGATCATTTTGGAGAAGTTAGCAAAACGGTGAAAGCGAGCAAATTGTTTACAGCACCTTTAACACGCTTCATTATCTGATTAGACACCATAAATGCGCAGTGCTAGTTGGAAACCCAAGGAGCAGGAGTGAAAAATGCCAGACTAATGGCCTCTCTCACCATGTACTATATGTTTCTGTCTCCATTCTGTTACCCGTATGATCCCAGTTCCTAACTGTAATTGCACTGCTGTCCTCTAAAGCACTTCCTGTCCTCTTTGTGTCTCTTCCTGCAGTACCAGGAGGGCCAGAAGAGGAAGAAACCCAGTTACAGCAGTGTGGACCTGTCCGAGGTGGAATGGGAGGACACAGAGGATGTTGTATGGACCAGTTTTTAATGAGTGCACTCACTGCTGTACATTTAGACTAGAAACATACTTTATGCAAGTATGCAGATGCAAATGCTTTGCAGGATCCCAGTCCAGTTATGCATTAGGTTCACATACTTGCATAAAGTGTTTTTAAAGTGTTGAAATATAGTATTAAAGTGAGTAAGTTCTGCTTCATAAATGTATTTATTTGTAGTTACGTACAGCAATGGTGAACAGAAGAACTGGCACTTTCTCCATGGAAGTAAAAAGAACAGTGGACAAAGGGGTAATGATTTTATCTTTGCATGCAAGAACTAGAATAATATAGGATATTAGTATCATAAAGCTATTAAAATAATAGCAAACTATCAAATATAACCCTCACTGGACAGCTTTTATCTTTAAATTTGTTCCCCACCAGAAACGTGTCTTGACGATGCACAATGATTATTACTATACTGATATTAAAGGAACTCCATTTAGGTAGGTGATGTCTTGTATGTGTAAATATTTTACATTTGAACAAACGTTGATTGAAAGTATGTGGCTGACTTTTGAAATTATTATTTTTTTGTATGTTTTGTAGTGTAGGTGTGGCGCTCTCTCGAGGACATGGGAAATACTTCTTCAAGGGAAATGTTTCACTAGAAGCCGGTGAGGATTTAAGGTCCTTGCACACTGAGTCTGAAATTTTGCGTATGCGTTTTTTTCCATATTCGCCATCCTTTCCTAACAAAATGCTTGCTATAGATGCAAAAACACAGAAAATAGAACCTGATCTGAATTTTTTATGACAGACGAAAGTTTCAGGGGCAGCGTGTAAACGTGATTGACACAACGTGAGGACATATTTATTTTTTAACGTGCGGAAATTTAGGATGAAAATTGTGTGCCATGACCTTTACTTTATTAGCAAGACTTACCAAAATGAGTTCATTTTTATGGTTCAAATGCTTGAATATATATTTTAGTTTCTATTATTTTTCTTTCTAAGAATTTCTCTGAATATTTCATAAGTTAGAAGTCCTGCCAAAAGTCTGGTATTTTGGAGTTTGGAGGTTATATTTCATCATTGTTATACATTCATTTTTCATTTTCCCTTGTGGGCATTTGAAATATTTAAGTCATGTAAATATTAGGATTTTTCATTTGCCCTTTATATTATTGTTTTGGTATGAACATTTCAAATATTTCAGAATTTATATTTCTTATATTGCTGAATCATGAGTTTCCAAAGAACTTTTTCCCCTAATATATTCATAACCAAAACACCATCTAAAGCCTGACATATTAAATAAATAGTCAGTAAATCATCAGAACTTTATTTGACTGACCTTTAGACAATATATATATATATATATAATTTATTAACCTTAATTGGGCCCAAACTGAGCAAAAGGTTTCAGATTGGTTCAGTTGCTTATATAAAAGTTGTTCTTACATTTACTTAATAAAAATCATTAAAGATTTTACAGCAAGAAGACATGTATTCCACAACCTAAAGGTGACCGTTTTTACAGTTGGGCTAAAAAGCCTTTTACTTGCATAGTACTGTTTGCGAAGTAGAAACAGAAAGCATATAGTAGATTGTATAGACTTTTCAGCAAAATTTTGAAAAAACAGGCTTTTCAGTAAAGTTTTGATAATATTGATAATTTAGAAGCCTATTTGCATTTTTAAATATGATACTGTAGGCTTTTTAGTGTTAAAACTCTCAGATAAATAATGTTTAAGACATGTCCTTCATGGGTGAACAGATCTACTTTTTTTTTTTAGGTCTACATGATCTGGAGCAACCCGATGTTGCCCTTGCTGATGAATGGTAAAGACCTATATTTATACTCAACATAGGCTACAGTATATCATGTTCTGTTAGTTTTAGTAATCACACAATTAATATATTGTACCATTTTCTCTGTTTTTGTTTCAGGACATACTGTAACACAGATGAGCATCATGACCATCGTCACCTGACTCAGGTTCAGGCCATCAAACTCTACATGACCACCCGTAAACCACATCTCAAATGTGAGCAGCGCTTCAAATAAATTCGACCATGTTTGCTTTCTCAATACACATTTTAATATTATAATCGATTCATCAGTGCACATTGTTCTAAGGAGAAATGTTTGCCTTCATAATCTTTCATCAAAATAATAAGTTGTTCCACCTCTCAAACGATTTTTCTTTTCAGCTCAATCAGTATTCAGTTAAATGAGCTCAATTTCAAACTGCAGTATACAGTAGCAGCTGCTCCTGCAAAGTTTTGCCACATTGTCCTTAATCTATCTTGGAGTGTTTAAATATCCTCTTGTGTGTGTTGTAGGTGACAGAGAGCTGATTCAGCAGGTTTTGTTTGACGCTGTAGTAACGGCTCCCTTAGAAGCGTACTGGACTGGACTGGCCCTTAATAAGTCTGAGTAAGTGGACATTTACTTGGTCGTATTGCTTTAAGATGCATCTTAGTTTAGTACATTCAGTCTTACATAATTATTTTCCACCTTCTGTCTGTCTCTTAAAGGGATAGTTCACCCAAAAATGAAAATTCTGTCATTAATTACTCACCCTCATGTCGTTCCAAACTCGTAAGACCTTCATTCATCTTCGGAACACAAATTAAGATAAAAGCTATTTTAACAATGTCCTTACTACCTTTCTGAGCTTGGTAGTTGTGTCGCTGTCTATGGAGGTTCAGAAAGCTCTCAGATTTCATCAAAAACATCTTAATTTGTGTTCTGAAGATGAAGGAAGGTCTTACGGGTTTGGAACGACACAAGGGTGAGTAATTAATGACAGAATTTTCATTTTTTGGTGAACTATCCCTTTAAATCTAAACAGGCTGCTAGTTCTTAGTAAATTTTGTTGGTTGACTGGGTAGGAAAACTGTGAGACCATTCACACACCATCTTGCCACATACACAATCTTGCCTTTTTTGTTTGCTTTTATCAACAGGAACTCTGATAAAGGTGTTGAAATCGCTTTTCTCGGCACTCGCACTGGCCTTTCCAGAACCAACCTGTTTGTGGTTCCCGAGCAGCTGACCAATCAGTGAGTCCAAATGACTGGCCAATAACAGATTCTCATCTCATTACACTGGCCAATATAAGGTCTCTAAGTGTAAATGATGAATGATGGAGTAAATTATCCTTCACGGCTGCATGTGTTTGCAGAGATTTCCTCACTGCTGAAGACAAGGAGGGCGTCTTTAATGCAGATCACTTTCCTCTGTGGTATAAAAGAGCCGCAGAGCAGGTGCCCGGCACTTTTGTGTACTCCATTCCCTTCAGTTCAGGTACGACGTTCAAGCACATAAACACACATCCATGTCATGCAGCATACTTCAACATTTAAGGAGGATGTCATGTAGAAAAAAACTGTTAATGCATATTATGAGATTGTTCAAACGAATAGCTATCAACATTAATCTGCAATGAACATCAAACAAATTTGGTCACTAATACTCCCCTATTGCTCCATCACACATCTTTAGCATATCACACAGCTGATTAGCTTTGCATAGATCATCATTTGACTCATATTTCAGGTGGATCTTCCAAATTACAGTTTTATGGCACACTAGTCAATGTTCATGTGCTGAAAGCCGCACACTGTTGATGTAATAGCGCGTCTGTGTGGTTTGTTACTCTAGCTGCACTGTACTGCTTTCCTCACGCAGACGGTCTGCTTATCTCTCTTTCCTTCGCCTGTAATTAATGTGCCCTACTTTTACGTTCACGCAATGTGTGTGTGTGACAGATCAGGATCATTACATCCCACTCAACAGCTCTTGGGCTCCTTATCACACAGACAGCGCTGAACTCCTCTCTGATCAAACACTCTCCCTCATCTGCCTGTACCGCTAGAAATGAGCTCTGTTTCATCATGTAACTGAGTGTTTGTTTCAATCGACGCTGCTTTTGATCTGAATATGCAAACGAAGGTGTCCCTCTTAATGGATTTATGCTTATAAATATTTATGTAAATAAATGTCGCCCCCTGGTGGTTATGACTTGCCATTTAGAGCAATGGCTTTGCGAACAACAACAGATTTTATTTCATTTTATGAACATTATAAATTGTTTTTATTTTATTTTAGTGTTTTTAAGAGAAATAGCATTTTATTCAGCCTTGGTCATATTTTCTTTTATCTTCTGTAGTTTTATTCATGATTTTTCGAATATTAGGGAGCTCATCTGTCTAATTTAACCACTTTGTACCATGGGACAGGTCAATTTCTACTTAATAGTAGATTTTTATTTGACATGCAACCTTTGACATCAACAATAATAGATATGCATGCTATTTTTGCATCTCTTTCTAAATGGTCTGTTTATGTTGGTTTCCTAATTATGCACAATTATATGCTTAGTTACATTTTATCATTTGTATTTAGCATTGTTTTCCCCTTCAGAACAGACTTGCAACTGCAAGCCATTTTTGGATCGTAAACCAGCAGTTTTAGCGGATCATTGAATGTTCCAGTTCTCACGTTCATAGATGATGTTGTTGTAAGTACTCTAAGAGGGCATTTGTGTTAATTTGTGATATTTTATTTAAGGTGGAGAAAATAAAAGTGTGGTTTTGGCGAGCACTGCTATCCAACTACTCGATGACAGGAAGTCTCCTATAGTGGCAGGTACTTGTCTTTTAATGTCAAATGCCAAAATGGATGTAGAATCAATTTCAAATAGTTTTTCAAATGTACAAATGTTTCCAAACACAACTAAATGTCATTTTATTAAATGTGTGTTTTTTTTAATGACACTCAAAGCTGTGGGAATTCAAATGAAGCTGGAATTCTTTCAGAGAAAATTTTGGACAGCCAGTCGACAGGCAAGCACAGAAATATATCTGCTTATGGGAAAATAAATATATGTATTTATCAAACCAGACCTTCTACGACTGATATGTTGAATTGTGTATTATTACCTGCTGCATAACAGCTCTGTTTGATGTGTTTCTGAGCAAAAATGTATAAGAGACCACGCTATATAATCATAGATATTGTTCAAAACTAATGCAACTCTTATCACGGCATTAATGTACACATTTGCTTCATGTTTTTACCTCTGCATGTGTCCACACAGTGCAATGCTCTGGATGGGAAATGTACCATCAGCTGTGATAATGAGGTAAATGTGTCTCTCTTTTTCTCCCTTTGGCCATATTTTCAGTGATGGAGCTCATAAAATGGCCTGCATTCATGACATGCTCATTATACAATGGACATTTCTGGGACATGACAGGCTTACTAGATCAGTCTGCACTTCTTTTATGATATATGACATATGCCTCATAGCGTTTCTCATTTTAAATTCTGTCTTTTATTAATGGCTTTGGTATAAAAAGCTATAAAATGCGTATTATTTTACTGCCTTACTGTCTAATTTGAAGTTTGTAATGATTTAAGAAGATCACAACAGATCAAAGTTTGTTGAATCATATATTTAAATTAATATTCTATGTTTCTGGTCCCATTAGGACATTAAATGTTATCTCATAGACAACAATGGCTTCATCTTGGTCTCTGAAGACACTTCTCAGGTATGACATACAGAGAATTATAGCACAAGAGTTGTACAAGAAGAGCATGTAGCATAAAACCGTCCTGTGTCAATATGAAATGAAATCAAATGGATGCATTTCTATAAAGACTATAACTATAACTTTACATAATGTGCTTTCCACAGACAAACTTCTTCTTTGGAGAAGTGGAGGGAGCCGTCATGAACAAACTGCTTCTGATGGGCTCATTTAAAAAGTGAGAGAACACACACACACACACACACACACACACACACACACACACACACACACACACACACACACACACACACACACACACAAACAAATAGATGAACATTAAATTATTTAACCTACATTGTCAAGTTTTAAGATTTTACATTGTACATCTGTAAACCTAATGTAAATGCTCTATTTTGCATATTTATGATATTACTAAAACTGACTGGATATCTATTTATAAAAATATAAATATTAATTATGGTTTTGGAATACTGAAACAGGTTTGTTGTTGTTGTTGTTGTTGTTGTTGTTGTTTTGTCATTTTAACCCTTAAAACAAGATACACTGTGTCCAAATTTGTCCACTTGTTTACAGATAATACATCCTGAATTATTATCCCGATTTACTTTGCCCTATAGGCAAAAATATTTTAAAAAATATATTTTTTTTATATAAATATATAAATAAATATATATATATATATTATAGCTTAAAAGATCAGAGAATATTTTAAGCTCTTTAAGCTTTATATATATATATATATATATATATATATATATATATATATATATATATATATATATATATACTGTATATATATATATATGAAGCTTAAAGAGCTTAAAAGATTCTCTGATGTTTTACCTCATGAATATTTAACGAGGCCTGCATTGTTTAGCTTGTAATTTGTTGTCTGTTCTGAAATTATGGTCAAACTTTATACTAAGTTTATATTAGTTAACTTTGGGAAATTCATTAACATTAACAATGAGCTATACATTTGTCACAGTTTTTATTAATCTTTGTTAATGTTAGCTAAAATAAAACTGTTGATTTTTAGTTCATGTTAGCACAGTTTCATTCAATATTATATGCAACTTTTGATTTTAATAATGTAGTAGTTCATGTTGAATTAACAGTAACTAAGGTTAATAAATGCTTTAGAATCGTTTTCATTGTTAGTTAAAGGGGTCCTATTATGCTTTTTCCATCTTTTGAATTTTAGTCAGTAGTGTGTATGTTAAAAATGCATAAAAAATGATCTACAAAGTTACAAATCTCAAAGTTCTCTCCAAAGCGAGATATTTCGATTTAAAAAAAAAAAACCTTTTCAAGAACTACAACGAACGGCTCGTTTGGACTACAGCATTGTTGTGATGTCACAAAGAGGCCCATTAGAATATCATTAAAATAAATCCCGCCTACGGAAATTCAAGGGTGGGGGTGGTTTCAAGGTCGTGGTTAGAACGCTTGGT
This sequence comes from Acrossocheilus fasciatus, assembly GCA_036784905.1. Lineage (NCBI taxonomy): Eukaryota > Metazoa > Chordata > Actinopteri > Cypriniformes > Cyprinidae > Acrossocheilus > Acrossocheilus fasciatus. The sequence goes on along the minus strand of CM071948.1, from coordinate 25,673,224 downwards.
TGAATGCATCAGACAAGACGACGATGAAGAAGTGCTGCTGTAGCTTCAAGTTTTCGCAAGTTGTTATACATGCACCTGAATAATTACATGTAAATATGTATATTACAATTATGAAAACGTTTTTTATAAATTGCTGACAGTACAATACTGGACAATGATTTACACTTCAATTCTTTCAACTGTATAACAGTTTCACTGCAATTCATGTTATAATGTTAGAATTAAAGAACAATAAACATAATACATATTACTGTTGCACTAAACTGTACATAGTAAATGCAGTTATTTTTAAGCGGTTGTTGACATCCTATCTAAAATGTGATTTAGCCAAAAAATAAAAAACAACAATAACTTTACCACTCTAATATGTCTTGCTCTAGCTCAGGTTGATACAGCAATATTGACGCTATCCTTAACTGTACCGGTGCAGACGGAACTTGCTGCTTTGGCAAGGGGCGGGGCAGTTCTGAAACACCGTAACACCTTCTAAGCTGTTCGCCAATCACAATGCACTAGGACAGCTAACCAATCACAACACATTTAGTTTTTCAGAAGGCGGGCCTTTATCAAACCCAGAACTAATCGAGCCATTTGTGCCAGGCTGGGGAGAAAGATAGTTTTATGGCATAATAGGTAGAAAGAGCATAATAGGACCCCTTTAATGTGATTAACAAATAGCCTTATTGTAAAGTGTTACCTTTCATTCTAGCACCACGTGCACTAGAATATGACTCCTAAAGCAGGCTCGAAAGTGGTGCTAAATTTATTTTTAAAATGTATGAAACGTTTTTTGACCAAGGGTTAAAAGTAGCTTTAACCTGGGGTTAAACAAGACATTAACCCAGGGCTGTGTGTAGTAGTGAATCTACTTCTGCTTTTGTTTCTGCTAGGATTAATTTGTATGACTATCAGGCTCTCTGTAAAGAGTACGCAGGCAGCAGTGACAGCGCACGCACTCTGCTGGATGTGAGTACGCTATCATCTGTGCTGTAGTGTTTGACTTCAGTGCCTCGGGATTCTATTTCCTGTCTCCACTGACACGCTGCGCTCTTCCTTTCAGCCCTTCATCACTGTGAAATGGCTCTTGACAGAACTTGTCATGTGAGATAAAAAGCCTTTGCCTTATAATTATTATTGTCAGCTTGGGATTTTCAGTCTGTGTGTCTGAGTGGGAATGTGTGTTTTTCACAGATTTCTGCTGGAGTTTAACCTGTACAGCTGGTGGAACTGGGACTCGACAGTCAAAGGTATCAGTCCACAGATGACAGGAACTCTTTTAGAAACATGTTAATGGGGTTACATGCTCCTGTGAGCATGCCCTTGTTATTTTTCATTTCTTCCATATGATATATAACAGATATTAGATTTTCATCTAATAAAGGACTAAAAAGCCTATAGATCTCAATTAAACTCTTAGGTGATGACACATGAATCACACATAGCAAAAAACTGTACTATCATGATGGCTATCATGAGCATAATACAAACAAAAATTACATATATTTTAATATATATAAATAATTATATACTATTTTAGTTGTACAGTGCATTTTTAGCATATAGCAGCTGATTTTAGTGTTCATGTGTGCAGCCCAGAGAGCTCAGAGGACAATGATGGTGCCGTGTGATACTGAATACCCAGCTTTCGTCTCTGAGCGCACCATCAAAGAGACCACAGGGAACATTGACTGCGGTGGCTGTATACGGTGAGAACATCTGTTTATGTCTATATGTGTGCATGCTTGTTTATAATACACAGCAGAACGAAGTAGAAATTGGTGGAAATTTTTGGTTTTAAAACACAAATGACTTTAAAATGATTCTGATGCAACTCTAATGCACTTGTGTGTTGCCATATTAGCATGAAAATGCACTTGAAGTGCCATGAAAAAACACTTGGTAATATATTTTATATAATATAATTACCTTCATTTATAACATTTGAAACATAAGTTACTATATTGGTTTTGTATTAAGTGTTATGCCAATTATTCATATTTTTCACTGTCTCATTTAATTAATGTAAAGTAGACAACAAAAAGTAAAAATATTTAACATGCAACCGAAAGGCCTTAGATTTAGACACATGACAGTGATGCAGCACTTGACAGCCATCCTCACGCTTCTAATTAAAAATCATCCAGATATAACTATATGAAAACCAAACCTGTGTCGCATATAACTGACACCCTTCTACGGAAAGTTGTTTTAGCCAATATGTGGTTATTTTGCTCTCAGTGCTCGCAGCACACATATCTCTGAGAGAGTAAACATAGCATGATCTGACAACATTATACATAGCTGCGCTTCTCTGTCTCTCACATTTTCATTTCTGGTAAGTGCTATGTTGCTAAATGTCATATAGATAATAATAAGTGTTCCACAGTATTCTGGTATTATATTATACATGTTTACATATATCACAAAACATGTTTTTTTAGATAGATTAGTAATAATAAGATATTTAGATTCTGTTTTAAATGTAATCTTTAAAATGTAGATTAGATAAAGATATTTAAAGGGATAGTTCACCCAAAATAATAATAAAAAAAACCATTCTTTGAATTCTTTCAAACCTGTTCCAAACCTGTATGTGTTTCCTACTTCTGTTGAGCACAAAAGAAGATATTTTGAAAAATGTTGGTAACCAAACAGTTGACCGTAACCATTGACTTCCATTGTATTTTTTCCTCCATACTATGGAAGTCAATGGCTACCGTCAACTGTTTGGTTACCAACATTTTTCAAAATATCTTTATTTGAGCTCAACAGAAGAAAGAATCTGAACAGGTTTGGTGGGTGAGTAAATTCATTTTTTGGGGGTGAATTATCCCTTTAAATTGGATGTAGAGTTTTATATATTTTGAGAGATTTAATGATTTTCTTTGACAGAAATGTAGAGTACATTTCTATGTGGTTTCTCTGATTACTCAAGGCCTAAAGACCATTTAAAAAAAAAAAAAAAATAGGACAGACCTGATTTGTCATCAGGTGAATGGCGACCACTTCCTCAGGTTTTGTGAACAAGAATCGCACATCTTTTTTTGTATTTTTTCCACTCAGGACCTTTGTGATTCAGCAGATTCCCAGCAGTAACCTGTTCATGGTGGTTGTTGAGAATAAATGTGACTGTAGCTCCGCCCCTCCAGTTACCATGGAGCCCATTGAGATCATTTATATCCTTTTATGAACCAACTAAACATCTGCTTGTAGAATGTGAGGTTATAGCATGAGTATTTGTATAATTATCAGCCTTGACCTCTGAGCACATAATGAGTCTCTGAAGTGCGACAGACTGAAGTTTCAAAAGGATCGCAGACGGCCACAGTCCTGTCATCCGTTTCATCCGGAGGTACATGAGGCATGATGTTGTATTCTTAAATATCTGCTTTTGATGCCCAGCACGAAACCAGATTTCAAACTACTGTGAAGTTTTTTCAATATTTTGAAACTTCATCAGCATATATTTATTTTAAAGTACCCCATTCACTCTGTCTGTAAAATGCTCATCCACATCACAGCTGGGAGAAAGTACACTCAAAAAGTTTTAGTGGACCATTGACTCTTCAATTTTATACCTCTTGTAGGGCTTTCAGCTCATTTGGAGTCATTCTGTCGCTGAAAGTGTAGTTTTCAATGACTTTTGTGTAAATTCCTGACTCTATGCACTTGCTAACCCTGTTTATATATATATATCTTTTTAACAGGAGAACGCTATGGAATGTGGATCAGCAAATGCTTTGAATTTTCCAATGGTAGCCATTTTATTCCCAGTGTTGTCGTTCCTGATCAGCAGGTGACCTCTGACCCCTGCCTTGACCCATTAGGCTTAATATACACTCAAATTAGAGAGCCTTGCTTCCACCAAACATGAGTTCACAGAGACAAAATCTTTGTGATGTCTGGATTACTGAAGATAGATGATATTTATTACCTTCAAAGACTGTGTTAGAATGTGCTGAGTGTTTTCTTCTTACATGTGGACCAGTGAACATGCCTGGATATCAGTGGCCGCCACGAGCCGCCAAAGCTAAACGCAGTCCATGTAGCTGTTCTTCAAGGTTCATACACCTCAACTTTAGTCTTAATCTGTACTGTGTGAAGCGCAGACAAAAACTGAGCAGAAATGTCTTTTATGTCATTATTATTTGCCTGCCTTTCAGATTGAGTCGGCATTTAATTTGGAGTCTTAAGATGCATGACATGACAAAATAGGAATATTTAAGCTGTTTGTCATCAAAAGATGAGATGTGGATTCTTCACAAACTTTATAAGTTTTGCCTGCTTAAAAAAGACTTGGAAGTACTTGGAAAATAACTTTTAATTGCCTAATCCCTTTACATCAAAGGAAAGCCATGTTATGTAAATAAAAACATATTTTCCATCATTTTTCTGGCATTCAATTCACTGAGTGGGCTATTTATAATCTTTGGGTTATAATAAGGCAAAGATCTCTAATATCTCTTGAAGTGTAACTTGATTTTTTTTTTTTTTTTTGTCTATATAGGCACAAGTCATGAAAGTAAAAAAATCTGACACTTGTATCATAAATGTAGCTTTTTCAGTGCAAATGACACAAAACAATTTCACTGTAAAAAATATCCTGAAAAATATTGTGTGTAAAATGTACATTATTGATAACAAAAATAAGTGACTTCATGTCCTTTTACTGTTTTCCCATAAATATGTATTGATGATATTTCATAATTTATTGTTTTCTTTCAAAAACTATGTTAAAGTGAGACATTAGAAATCAACTTTCCAATATGTAAGGCTAGACAAAAAATTGCAAATCGTCCTCTCTTTTTAAATCTTCAGACATGTTTATGAAGGCTGCTTTATAGTATGTACAGCGTGTGCCTTCCTCTGCTTGTAAACAAGGCACAGCGAATATGTGTTTCATTTCATGGTACTCTTGTGAACGTGCATCGAAGACTGACATGGAAGAGAAGAAATGGTTGAATAAAGTAATTATTTTTGTTTTCTTTATGCACAAAAATATTCTTGTAGCTTCATAAAATTACGGTTGAACCACAGATGTCACGACTATTTTAACAACGTCCTTACTACCTTTCTGGGCCTTGAATGTTGTAGTTAAGTTGCTGTCTATGTAGGGTCAGAAAGCTCTTGGATTTCATCAAAAATATCTTAATTTGAGTTGCGAAAAGGTCTTATGGGTTTGGAATGACATGAGGGTGAGTAATTAATGACAGAAATTTCATTTTTCATCTTATGTTACCAAGGATATTAAGGAAATTATAAATGGAAGGAATGTAGCATTTAGAAATAAAGATCCCAAAGAACTAAAAGTGACTGAAAAAGAATTAAAAAGTACAATGAGGAAAGCAAAAGAAGCTCATAGACAGTACTTAGAAGAAGCCTTCAGGACCAAAAACTATAAGAAAGTCTGGGACACCATGAAAAAGATGACAGGTTTATCCTCACCCAACAAATGTATTGTTACAGACAACGAAGTCAGTTTTGCTAATGAACTAAACCATTTTTTTAAAACAAGATTTGAACCCACAAGCAACAATGAACTAGTTAACATCGTACTGTCTTCTTCCCAAAAGATAGTTATTGATGTTGAGGAAGTTAGGAAGACATTTCGGTCTATTAATATCAGAAAAGCTGTTGGTCCAGATGGGTGCGCCCCTAGCTTTATTAAGAGCTTTGCTTGTGAACTAGCTCCAGTGTGGCAACCAATCTGTAGGTTTTTGGCAATACAGAGAGGAATCCACAGTGTGCCTTCATAGGCCTAGACATTCCTCATGATATTACTACTGTAACGAAAGAAACATTTCATTAACTGAGGGCTGGTAAATTGGATTTATAGATGTAATGACAGAACGAGTGTCCGTGGGATCTGCTGTGCAGTCCTGATGTGACTCTGGGTGTTAGAAAGTTCAGCACGATGAAGAGGGTCAAACCGAGTCAATAGAAAACTATACAAAACAAGAGGGAGAAAAATAAATATGCTGTCTGAAAGTTGCGGTTGGTTGTCAGTTTTTTCACTTTTGATGTTATTTCTAGAGAGAAATTAATATTATATTAATTAAATATTTGCTTATTATCAAAGTTCACTCTGTTTTGTTGTAGACCATTAAACATTCCAGGTCTAAAGCTTCAAACTACTGTAATTTTAGAAGCTCAAAAGCCCCTCAAAACTGCTGCTTTCATTGTATTGACAGTTTAAATGAATAAAAAATAGCTCATTTTGTGTTTCACAGAAGAAACAAAGTCATTTAGGTTTGGAACAGTGTGAGGGTTAGTAAATGTGGTTAATAATTCTGATTTGCTGAAGACTTGAAAGGAGAAATGGGGTTCCTCTTTATATTAGGTGACCTTAACTACTGTGTACTTAGCTTGAAATTAATCATTTGGTACAATGCACTTATTGTGTACATACATGTTTTTACATTGTACTTATATTTTTAGAAATACCTATACGTAGTCACATCTGTAATTAATTTCTGTAATTACATTTATAATTACTCTGTTGACCCCACCCTTAAACCTACTCATACCACCAAACCTGTCCCTAACCTTTCCCCTATCCCACCTCAATAGCAGCAAGTGTTTTGCAATACAATATGACCACAATAAGTACATTGTACTTATTTCTGATGCAAGTACATACAGGTGCATCTCAATAAATTAGTATGTCGTGGAAAAGTTAATTTATTTCAGTAATTCAACTCAAATTGTGAAACTTGTGTATTAAATAAATTCAATGCACACAGACTGAAGTAGTTTAAGTCTTTGGTTCTTTTAATTGTGATGATTTTGGCTCACATTTGGCTCACATTTTGGCTCGGATTTTGGCCCACCAATTCACTATCTCAACAAATTAGAATACTTCATAAGACCAATAAAAACAACAACATTTTTTTGTGAATTGTTGGCCTTCTGGAAAGTATGTTCATTTACTGTATATGTACTCAATACTTGGTAGGGGCTCCTTTTGCTCCTTTTGATTCTCTATGGGGTTCAGATCTGGTGATTTTTCTGGCTAGTCAAGCACACCAACACCATGGTCATTTAAACAACGTTTGGTGCTTTTGGCAGTGTGGACAGGTGCCAAATCCTGCTGGAAAATGAAATCAGCATCTTCAAAAAGCTGGTCAGCAGAAGGAAGCACGAAGTGCTCCAAAATTTCTTGGTAAACGGGTGCAGTGACTTTGGTTTTCAAAAAACACAATAGACCAACACCAGCAGATGACATTGCACCCCAAATCATCACAGACTGTAGAAACTCATCACTGGACTTCAAGCAACTTGGGCTACGAGCTTCTCCACCCTTCCTCCAGACTCTAGGACCTTGGTTTCCAAATGAAATACAAAACTTGCTCTCATCTGAAAAGAGGACGTTGGACCACTGGGCAACAGTCCAGTTCTTCTTCTCCTTAGCCCAGGTAAGACGCCTCTGACGTTGTCTGTGGTTCAGGAGTGGCTTAACAAGAGGAATACGACAACTGTAGCCAAATTCCTTGACACGTCTGTGTGTGGTGACTCTTGATGCCTTGACACCAGCCTCAGTCCATTCCTTGTGAAGTTCACCCAAATTCTTGAATCGATTTTGCTTGACAATCCTCACAAGGTTGCGGTTCTCTCGGTTGGTTGTGCATCTTTTTCTTCCACACTTTTTCCTTCCACTCAACTTTCTGTTAACATGCTTGGATACAGCACTCTGTGAACAGCCAGCTTCTTTGGCAATGAATGTTTGTGGCTTACCCTTCTTGTGAAGGGTGTCAATAATTGTCTTCTGGACAACTGTCAGATCAGCAGTTTTCCCCATGATTGTGTATCCTAGTGAACCAAACTGAGAGACCATTTTGAGGCTCAGGAAACCTTTGTAGGTGTTTTGAGTTGATTAGCTGATTGGCATGTCACTATATTCTAATTTGTTGAGAGTGAATTGGTGGGTTTTTGTTAAATGTGAGCCAAAATCATCACAATTAAAAGAACCAAAGACTTAAACTACTTCAGTCTGTGTATTGAATTTTTTTAATACACGAGTTTCACCATTTGAGTTGAATTAATGAAATAATTAACTTTTCCACGACATTCTAATTTATTGAGATGCACCTGTATATGCCGCCACAAATAGAGTGTCTGGGAAACACTGGACTATAGTATACATAAATTTGACTGTATAACAGTTTCACTGCAATTCATGTTATAATGTTAGAATTAAAGAACAATAAACATTGCCATTGCACTTATCTGTACATTGTAAATGCAGTTATTTTAAGCGGTTCTTGACATATCTAAAACGTGATTTAGCCAAAAAATAAAATAAATAAATAACAACAACAACAACCACAAAAAAAAAAAAAAAAAAAATGTTACCACTCTAATATGTCTTGCAATATCCGTGCGTGGTTCTGCGCGATCCTCTTGTTCAATATTCTCGGGGTCTGAATCCAGATCAAATTGATATGGCAATAATGAAGCCATCCGGAACTTGCTGCTTTGGCAAGGGGCGGGGCAGTACTGAAATACAGTAACACTGTCTAAGCTGTTCGCCAATCACAACGCACTGGGACAGCTAACCAATCACAACACATTTTGTTTTTCGGAAGGCAGGCCTTCATCAAGCCCGGATCTAAACGAGCCGTTTGTGTCAGGCTGTACCACCAATCATGAGAGCATGTTCTAGTACACCCCCAAAACAAAATCAAGACTTTGTAAAAGAGCATAATAGGACCCCTTTATATAACCTACTGTTAGATCTCTTACTGACTGAACCTCCATCAGGAGCTGAAAAACGATGAAGGTGAACAACTCCATTACAGCGGTTGTGAGAAAAGAATCAAGAGACTTAGGTGAATTAGGAAGTAACACATCAGACCACAAACCATATGCCTTGTGCTGTTCATTTTATGACGCTGTGCACTGAGCAAACACTTACTTTACACTGCAAAACCTGATATACTCAGAATACGCAAAACATTTAAGTAAAAAAACTCATTCAAAATTACTAACTCGAATATTCAATTACCAGAATAATTTAAAAGTTGTATAGCCCACCCTTGACCTAACCACAGGCTCTATTCACCACAATGGTAACCCTACAAAACTTCAACACAACAGAAACCCATGTAAATCCCAATATAACTGTGAACATTAAAAACCAACACATCTCTCCCTATATTAATCTAACACACAAAATAACACTTTGTTTCAACATTTATTCTCCTTACACAGTCTGGTGCAAAGCATTCTTGGAACTAGAAATCTGCTGCAAAGTTTAATTCAACTTAATACAATCAACTTTTTTTTTCTATCAAGTACAAGTACATTGAACTTTCAGTAATATTTGAGTGAAATGAACTTCATAATAATATTAATTATAATATAAACTTTTTACTCTCTAAGAAGCTGCTCTCATTGTGTGTGTGACCATGCCCGATAAGGTTTAGGGATGAGGCAACCTTGAAGTAAGATGAGTGTTTCTCCGCCTATGTGTGTTAGTGTCTGTCTGTACAGGGAGAAGCTCAGACAATCCCAGGATAAACGTTCATCTGCCAATGTCCAGTGTATCAAATATACGTCTTTGGAGAGACGTATTGCGTCTGACCTCTGATCACTTGTCACTAAAATAGTCGTCAGAAGATATGCTTCAAGCTTGCGTCCATATGTGGAAATTGTCTGTTTATCTAGGTTTTAGAACCAATCTGAATTTTGCTAACTTAAGCATTGACGCAATTAGCAACCTCTGTCAGGTTATAATTGTTGAGGATTTTGAATTGTAAGAAGAGCGGCCTACAATTACCAAATCCCCAACAAACTCATTTGATTTAAATAATTTAAACTTTGTTTTTACAGTGCAGAGTACTCCTCCCATCCTTGGCTGGAATAGGAATGATCTACAGTGAGGAGTTGAGGTGGAGGAGGGATGCTGGAAAACCTCTCGCATTGATTGGGTAGAGTAGTTGAACATGCTCCTCCAAAACTGTTAATAAAACATCATGAAATGTAATCATATGGAAGTAACTGCACAAAAGCATGCAGACAAAAACAAGCAGTTCAGATGGTCAATGATCATAAACTAAAATGGTAATGATGGTGATGATAAAAAAAGAAAAGACAAAGCAGTAGGACGCTATGATTATTTTATTAAACTGTTCCAGTTCAGATCTCCACTGTGAAATTTATTGTTGGGATTAATGTGCCTGTTAAAAGCAACATAGTTGAATATCCAAGTATATTCATATAGACTAAATTACATTTAATATCTAATACTTCATCGATGGTACAACTGAATGGGACAGAAACAGAAAGTAAACAAATCATCCATGTTTTGAGGAGCACACAGAGGAAGTTAATAGAGATGTTGTTTCCAGCTGGCAGGAGGTGTAGTTCAGCTCTGTGAGAACATCAGCAGAACCTGCAAAGACACAGAATTTATTATCATACTTCTATGAACAACTAAACCTGTACATTGCACTTACTGGTAAAGCTGCACAGACAGATGAATCCCATGAGTCCAGACAGGACTAAACCAATACCAGTGAAAACCAGCACTACTGAAAGCCATGAGCCTGTCAGAAGAAAATCATTTTAAATAATTTACTATATAAGTTTCATTATATTAAATATATATATAATTACATTATTATAATTATTTAAGCCATGTTCATATTACAATAAGGGAATGAACATGAATAATTGCACTAAATCAGGTAAATTATGTGTTGATTTCTTTGTTTGTTTAATTATCATACAGTGCTGTGAAAAGGTGTTTGCCCCATCCTCATTTCTTCTGTTTTAGTGTATATCACTTACAAAATTGTTTCAGAACTGAAAATAAAATAACAACAAAACAAATGCAACAAATGTGTTTGGTTGCAGTTGTTGCTGTTAATTTTTTTTTTTTTTTTAATGCTTCAATAAAACTGTATGGGTTGCATTTAATGTGAATATCTAAAACTACTTAGTATAAAAAATGCACAAAAGGAGAAAAAAATAAGGATGAGGCAAATATATTTTCAAACCACTGTACGATATATGACATGATCACGAAAGCAGGACATTTAAAGGTTTGTGTCAGATTTGACGAATATTCATAACAGCAGTTTGTGTCATGAGTGAATAAACAACCTTCAGAGTGAGTGTGAACAGTGTGAGGAACAGCTGCAACAGAAAAAAAATCTCAGATTAAATCATATTAGAGTAAAAAATGTAACAACTGCATAATGATTACAGACATCAGTGTTTCTATCTAGATATTATCACTGTTAAGCAATATTTAATGTCTAATAATTATTTTTTATTTAACAGATTTAATATTCTTACATGTTTCTGTCTCTCTGGTGGAATCAAGCAGAGTAGAGGCTGCTGTGAAAATAGCTGATAGAATCAATAGTGTGTCAGATGTGATACGGCAGACATGAAATTACACAGATACAGTATGGAGTAAATCAGTTGCCACAGACAATGGTTGGTTGTACAGTTTAGTTGTACTTACTGTATATAACACTGTTTGTCTGCTACATGCTTTGACTGAACAGTTACAGTCATATTTTCAAGAAAGCCATGAAACAGATACAATCACTAAGAAAGGTGTTTTTTGTTTTTCGAAAAAGCAGTTTAACGTGAAATGAGCAAAATGCCTCTGTTTGCTTGCCTAGTATGTGTTTAATTTGAAAACTGATATTCACTCACAAGCGTTTGTGGGAGCTGTTGAAGTTTCACCATTAGAAGTCGTTACTGAAGCTGGAAAGAGATTTCAACAATGCAACAAGCTGCATTTAGTGTGCCAATACAAGTTTTGCAGTGTTATTAATACAGTATAACATGCAATAATAAAATACATCATCCACCTAGCATAGTTTAGACAACTCATTCAAAATAAAAAGCTAATTAATATTCAAGAGTTTTTTTTTTATATACATTGTAAAAATCTGTGATAATGTACAGTGTAATACATTCTGGTACTTTGATAAGTAAGGTATATGTCACGCATATGTTTAATTTAAAAATTAATGTCACCCACCAGTTTTTATGACTGTTTTCAAAGCTTTAACTGTAGAGGTCGCTGGTCAGACAAAAACATAGGATTCAACAATGTTAAAGTGTCCATTTAGTTTGGAAATAAAACTATAAATAGTAGTGGTATTAATGTTACAATACAACATATAATAAAATATCAGAAAAGCTTTACTATGAGAATCCTCTGCAGATATACAGAGATGTAAAGTTACTCACTTGTTTTTGTGGCTGTTGTCAAAGTTTTCCCAGTAGAGGTCGCTGTTGATACTATCACACAATGGACAAAAACAAGTAGGTACATGGTCATTTGTTGAGTTTTATTGTTTTTCCACATATGCACATAAAAAAACTCACTCTTGACTGTTACTGTCACTAGATCAGAGTGAGGAGATGGTACAGACACTTGTCCCTTCTTCACAGTGTAGAAGCAGGTTATTCTCACAGATGAACTCTGACCTCCAGACCAAATACTGATCTGAGATCCAGTGAGTGAGAGCTGACATGATGAGCTCAGTTTTGAGTTACTTTCTCTTCCATTTATGATAAAGACACACATCTCCATCTTCAGATCTTCAGTATCCTCACAGCTCAGCTCAACTGTGTCTGATTCCAGAATAACTGAAGGAGATGCTGTTATCTTGGCCTGAGGAAGACCTAATGAATAATAGCAATAATAATAATAATAATAATAATAATAACAAGATGGCTGGATAAATGGCTGGGTAGTGAAGCCTCATTGGTTCAAACAGTATCTTGTTGATATATCCAGGATTCAATATTCATGATTGTTAAATTATTGGATTATTACAGACATACATGTACAAATTTCAAAATGACTTTTAACAGACATTCTATATTAACTACATACATTTGGTAACACTTTACAATATGGTGTCATTTGTTAACATTGGTTAATGTATTAACTAACATGAACAAACAATGAACAATGCATTTATTAGACTATAGTTATTAATCTTTGTCAAGGTTAGTTAATGAAAATACAGTTGTTCATTGTTTGTTCATGTTAGTTCACAGTGCATTAACTAATGTTAACAAACACAACTTGTGATTTTAATAATTCATTAATAAATGCTGAAATTAACATTAACTAAGATTAATAAATGCTGTAGTATTGTTCATTCGTAGTTCATGTTAAAGGGGTCCTATTGTGCTCTTTTTTAAAGTCTGTACACAAAGCAGTGCTCGGCTCACAAACACTGCTTTATCAGACGTTATATGCAAGATGAAATGAAAATGACATCCAAATTTTTCTGAAGACAGTCGGTTTCCTTCAGAAATACAGTGATATAAAAACACCTGCACTGTGTTTCGATTTTGACACGTGCAGTGCTCATAGTGTTTATTCAAGGAAGTCAAAGCATTTTGGAAAATCTATTTGCGGCGGGCAGTTTTGATATTGTGGCGGGTGCCACAAATAAATCAATGTTAGGAAACACTGTCTAAGCCTCATACTTTAAGTGTAAATTCTGCAGATTACATCATTGTCCAGTATTGTACTGTCAGCAATTTATAAAAATGTTTTCATAATTGGAACATTTACATACATAATTATTCAGGTACATGTGTAACTTGCGAAAACTTGAAAACTTGACGCTACAGCAGCACTTCTTCTTCATCTTGTCCTATGCACTCAACCAAGCATGACCTCCTCCCTACCCACCCGCCAACCATTCGAATTTCCTTATGCCGAGTTCACACTGCACGATTTTCAAACTCGTCGGATCGCTGTTGTTTTCACACTGCGTGACTATCTGGGGTAGAATTCAGTCGCTGCTATGTTCACATTGCACGATGGATCGGCGACAGGGGCTTTCACATTGCACGATTTCACAATAGGAAGAATCGCCGACAACTCTGTCTGATCCGCAAACTACGTTTCACAACAAAACCCACGCGAGAAGTGATAAGGAAATAACGCGAGAACCTTGCGTGCATCAGCCCGTTGTTCTCCAGAGAGACTGGAAGTATTAAAAAAAATATAGCCCGCAAATGGTATGTGCCCTGATTTCCAGCTACAAAAAGAAAAACAGATTATGCAGGAGGGAGATGCAGGGAACAGGGATTGTGTTCTGCAACGAGTGGTAAATAATAATTTTGCAGTAAGTGTTAAGCGCGGCTGGTCAAGCGTTTGTGCTTGTTTCTGTATGATATAATTGTACATATTAAAATACTGATATGGTCCATAACTCCTCAACGAACTTCCCTCTGCCCTGTATCTTTGTCTCTCATTGGCTGAAGGTCATCGTGATGTAGTTTTCAGTCAGAAATCATTGCACACAGCGTGATTGTGAATCGCCGACAGCTCCAGATATTTAGCATGCCAAATATTTCGCGGATGTCGGCGACGTGTCGGCGATTCTCTCATATCGCGTCGTTGATAATTCACACTGCGCGATTGTCACTCGCGTGAACGAGCTCCGATTTGCCTCCGATGTCGGGCATTTGTCGGCGATTTATCAAAACCTGTCGGCGAGTGAAAAATCGGGCTAAAATCGTGCAGTGTGGGAATTATTTTAATGATATTAATTAGCTGTTCGTTGTAGTTCCTGAAAAGGGATTTTTTAAAAATGAAATATCTCCTTTTGGAGTGGACTTTGAGATTTGTAACTTTGTAGATCTTTTTTAAGCCCAAACATACACACTACACACTGACTAAAATTCAAAAAGTGAAAAAGCATAATAGGACCCATTTAACTAATGTTTTTAACTAATATTAACTAATGAACCTTATTGTAAAGTGTTACCATACATTTTTACTCATTTGGATGATTTGTCATTTAAACATTGCATTATATTTACGTTTGCCTTTTCCTGGTATGTTAAAACTTATGAGTCACTAAAACATTTTACCTCTTTGTTTTACACATAAAGTAACTATTTTACATTATAATATAAATAATGCTTGTAATGTATGAAATGCTCTCACCTCTGATGGTGTATGTGTCACTGTGTGGTGATCTGATCTCAGGTTGAGTCTTGAGTGAATAAACACAGATCAGACGTCTGCTGTTCACTGATCGTGTGAAGAGTTCACTACGACTTAAATAAAACATACAAAGATTCACTCCAGACCGACTCCTCTGAGAGACAAGCTGATCCAGAAGAACATCATCCTCAGTATAGAGACTACAGATGAAGTCAGCTCTGACTGAAAGTGGTATTTCACACACTATGTTGAACAAGTTATCATCACTAACACTGATGAAGGGTTTCTGAAGAGAATCTGTTTGAAGAGAAATGATCCGGTTATTAAAAACATAGTAGTTTCCAATACAGAAGAACATCAGTGAAATATCTCACCTAGAACCGTCACTGTGGCAGGAGGAGAATGATTTGATGGTTTATCGATGTATTCATGTATTGTGTAGTAACAGTTAATGTAGATCGATTCAGGTGATTTTACAGCTGCCCATCTGAGCACTTCAGCACCAGAGAGATTCAGCTCACATGTTGAATTGACTTTTATATGACTCTTCTCTTCTCTGTTTGTGTAGAAATAACACTGATTCACTGTAACATCTGCTGGTGTCTCACAGCTGATCTTCACTGAGCTGGACTCTCTTATGACATCTGAAGATACTTTTACAGTAGGAGACTCTACAACAACACAAAACAGATAATCTACATTACATCTCTTCACCAACCGTGTTTACAAGCACAGCATTTTATGATGTCTATATTCTGGCTGAGACTTTAGTCATTCAAATAAATGCTTCACAGCTGCTCAAATATTCCTGTATAAATATTAAACAGCATTCATTATTAAACATAATTTAATCATTTTTAATCATCATCACGTTGTGTGTTTCAATCTTTTATTTACTGATCAGACATGCAGAAATATTCTAGACAATTTAACTTCATCAAAAGATGAGTCCAAATATGAACATAAAGTATTTAAGAAGATATTAAACAACATAAATCACTTACTGTAACACTGAACTTCCATCAGGAGCTGAAAAGCAATGAAGACAAACAACTCCATTACAGCGTGTGTGAGAAAAGAGACTGAATGAGACCTACACACCACGAGTGCATTAGAAAGTGGTATACATCAGGCCACAGGAAACCTATGTATACAGTGCATTTTTATGTAGATGGAGTAGATAATAAGACTACACTTAAAGACACATGCAATGTAATGTGTATCATAGAGCATGCACTAGTGTTAATAACCTAGACATTTTGTATTTTTTACTCTATTATTTTTCACTGATTTTGGTGTTTAAATTAATTTTAAAGGTCATAATTTAGATATAAATGGTAATTCTCTATCCTGAATATAGCTCTCTGATTTGACCGCTCCATTAGACGGGATGTTTCTGCTGTGAAACATCAATGTAAACAGCCACTGCTATGATTGGCTACCATCTTTGCATGTGAAATAATCTCTCTCAAAAACTTTTACTGTGTTTTTACAGGATTAACTAATTATAAAAAATGTTGATTAAATAAGGAATAATTGATGACGGGTCATTGAATTATTACAAAAATAATGCACACCCAAGATAGTAATGCAGTCAAAACCTGCCTGCGTTTCAAAGATGGCAGCTGAGTGAAATGACATGCCATAAAGGGACTTTGACTTAGATCTCCTCCCGTTGTATCAAAGGGTGCAGCACTGTACTGGAGCCGAATAAAGTCATGTCTGCTGAGCAGTGGGCACACAATGCAATTTCTGCAAGCTCACAAATATTTCCATCATACTAACACAGTGAAAACAATGTAAATAAGAGATTTGAGCAAACTGTTGTTGATTATAACAGATTTTTATGGCGAAAATGCAGAAATTGAATCACCAATAGACTCTGTTTATCTCACAATAATGGTTTTAATGATGCTAACATGAACAGTGTGAACTTGATCGTTTAATAATCACTGTCTTGATTCACTATTGATAACTTTTCTCAAGTAACACCCAAAATTTCTTTCATATGAACATGTGCAGATGTAAATAAATATTACAGTGGATATTACAAATAAGGTGTTTACACAACTAAGTCTATTTCTAGGACCTCAAATTGGCTTCATCAGCTTATAGGAATCAAGTTACAGTTTTCTTTCCCTCACTATTTCACAAGTAAGATGTACATTTTCAGAACTCAGTACAAAAATCCATACTGATCACACACAAGATTGTTGTAATATGTCATGAGAACATTTGGTTTAATCACAGAAACACAACAGTATCATCTTCCAGTTTAGTACTTTTACCAGTCAGATCATTTAATAGCAAACAATTCAAGATACATGTTTCAAATCACCCTGAAATACAGTAACACAGGCTAAAGGTGCCACATTAGAAAATACATTTAAATTATCTAACTTACGTAACTAACATGAAATCCAGTATCTCTTTGGAGTGTCACCAAAAAAAAAATGTCCCCACAAGGTTAAAAATGACTGGTATTACCATCGTTGTGGGATCCCCCAGAACCGACCACACTCACACATGCACGCACGCACGCACGCACACGCGCGTCTGGTTTGCTATTCTTGTGGGGACTCTCCATAGGCGTAATACTTTTTATACTGTACAGACCGTATATTCTATTGCCCTACACCTAAACCTACCCCTTACAGGAAACTTTCTGCATTTTTAGATTTTCAGAAAACTTTATTCTGTGTGATTTATTAGCTTGTTTACCCGTGGAGACCTCAATTTAGGTCCCCACCGAGACACGAGTCTCCAATGAGTCTGTGTGTATTCAGGTTTAAGTCCCCACCTGAATAGAAAAACAGGTACACACACACACACACACACACACACACACACACACGCACGCACGTAGAAATCTATAGATATACCAAATGATTAATTGATTATCCATTAAGATCAGATTAAATAATAAGCAAATGTATTCAAATGAACAAAAAGAGATGCAAATGAAAAGTTTGAAAGTAAAAGAGCTTTATGAAAGGTGTTTACTGTAAATGAAACATTTATATGAAACACTTATTTTGTGTAATGAAAAGGACACTTTGTGATTTTGTTTTGTCATCCAACCGAGAGTCATTGCTACACTCCTAAAAATAAAGGTTCCAAAAGAGGGTTTTAGAACAACTATTTTTGATTCCCCAAAGAACATTTCAGTGAACCATGGGAAAAAAAATAGTTCAAAAGATTTACGCTTTGTTCAGAAAGTCCAGCCTCTATTGAATGCTCAATTAGCTTTTCTTAAAGATGGTATTGGACAAGTGGGCCTTGCCGCACGTCACAGTATATTCCACATCAAACACTAAATGATGAAAATAAACACCTACTCATCTGCAGGTATGGATACGTTATTTACAGTGGTACAGTGTACATAATGAACACAGACATGAGATTCATCAGTGCATCTTCACCGAACTGTAGGCTTGATCTCCTGCATCTGAGTGAACTGGTTTGTCAGGAATTGTACAGTACAGATGATAAACATTCTTGAGAAAGAAGAAAGACAGAAGAGGCATGCAGGATGAGTGTGTTAGTATTCTGGACGGTCATGTGTGTTTGGTGTGTGAAAGTGTTTAAACATACCTCATTTTCCTCCAGATTTCCCTGTTTCTGTTGTTTATGGACCAAAACATCTGTAATGCAATGCAGAATCACTTTAGATCACTTTAAAAAACACGTTGACCATCATACGCTATACACAATTTTCTATGAAATCTGTTTACTTAAATCTGCAGACTGGCTTTAACTTTCAGCAACTAGTTTTGACTTCTCCAGACTATAAATCAGTGGGAAAAAGTCATGTAGTGTATTCCAACCTTTAGCTTAGTTAGCATTTTAGCATTTCTGATCCTGTCATCCCAAAGTCAATGGACTTTTTTGAATAGGTTTTGGTAAATGCCTAAAATAAGATCTATGAGTTCATGTCATTATTATATGACATACAGTACAGCAGTAATATATTAAGTATTATAATACCCCTTTGTGATTTTTATTTTTATTTTTTAGCTTTTATGTGTCTTGAAAAAGGCACACCAGACACCAGACTCATCTACTCAATAATCTGCTGTTACACCCTCATTGTGTTTGCAATCGTGCTTTTGCAAACTATTTTAACTCAGCCTTTTAGAGAAAATAGTTTTTTAAATAAAGACTTGTTAGAAGCAGGGCCATTTATAGTATTTCATCAGTACTTGGGCAAAGGTCCCCCATCAAAAAAGTGTTTCCATATTTTGATAATGCTTTTTAATCCTACTTTGGATATAAATGGATATAAATAATCATTTCCATATAGGCAGAGGGTGAACCAACTCCAGGGTAAAGCTAAAAGTAGCATAATGTTAGTGTAATCTATTAACTACGCACATTATGAACCCTTTTTTTTAGTACCAGATATGGGTGTCATGCCATAAGATATTTTTAAGATGACTGTTGTATATGTTTATGATGAGAGAATTTCTGAGAGAGCAGAATCCCGTCAGCGGAGTGCGTACACTGAACAAAACTCTATAATGCGCAACACTGTAAAAACTTAAAATATGATAACACTGTAAAAAGAAATATGATTCTACATTAGCAGATCTTAATTTAATTCTGCAATCAACACTTTTCAATTCATTTTCATTTTATTTGCAACATCCGTAATAGATATAATATAATTTGGGATTAATTTTTTGTCCCAAGCCCCCGTTAATTTCTGACCCATGGCCAGGGGAAGGTTAACCTTGCCCAGCTTTACACAAGCACCGCCTGTGGTTTTTATCTTTGGCACAGAATTGTTCATAAGCTGCACGCACAATAAAGAGCTTCTTTGTCATTGACAAACGATGAAAGACATTTGCGGGTTTCTCCTGGCCGGAAGCTTAATGGTGGTGACGTTGAAGTCATGCAACCATTGTGGAACAAAATGTTTAAGAATTAAACTTTTGTCGGTCATAGAGCTTATTTTCTGCAATAATCTAAAAGCCAATGGATATTTTTATTGGGTTTTTGCAGAGAATCAGGGTGATGCTGACTTCTGGGCTGAAAATACGGCATCGCACCAAACTACATGACAATGAGGAAAGACTTTCATGTGAACTTAAATTGTATGGGCTACTTTTATGAGAAGTTTATGGTAAGTGATTTTCATTTTGGTGTGAACTGTTCCTTTAAGAGAAAAGGTGGCTAATAATACTGATCTGCTGATGACTTGAAAAAGGAAATGAGTGCAGTACCAGTTTCTAAGAAGCTGTGCTCACCGAACAGTGTTTCAAACTATAAGATTAGACGTGATGTCGGTTAACTGCTATGTTTTAAATTTATCTGAGATCATTTCCTGAGAATGATGTTCTCTTACCTCCAGATATGGGCTGAGATGTGGCTAGTACAGAAGTGATCAGAGAATGTGTCTCTGCAGATCCAGAACAACTCTAAATAACATAATCAGTAATTAAGTTAAAGTCCCTTAGAACAATTCATATGAATTATTGTTAAATACAAGTATTTACAGTCAATATTATGGTGATACTCACCATACCAATTCCTTGACTTGCCACATCAGTTTTTGCTGACCTCGTTTTATTGCTAAGAATGAAATATCAATCTATATGGCATCTTTTCATACATACATATATCAGATAAGAAGCTAAACGTTTACACATACAGCTCCTGGACTACAAAATAGACTACTAACAAACATAGACTACTGAATTGAATGAATATAAAACTTACCGTTTTCTTATTTTTTTACCTAGAAAACAATAAGCTTCATTATTCAGTACTATATATTCAGTTTTTAATCATGTACATCACTTTGGTCGACTGTCTGTTGTTTTGTAAATAAATTGACTTTGACATTGAAATGCTTACTTGCAAACCAGCACAGACAGATGAGTCCCATGAGTCCAGACAAAATTACAGCAACACCAGTGAAAACCAGCACTATAAACCATATATCTGTGTCAAAAAAAACAAACACTTTAATCCATGTTTATGTGTATTAAGATATTAAATTTACTGTAGATACATTAGTTAACGTGAAATTTTAAGTGATAAAAGAAGTGATACATGTAGTATTATTTATTGATTGATTGAATCGTATCGAAAGTAAATGTTATGCAGAGTTTTGAAAAAGAATGCAATGATCAAATCAATTTGAATATGAAAGAAAAAGATCAAGAATAATACCTTTGTATTGTAGTGTTGGTGGACCTTCAGTAAGAGCCACTGAAACACTAGAAAATTCTGCAACAGAAAAGACCTCAAATGAAATCACACTCGACTGATGCATGATGATGGTTTTATGCAATAGTGTTTCAGTATTTGATGAAGTTGCATAAAAAGAAAAAAAATCCTTATATATGGCATTGTACTTATTTTATAAAAACGATACAGTAAGTTACCTGTTCTACGGGTTTCAAATGTAGAAATGATTGTGTCCATTTGTGAAGTTTTTGGAGTGGTTGTTGCTGTTGAAACTGCAGTGAGAACATCTTAAGTTGTATTTAGCAAAGACTGGCATATGTATATTTCTTTACATTGTACTGAACTCAGCATTGTAGCAATAACCATAAAAAAACAGACAACTGGACAGTTGTATATTGTATTATACTGAAGAAGCATTCATATATATATAATGCATGTATGTGTAAGTCTGTAAAAATGAAATGCATAATTCAAGAAGGAACCATGTTGGAAAAAACAGCATAATCATGAACCACGTTATTATTGAATTCACTGATGCTATTGCTTCCCATGCTTATGTATAAACTGGATCCCAGCTGTATAATATGACTTTAGAATCCAACATATTAATTTTACACAGTGATTTTGAAAAAGAGGCAGGAAGTGGACTGAGGAAAAAACACAAGGTCCCGAGACATTTTTAAGAGTTGAACATTAACTTGAACTTCACATTTTTAGAAAGACGTGTCGTGCTCCAGATGTTGCAGAAAACACGACACACAAGCTCAACGGTTGAGCACGTCTGTCTAGTTCAACATATAAAAAGAATAATGAAATAGAAAAAGCATTCTGTGCATTCTGTGCCATAACCAGTGTTGGGAAGGTTAGTTTGGAAATGTAATAGGTTACAGATTACAAGTTACCCTACTTAAAATGTAATAAGTAGTGTAACTTTTCAATTACTTTTTAAAGTAATGTAACTGATTACATTTGATACATACTTTTCTAAATTTCTAATGTTTTCAACTATTAATCATTTTCAAATATGTAAAGCAGACAGGGTAAACCTTACAGTAGTACTCAACATTGATTGCTGTCAGACTTTTGAAATCCTTCATCACTTGAATTAAGATTAAAATCATTTAATATTAAATATCTTCATTTGCATATAAATGTGTCTTGGCAGTTTGTGGACACAACCACCCTACAATGATAAAAAAATAAAAAAAATCACTCCTTTTTTTAATCCCCCAAAAACCTAAACAGTCTTAATTATCAAGCCATTTTGATTTTGGAGTGAATAACCAGCGCTCTCTTCCACCCTCAATACCACAACTGAGGTGAGACCCTTGAGCAAGGCACCAAACCCCCAACTGCTCCCCAGGTGCCACAGCAATATGTATGTGTGTGTGTGCACTAGGATGGGTTAAATGCAGAGCAAAAATTCAGAGTATGGGTCACCATATCTGGCCACATGTCACGTCACTTCACTTCACTTTCACTAAATTTGTTCATGTCTGGTTGCGCAAATCATTTTACTCCAGACTGTTTTCTGAATGAGGAACAATTCAAGTCATGTTTTGTTAAAAAGTTAAAACTCAAGGATGGATTGTTCATGATCCAGCTGCACCTCCAGAAGTAGTAAGTCTCATCAAACTTTATGGTAACACTTTATAATAACTGCACACTATGAATCATTAGTTAATCATTAGTAAATAGTCAATTCATTATTTATAAAGCATTGTTACAACATTAATAGGCATTAGTAAGCAGTTTATAACAACAGCTATAAATGTTTTGTTCTTGAGCATGTCTATAATGTTTAATAATTGTATTTTCATACTTTATTAATGATCAATTTATCATTTCTAAATTATTACATTATTTACAAACCAGTTATTTAGGAGTTGTCAGTGGTTCATAAGATCATTTAGAAAGTGTAAGTAAATGATTAATAAACTATTTAAATGTACATTTATAAATCTTATCATTTAGACACATGATAATAGTTGCTCAGAGTGTTAATAAATGCTTTATTAACACATATTCCTGCTGCAATTCATGATTAAGTCAGGTAGTTATAAAACATTTAGTAGTTGCCAGCCATCTATTTGTGTGAGCTCATCTAAAGTGAGGACTATTCATATCTTGTAAAGCATTTACAAAGGAGATTTAAAGGCTCATTTATCTTCCAAACAGACAAGTTAAACAAACACAACACCGAGGGATACAGAACACTGAAATATTTTTTCAAGATGCAAAAATGAAACTGTACAACTGTACAACTAAAAAGAAAAATTAAAGTGTACAGTTGGACAGTTTCATTTTTTTTTTCATCTTGAAATACATTTTTTTTTTTAGTTCTGTATCTCTCTGTGTTGTGTTTGTTTATTTTTTTCTGTTAGGAAGATAAATGAGCCTTTAAATCTCCTTTGTAATAGATATGCTTACAAATCAAGAACAAGGCATTTACTATGGCTGTATTTTTTATAATGTTGGGACAATGCTTCATAAAGGATGAACTGACTATTTACTAATGCTTACCTAATGACTCATAGCGTGCAGTTATTATAAAGTGTTACCAACTTTATATTTTTTATGATTATTTGCAAATCGCCTTTGCGATGAGAAACTTTAGCATGTAAAGAGCTATGCACCGAAATGAGTTGCTGTGAACAGAGCTGTTTTTGACAAGGTAAAAAGAGTGTTGTTTTTCATGACCACTGAGACTAAGAATACCCTCAAGAATACCACAGCCACCGCACAATTAGACTTACTATAAAATCATTCTGAGGATAAATACAGATTTAAAATCATACCAGGAAATAGATTAATAGATATGATACTGTTTTTTTTCTTAAATCAAATCTTTGCATAGCTATGAGAGGAAATACTGGAATCTAACGATGTCTTAGAAAAAAACTGTTAATCTTCAAAAATTAAGCATAAACCCATATAGGAAATGCGTATAAGAGTTATTGGATACGCATGTTGTAAACTTCTGAAACTCTGGTGTTTCATATTTTAGAGCAGCCACTGCAATTTATGAAAAAAAAAATCAATTAAATCTGTATGTGGGAATGTGTAAGAAAAAATCAGATGTAACCCCCTTTGTAATCCTTAACATTTTCATAAGTAACTGTAATTTAATTTTAAAAAAATTCTTAGTAACTGTAACTAATTACAATTACTTTTATTTTGTAATTAAATTACGTAATTCTGTTACATGTAACTAGTTACTCCCCAACACAGGCCATAACCATGTTGAAAAAGCAGCATCATCATGAACCATGTCATTATTTAATTCTCTACTGCTTAGTGCTTACCATGTACAAATAACCTTTGAAAATGAATCCCAGCTGTATTCTTTATATGACTTTTGAATCCAACATATTCATTTTAAACAGGGACAGAATTTTACCATTGATAACTTACACAATGTTTCCTTTGCTGTGTTGCTTGGTATGTTTGTATTGTAATGAAGGTCTACTAAAATAAAAAATAACATATCATAAGGAAAATACATTTTCAGAAGGTAATCATTTCTCAAATTTAATCTAGAATTGTCAGAAAATGTGTTATCAGTAACTTACAAGTTTTACTGTATGTTGTGGTTTCAGAAGTGGACATGATAGACAAAGCTGATGGGAAAAAAATTGTGAATTTTGCACTGACATTAAGTAAATGTTCAACAAATGATGAAGATGACAGAATGATTGTCATTTTGAAGACATTCAGAATGGAGTAAGAATAACTGATTTACAAACTCATTTACTCACTGGTTTTCATGGCTGTTGTAGTAGTTTGTTCAGTGGTGGTTGATGTTGAAACTGCAGAGACAATTAATCAGAATTACAGGGTGTCAGTTCACATTATACATGTATTATATTATCATGGTAAATTTACATTATTTGCAACCTTTAAAGCAAAGTTTGTTTGCTGAAGGTAAAGGTCCTTCAGATATAAGAAATAGCACAGGTCACATACATGTGATGTAACTTGATATCACCTCTACATTGGTTAACATGAGTATGAAAATAAAAACCTTACTCTGGACTGTTACTGTCACTGGATCAGAGTGAAGAAATGGTACAGACACTTGTCCCTTCTTCACAGTGTAGAAGCAGGTTATTCTCACAGATGAACTCTGACCTCCAGACCAGATACTGATCTGAGATCCAGTGAGTGAGAGCTGACATGATGAGCTCAGTTTTGAGTTACTTTCTCTTCCATTTATGATAAAGACACACTTCTCCATCTTCAGATCTTCAGTATCCTCACAGCTCAGCTCAACTGTGTCTGTTTCCAGAACAACTGAAGAAGATGCTGTTATCTTGGCCTGAGGAAGACCTAATG
This sequence comes from Acrossocheilus fasciatus, assembly GCA_036784905.1. Taxonomy (NCBI): domain Eukaryota; kingdom Metazoa; phylum Chordata; class Actinopteri; order Cypriniformes; family Cyprinidae; genus Acrossocheilus; species Acrossocheilus fasciatus. The sequence goes on along the minus strand of CM071948.1, from coordinate 25,647,750 downwards.
GAAAAAAAAAAAAAATGGATGGTTGATATGTTGGTTGATATTCTCATGTAAAGTAACTGTCAATCACTGAGCAATGGCTCTTTATTTGCATCCTGTTCATTTTATTGCCGCTGTGTAAAAATCATCATCATCAAGTCATAATCAGTAATCAGCACATGATGAGCTCATTTAGTGTATATTTCTAAAGGATACTTTAATTAAAATACTTCAACACGTGTATTTTCTTAGGCACAGAGTTCAAAAGGTGCTGCAAAACATAATGTTAAGAGCTTATCAAGAAAATTTTAAAACATGTAATAATATTTAATAAAAATCCCTTTTTGTTCAATTTCTCCTCTTGTGGATTTCATTTTAGTTTCCATAGTGTCAGACATAGTCTGGCTCTCTGACATCTCAACTATGATCACATGATTAAATCGAACAGCTCTTCCTTCCTGTCTAAATGTATCAGACTGTTCACTTGTCACACTATGGTTAGTGTTTGCCTGAAATGCACCTACAAGTCATAGATTACTGATTCAGTGTCTGACACACTGATCTATATAATGACTGGGTTGCTCTTACTGATCAGAAGTCCTCCAAAGATTTCATAATATCCTTCTGGCCTACATACTGGCTACAGAATTATACTGGCATCTCTAATCGTTAAATGTTCTCATGTTTTTTTTTTTTTTTTCACAAATCATAATAGTGATAACTCACCTCTGATGGTGTATGTGTCACTGTGTGGTGATCTGATCTCAGGTTGAGTCTTGAGTGAATAAACACAGATCAGCTGTCTGCTGTTCACTGATCGTGTGAAGAGTTCACTACGACTTAAATAAAACATACAAAGATTCACTCCAGACCGACTCCTCTGAGAGACAAGCTGATCTAGAAGAACATCATCCTCAGTGTAGAGACTACAGATGAAATCAGCTCTGACTGAAAGTGGTATTTCACACACTATGTTGAACAAGTTATCATCACTAACACTGAAGAAGGGTTTCTGAAGAGAATCTGTTTGAAGAGAAATAATCCGATTATTAAAAACATAGTAGTTTCCAAACAAGAAGAACATCAGTGAAATATCTCACCTAGAACCGTGACTGTGGCAGGAGGAGAATGATTTGATGGTTTACCGATGCCTCGTTCATGTATTGTGTAGTAACAGTTAATGTAGATCGATTCAGGTGATTTTACAGCTGCCCATCTGAGCACTTCAGCACCAGAGAGATCCAGCTCACATGATGAACTGACTTTTATATTCTTCTCTTCTCTGTTTGTGTAGAAATAACACTGATTCACTGTAGCATCTGCTGGTGTCTCACAGCTGATCTTCACTGAGCTGGACTCTCTTATGACATCTGGAGATACTTTTACTGTAGGAGATTCTACAACAACACAAAACAGATAATCTACATTACATCTCCTCACCAACCGTGTTTACAAGCACAGCATTTTATGATGTCTATATTCTGGCTGAGACTTTAGTCATTCAAATAAATGCTTCACAGCTGCTCAAATATTCCTGTATAAATATTAAATATCATTCATGAGTAAACATCATTTCATCATTTTTAATCGTCATCACGTTGTGTGTTTCAATCTTCTATTTACTGATCAGACATGCATAAATATTCCAGACAATATAACTTCATCAAAAGATGAGTCAAAATATGAACAAAGTATTTAAGAAGATATTAAACAACATAAATCACTTACTGTAACACTGAACCTCCATCAGGAGCTGAAAAGCAATGAAGACAAACAACTCCATTACAGCGTGTGTGAGAAAAGAGACTGAATGAGACCTACACACCACGAGTGCATTAGGAAGTGGTATACATCAGGCCACAGGAAACCTATGTATACAGTGCATTTTTATGTAGATGGAGTACATAATAAGACTACACTTAAAGACACATGCAATGTAATGTGTATCATAGAGCATGCACTAGTGTTAATAACCTAGACATTTTGTATTTTTTACTCTATTATTTTTCACTGATTTTGGTGTTTAAATTAATTTTAAAGGTCATAATTTAGATATAAATGGAAATTCTCTATCCTGAATATAGCTCTCTGATTTGACCGCTCCAATGTAAACAGCCACTGCTATGATTGGCTACCATCTTTGCATGTGAAATAATCTCTCTCAAAAACTTTTACTTTGTTTTTACAGGATTAACTAATTATAAAAAATGTTGATTAAATAAGGAATAATTGATGACGGGTCATTGAATTATCACAAAAATAATGCACACCCAAGGTAGTAATGCAGTCAAGACCTGCCTGCGTTTCAAAGATGGCAGCTGAGTGAAATGACATGCCATAAAGGGACTTTGACTTAGATCTCCTCCCATTGTATCAAAGGGTGCAGCACTATACTGGAGCCGAATAAAGTCATGTCTGCTGAGCAGTGGGCACACAATGCAATGCGATTTCTGCAAGCTCACTCTCACGGCTACACCAGGCTCCACCTCCACTCAACGCTCCCAATCACCCAATTACTAATCAGCCACACCTGTCACGCAATCACCAGCACACACATAAGCACCCACTCAGCACTCACTCATGGATCACAGATGCTAACGCTACTCTACTCTCCAAGAGTGTATTATCTCCTTCCAAGGATACTTCTTCGTCGTGCACGATCTTCCAGGACATTCTCTGTCACTCACCTGTTCTCCCGACTCCTGGATCCAAATACTTACCCCTCTGTGCTGTGTGTGTGTGAGTTCCAATTCCGGTAATCCTTTCATCATTCCCTCCAGTGTCTTGTCAGTCTCTTCAGTCCTTATCATTTCTGCTGCACTGTGTTTGTCAATAAATACACCCGTTGTTGGGTTTTGCTACAAACTGTCTATCTGAGTCTGTGTTCCCTGACAGAAGACCAGACCAGATCAACATGAACCCCACTGGTGTTGACCCATTCCAGGAGTTAGTGGACTCCCTCCGCAAAGTTCTCAGTGCACCTACCACTCCGGCTCCGGCAAATCCCACACCAGCACCTCGGCCCAGTCTTCCTGCACAGTCTGTTTCTTCACCGGTCTACACCATCAGTCCCATGGTCAACCTGGCGCCCTACTCTGGCTTGGAGGAGGAATGCAATGGATTCCTTCTACAATGCACACTCGCCCTCGAGATGCAGCCTCATCGCTTCCCCACCGAAAGAGCTAAAATTTTGTATAACCTCACTCTGTTATCAGGCCGAGCGCTCCAGTGGGCAGAATCCTTATGGCACCAAGATGGTCCCGCTACTCGTTCGCTCAGTTTCTTTATGACCCATTTCTGTGAGGTATTTGGACGACCGGCTGGAGACTCAAACATCAGCGAGCAGCTCTATCACCTACAACAAGGCACAGGCTTGATCCAAGACTACGCACTTTGATTCCGACCTCTCGCAGCATCGAGCGGTTGGAATGAGCACTCCGTATTGACGACCTTTCGACAAGGTTTGGAACCCACATTAAGGCTGCATCTCACTGCATACGACGACACTATGGGGCTCGAACAATTCATTCAACTTGCCATTAGAGTGTCCAATCGCATCCAAGGATGTATGGGGCATAATTTGGGCCAAAAATTTCCTCTACATAACCTTCAGCCAGAGTCCCCCAGCTTACCAGAACCAGAACCTGAACCCATGCAAGTGGACCTCACTCGGCTTTCGCCAGCGGAACGTCGACATCGGTTAACCCAGGGCTTGTGCTTATATTGTGGCCAGACGGGACATCGTCTTCCTACCTGTCCAATCTGTCCTCCAAGACCTTTGGTTAGTACAGTTTACTATTCCTCCCTCAATACAAAACCACTCACCATCATGGTTCAACTCACCGTCCCCGGTAACTCCGTTACAGCGTATGCCCTTCTCGACTCTGGATCAGCTGGCAACTTCATCTCAGATGAGCTCTGCAATCAACTCCTACTCAAGAAAAAGATTCAGTACCAACTCCGGTACATAATGGGTAACCCCCTTGGCCGAGGGAAGGTCCATTACTCGGTCGGATCCATCAAATTACAAGTTGGGCAGTTACATACTGAAAAAATCCACCTGCTGGTTCTGGAAAACTCCACCGCTGGGGTTGTATTGGGGCGCCCGTGGCTCGTTTCCCATTCTCCTGTCATCTCATGGACCACTGGTGACATCCTGAAGTGGGGTAAGAGTTGCTTCCCCGGATGCTTTCCAGTGTAACCACATCCAATGTCACCTTCACCTGTCATTTCTCTCAATTCCACGTCCGTCGAAAGTCCCACAGAGAAGCTCTCTGTGATAATCCCCTCAGAATACTTCCACTTCAGCGACGTGTTCTGTCCAAAACGAGCCACCCATTTACCACCTCAACGACCATGGGACTGTGCCATTGACATCTTGCCTGACCAACCAGTGCCCAGAGGTAAAATCTATTCTCTCTCCAATCCCAAGCAGAAGGCAATGGAGGAGTACATTGAAGAGGCACTTCAGCAGGGTTACATTCGTCCGTCTACCTCCCCTGCTGCTTCCAGCTTCTTTGTGGGTAAAAAGGATGGTGGCTTGCGGCCCTGCATTGATTACAGAGCCTTAAACTGTATCACAGTCAAGTTCCGTTATCCCCTTCCTCTCGTCCCAGCAGCCCTGGAACAGCTTCGCGGAGCCTGGATCTTTACCAAGCTGGACCTCAGAAGCACTTACAACCTCATTCGAATACGTGACGGGGATGAGTGGAAGACGGCTTTTGTCACTTCTACTGGCCACTATGAATACCTTGTCATGCCATATGGACTCGTCAACGCCCCCTCCATATTCCAAGGCTACATGAATGAGGTGTTCCGGGATTATCTCCACCGTTTCATCCTGGTGTACATAGATGACATCTTGATATATTCCCGGAACGAGGCCGACCATCGCCACCACGTTTCTGAGGTCCTACAGCGGCTCCGCGAACACCATCTCTTCCTGAAAGCTGAGAAATGTACCTTTCACCAGACTTCAATCCAGTTCCTCGGTTATGACATCAGTCCCAAGGGAATCAAGATGGATGAGAGGAATTTGGAAGCCATCAAGACCTGACCCATTCCCACAACCATCAAAGAACTCCAAAGATTCCTAGGTTTCTCCAACTTCTACTGACAATTCATCCAGAATTACAGCTCAGTCACTTCCTCACTCACTAGTCTGCTGAAAAATAAGCCCAAGTCACTATCCTGGACTCCCAAGGCCGACAAAGCAATAAAGACACTCCAACAGGCCTTCACCTCAGCCCCTCTCCTGATCCATCCTAACCCAGAGAAACCTTTCGTTGTGGAAGTGAACGCGTCCACATCAGGAGTAGGGGTGTGAGGGTGTGCGGAATGCGCAATGGCAAAAACACCACGACATCTACCCTCTGGAAAACGCCTACCTCTTCCCGTTCCTTGACGCCCCTGGTCACATCTAGGAGTGGATTTTGTGACAGATCTACCTCCATCAGATGGTAACACATATATATTAGCGGCAGTTGACCGATTCTCTAAAGCCGGCAAACTTATTCCCCTCAAGGGTTTACCTACCGCCATGAAGACGGCAGAACAACTCTTCAATCATATCTTTCGCAACTTCGGACTCCCGGAGGATATCATATCTGATAGAGGTCCCCAGTTTATCTCCCGAGTCTGGCAAGCATTCTTCTCCCTCCTAGATGTGACCGTGAGCCTGTCATCCGGGTACCACCCTTAGAGCAATGGCCAAACGGAGAGAAAGATCCAGGAAATTGGCCGCTACCTCCGTACCTTCTGCCACAGCCACCAGAACTCCTGGAACCAATTCCTTGCATGGGCCGAGTACGCACAAAATTCCCTATGACAACCATCCACTGATCTGACACCATTCCAGTGCGTACTCGGCTGTCAGCCACCCCTATTCCCTTGGTCTGGGGAACCATCGGAAGTACCCTCTGTCACGCATTGGTTCCAGGAGAGCGAGAGGGTCTGGGACTCAGCCCACCAACACCTGCAGAGAGCCTTCCGCTGACAGAAACACCATGCTGACCTACGGAGGACCTCAACACCTACTTACCAACCAGGTCAGAAGGTATGGCTCTCCACAAGGGACATACGGCTCCGGTTACCCTGCAAGAAGCTGAGTCCCAGGTTCATTGGCCCCTTCCCTATCGTCTGTAATAATTTTGCAAGGGTTTTATCCTTTATTTATAAATTTTAGCTTTAGGGAATCAAATCGTAGAAATCCGACTTTGATCGGATTAATTGATATTAATCACCAATGTATAGATTAATTAATATTAATCAAAATGTACAATTTATACCTTATTAACGGCTCGACCCACAAGTATTAATACAGTATAAATTAGCAATTCTTCATATTGTTGATAATAATACAGATTTGATTGGGAAATCTCTGAGCACAGGTAACACGATCTATGGCAAATAATTTAAGATTTGAAAATCACGGCACCAGACTATTCATTAAATTGAATCGAGAGTTTATTTACTATTCTAGGGTACGATACAAACAAAACACATACACACACTATGGCAGGATCAAAGCAGTTTGAAGAAAGTTAAGCTATTCTCTTTTCCCGAGAATAAAGACGACCTTAATAGGACGTCACAAACAGAAGACTCAGTTATTATTATCTTTTAACGATTCATTCAATTCAATTCAGCTTCAGCGAATAAGAGATTTGTTTGTTTTACTTGCTGTGAGTTGAAGTTGAGTTGAAGGCTACTTCTTGAGGGAATCCCGACTTTCGTGCTGTGTCGTTGTCGCGTGACGTCACTCGGGAATCCTCTCTACGATTCGTGGCTTCCTGGCAGCGCGCGAACGGCAAGGCTTTGAAGTTCTTTGCAAGTTTGGTCTGAAGTTGACAGAGTGTTAAAGTCTTTTAGATGATCAGCCAGATGTTTCACAGCAGGATCAGGAGGGGCAACGCCCAGACTTTCAGCCAAGTTTCCTTGCAGGTTTTTCAACCAGTTGTTCACCCCGGTTTTCTTTTTCTGAGCTGAGCTACATTCTTTGACTGACTAATTCAGAGTTGGGGTGTCTGTTTTATCGGACAGAATTAAGTCCATCCTATTCACTGTCTGACCCAATCACATTGTCTCTGTAGGGCGGAGCCCCGCCCAACACGACTTCTTTTTCGTGCATACATTATCTGCTCGTAAATATGTCACATGAAGGACCATTTCTTAATAACTTCTTATAAAAGTATTCCTCATTCATACGAGACTGAAAATCGACATATAGTTCTGTTCAACTTCTGGCATTTGAGAAAAGCTTTGACCCAATACTAGACAAGGCTATATATATTCAAAAAGACAGTTATAAAGAAAAGATCAAACTAAAACACACCATGCATAGCATAAAACACCAAGCATACATATATATATATATATATATATATATATATATAAGACATCAAACATGAGGTATTTGTCGTCTCGACTACTTATAATCTTACCTACTAAATGGGTTAAGTCATAGATTAAAAATATCTTAAGTTCTGATAACTACAGTAAGATTAAATGAAACATAGAATACCACATTCATATATATTTTTCTTGAGTCGCTTTAATAGCAGTAGTCTTTTCTGGATTGTCCTTTTGGGCAAAGTCCATAAAAGTTTGGAACAAACTTTGTATAACTAGAGTTCCTTTTGTTGTAAGAGAAAAGAGGCGGCTTTCTCCTGGAATTCAGTGAAGAAAAGGGGTTTGTTATGAGGTCATGCGGATGACCGTGCTGTAGGTTTGTTGAGGTCTGGTCAACGTATATCTGTGTTTCCTTGTTGATGGTCAAAAGCAGTCAGGGGACTTAGGGAGGGTCTGGGCTGAAACATGTCCAGATCCCATGTGCTTTGTGCTGTCTGTTTATTCGACTTTATTTATGGTAAACTGGTTCAGGAACAACATTGAAGATTCTGTTCTTCAAAGGGATGGCCAGATGTTTTCCTCCCAGCTTCGTGGGTCTCATGAGAGATAATGAGAACGAACAGGAAGTTATTTAGAGAGTTTGGGCGTTGTGTTGGTCGTTTGTAACTTTTACGACGCTGCGATGGAGAGTGAGATTCTGTGGAATGTTCTTAAGTTTAAACTCATGTGTGTGCGTTCTGTTCGACCAGGTTCTACACGTCCATCAGGTCAACCCAGTCACAAACCAACTACAACTCCCAGCACAATACAGAATTCACCCCATATTTCATGTGTCACTCCTGAAACCATATCATTCACCTGTCTCTCCTGTTTCCACAGAGCCTGGACCAGAAGCCGAACCCCCTCTTCCCATAATGCTGGAGGATGGAACTGTGAACTCAGTCAAGGAGATCCTGAATTATAGGCGTCGAGGTGGGCGATTGTAATACTTGGTAGATTGGGAGGGCTACGACCCAGAGGAGAGATCTTGGGTTACCAGGAATGACATCTTGGATCCTAACCTCCTCACAGAATTCCACTCAATGCACCCTCAATGTCCAGCACCGCGAGGTCGAGGTCGCCCACCTAGGCGCCACATTCAGTGGCCCCCAGGAGTTGGCCGTGGAGGGGGGGTTCTGTCACGGCTCCACCTCCACTCAACGCTCCCAATCACCCGATTACTAACCAGCCACACCTGTCACGCAATAAGCACACACATAAGCACCCACTCAGCACTCACTCATCGTCTGGTCTCCCTCGTGGATCACAGATGCTAACGCTACTCTACTCTCCAAGAGTGTATTATCTCCTTCCAAGGATACTTCTTCGTTGCACACGATCTTCCAGGACATTCTCAGTCACTCACCTGTTCTCCCGACTCCTGGATCCAAATACTTACCTGTGTGTGTGTGTGTGTGTGTGTGTGTGTGTGTGTGTGTGTGTGTGTGTGTGTGTGTGTGTGTGTGTTACAAGTCCGGTAATCCTATCATCATTCCCTCCAGTGTCTTGTCAGTCTCTCCAGTCCTTATCATTTCTGCTGCACTGTGTTTGTCAAATACACTCTTGTTGGGTTTTGCTACAAACTCTCTATATGAGTCTGTGTTCCCTGACACTCACAAATAGTTCCATCACACTAACACAGTGAAAACAATGTAAATAAGAGATTTGAGCAAACTGTTGTTGATTATAACAGATTTTTATGGCGAAAATGCAGAAATCGAATCACCAGTAGACTCATGTTTATCTCACAATAATGGTTTTAATGATGCTAACAGGAACAGTGTGAACTTGATCGTTTAATAATCACAGTCTTGATTCACTATTGCATAAAAAGCAGTAAACCACTTTTTTTGATAGCTTTTCTCAATCACCAAGTAACACCAAAACTTTCTTTCACATTAACATGTGCAGATGTAAATAAATATTACAGTGGATATTACAAATAAGGTGTTTACACAACTAAGTCTATTTCTAGGACCTCAAATTGGCTTCATCAGCTTATAGGAATCAAGTTACAGTTTTTTTCCCTCACTATTTTCACAAGTAAGATGTACATTTTCAGAACTCAGTACAAAAATCCATACTGATCACACACAAGATTGTTGTAATATGTCATGAGAACATTTGGTTTAATCACAGAAACACAACAGTATCATCTTTCAGTTTAGTACTTTTACCAGTCAGATCATTTAATAGCAAACAATGCAAGATACATGTTTCAAATCACCCTGAAATACAGTAACACAGGCTAAAGGTGCCACATTAGAAAATACATTTAACTTACGTAACTAACATGAAATCCAGTATCTCTTTGGAGTGTCACCAAAAAAAAAAATGTCCCCACAAGGTTAAAAATGACTGGTATTACCATCGTTGTGGGATCCCCCAAGACCGACCACACACACACACACACACACACACACACACACACACACACACACACACACACACTCTTACTCTCACTTTTTTTGAACATAGTGGTTACCATCTAAGATAAATAGCAGAATCTGTGTCTGTAGAAATCTATAGATGTACCAAATGATTAACTGATTATCCATTAAGATCAGATTAAATAATAAACAGATGTATTCAAATGAACAAAAAGAGATGCAAATGAAAAGTTTGAAAGTAAAAGAGCTTTATGAAAGGTGTTTACTGTAAATGAAACAGTTATATGAAACACTTATTTTGTGTAGTGAAAAGGACACTTTGTGATTTTGTTTTGTCATCCAACCGAGAGTCATTGCTACACTCCTAAAAATAAAGGTTCCAAAAGAGGGTTTTAGAAGAACTATTTTTGATTCCCCAAAGAACATTTCAGTGAACCATGGGAAAAAAATAGTTCAAAAGATTTACGATGTGTTCAGAAAGTCCAGCCTCTATTGAATGCTCAGTTAGCTTTTCTTAAAGATGGTATTGGACTAGTGGGCCTTGCCGCACGTCACAGTATATTCCACATCAAACACTAAATGATGAAAATAAACACCTACTCGTCTGCAGGTATGGATACGTTATTTACAGTGGTTGTACATAATGAACACAGACATGAGACCCATCAGTGCATCTTCACCGAACTGTAGGCTTGATCTCCTGCATCTGAGTGAACTGGTTTGTCAGGAATTGTACAGTACAGATGATAAACATTCTTGAGAAAGAAGAAAGACAGAAGAGGCATGCAGGATGAGTGTGTTAGTATTCTGGACGGTCATGTGTGTTTGGTGTGTGACAGTGTTCAAACGTACCTCATTTTCCTCCAGATTTCCCTGTTTCTGTTGTTTATGGACCAAAACATCTGTAATGCAATTGTAGTGGGATGAACAGTGGATGCGTTGTTTCTTTAAATATGTCACAAATGCATGAGTGGTTCAATCATATACTTTCACGGGTGTATAAAAGGGGGCTTTTAAGGCACCGTTGTGTTAGAGCACCGCAAAAAATACTATGTGTCTTGAAAAAGGCACACCAGACACCAGACTCATCTACTCAATAATCTGCTGTTACACCCTCATTGTGTTTATAATCGTGATTTGCAAACTATTTTAAATCAGACTTTTAGAGAAAATAGTTTTTAAAATAAAGACTTGTTAGAAGCAGGGCCATTTATAGTCTTTCATCAGTACTTGGGCAAAGGCCCTCCGTCAAAAAAGTGTGTCCATATTTTGATAGTGCTTTTTAATCCTGCTTTGGATATAAATGGATATAATTGATCATTTCCATATAGGCAGAGGGTGAACCAACTCCAGGGTAAAGCTAAAAGTAGCATAATGTTTGTGTAATCTATTAACTACGCACATTATGAACCCGTTTTTGTACAAGATATGGGTTTCATGCCATAAGATATTTTTAAGATGACTGTTGTATATGTTTATGATGAGAGAATTTGTGAGAGAGCAGAATTCCGTCAGTGGGGTGCGTACACTGAACAAAACTCTATAATGCTCAACACTGTAAAAACTTGCAAAAAGAAATATGATTCTACATTAGCAGATCTAAATTTAATTCTGCAATCAGCACTTTTCAAATCATTTTCATTTTATTTGCAACACCCGTAATAGATATAATTTAATTTGGGATTAATTTTTTGTCCCAAGCCCCCGTTAATTTCTGACCCATGGCCAGGGGAAGGTTAACCTTGCCCAGATTTACACAAGCTCCGCCTGTGGTCTTTATCTTTGGCACAGAGTTGTTCACAAACTGCACGCACAATAAAGAGCTTCTTTGTCATTGACAAACGATGAAAGACATTTGCGGGTTTCTCCTGGCCGGAAGCTTAATGGTGGTGACGTTGAAGTCATGCAACCATTGATAGAGCTTATTTTCTGCAATAATCTAAAAGCCAATGGACATTTTTATTGGGTTTTTGTAGAGGGAATCAGGGTGATGCTGACTTCTGGGCTGGTCTGTGAAAATATGTCATTGCAGCAAACTACACGACAATGGGGAAAGACTTTCATGTGAACTTAAATTGCATGGACTACTTTTATGTAAAGTTTATGGTAAGTGATTTTCATTTTGGTGTGAACTGTTCCTTTAAGAGAAAATGTGGCTAATAAAACTGATCTGCTGATGACTTGAAAAAGGAAATGAGTGCAGTACCAGTTTCTAAGAAGCTGTGCTCACCGAACAGTGTTTCAAACTATAAGATTAGACGTGATGTCGGTTAACTGCTATGTTTTAAATTTATCTGAGATCATTTCCTGAGAATGATGTTCTCTTACCTCCAGATATGGGCTGAGATGTGGCTAGTACAGAAGTGATCAGAGAATGTGTCTCTGCAGATCCAGAACAACTCTATATAACATAATCAGTAATTAAGTTAAAGTCCCTTAGAACAATTCATATGAATTATTGTTAAATACAAGTATTTATAGTCAATATTATGGTGATACTCACCATACCAATTCCTTGACTTGCCACATCAGGTTTTGCTGACCTCGTTTTATTGCTAAGAATGAAATATCAATCTATATGGCATCTTTTCATACATACATATATCAGATAAGAAGCTAAACGTTTACACATACAGCTAACAAACTAACAAACATAGACTACTGAATTGAATGAATATAAAACTTACCGTTTTCTTTTTTTTTTACCTAGAAAAAAATAAGCTTCAGTATTATATATTCAGTTTTTAATCATGTACATCACTTTGGTCGACTATCTGTTGTTTTGTAAATAAATTGACTTTGACATTGAAATGCTTACTTGCAAACCAGCACAGACAGATGAGTCCCATGAGTCCAGACAAAATTACAGCAACACCAGTGAAAACCAGCACTATAAACCATATATCTGTCAAAACAAAACAAACACTTTAATCCATGTTTACATGTATTAAGATGTTAAATTTACTGTAGATACATTAGTTAACCTGAAATTTTAAGTGATAAAAGAAGTGATACATGTCAGAATCATTCTGCATCAGAAAAGACCTCAAATGAAATCACACTCGACTGATGCATGATGATGGTTTTATGCAATAGTGTTTCAGTATTTGATGAAGTTGCATAAAAAGAAAAAAATCCTTATATATGGCATTGTACTTATTTTATAAAAACGATACAGTAAGTTACCTGTTCTACGGTACACTGGGGTTTCAAATGTAGAAATGACTGTGTCCATTTGTGAAGTTTTTGGAGTGGTTGTTGCTGTTAAAACTGCAGTGAGAACATCTTAAGTTGTATTTAGCAAAGACTGGCATATGTATATTTCTTTACATTGTACTGACCTCAGCATTGTAGCAATAACCATAAAAAAACAGACAACTGGACAGTTGTATATTGTATGATACTGAAGAAGCATTCATATATATATAATGCATGTATGTGTAAGTCTGTAAAAATGAAATGCATAATTCAAGAAGGAACAACAAGGTCCCGGGACATTCTTAAGAGTTGAGCATTAACTTGAACTTCACATTTTTAGAAAGACGTGTCGTGCTCCAGATGTTGCAGAAAACACGACACACAAGCTCAACGGTTGAGCACGTCTGTCTAGTTCAACATATAAAAAGAATAATGAAATAGAAAAAGCATTCTGTGCCATGTTGAAAAAGCAGAATAATCATGAACCATGTCATTATTTAATTCTCTACTGCTTAGTGCTTACCATGTACAAATAAACTTTGAAAATGAATCCCAGCTGTATTTTTTTAGATGACTTTTGAATCCAACATATTAATTTTACACAGGGACAGAATTTTACTATTGATATTTTACCACAATGTTTCCTTTGCTGTGTTTGTTGGTATGTTTGTATTGTAATGAAGGTCTACTAATATAAAAAATAACATATCATAAGGAAAATACATTTTCAGAAGGTAATCATTTCTCAAATTTAATCTAGAATTGTCAGAAAATGTGTTATCAGTAACTTGCAAGTTTTACTGTATGTTGTGGTTTCAGAAGTGGACATTATAGTTAAAGCTTCTGAAAAACAAATTGTGAATTTTGCACTGACATTAAGTAAATGTTCAACAAATGATGAAGATGACAGAATGATTGTCATTTTGAAGACATTCAGAATGGAGTAAGAATAACTGATTTACAAACTCATTTACTCACTGGTTTTCATGGCTGTTGTAGTAGTTTGTTCAGTGGTGGTTGATGTTGAAACTGCAGAGACAATTTATCAGAATTACAGGGTGTCAGTTCACATTATACATTTACATTTATGCATTTAGCATTATACATGTATTATATTACATTATCATGGTAAATTTACATTATTTGCAACCTTTAAAGCAAAGTTTGTTTGCTGAAGGTAAAGGTCCTTCAGATATAAGAAATAGCACAGGTCACATACATGTGATGTAACTTGACATCACCTCTACATTGGTTAACATGAGTATGAAAATAAAAACCTTACTCTGGACTGTTACTGTCACTGGATCAGAGTGAAGAGATGGTACAGACACTTGTCCCTTCTTCACAGTGTAGAAGCAGGTTATTCTCACAGATGAACTCTGACCTCCAGACCAAATACTGATCTGAGATCCAGTGAGTGAGAGCTGACATGATGAGCTCAGTTTTGAGTTACTTTCTCTTCCATTTATGATAAAGACACACTTCTCCATCTTCAGATCTTCAGTATCCTCACAGCTCAGCTCAACTGTGTCTGTTTCCAGAACAACTGAAGAAGATGCTGTTATCTTGGCCTGAGGAAGACCTAATGGGAAAAAAAAAAATGGATGGTTGATATGTTGGTTGATATTCTCATGTAAAGTAACTGTCAATCACTGAGCAATGGCTCTTTATTTGCATCCTGTTCATTTTATTGCCGCTGTGTAAAAATCATCATCAAGTCATAATCAGTAATCAGCACATGATGAGCTCATATAGTGCATATTGCTAAAGAATACTTTCATTAAAATACTTCAGCACGTGTATTTTTGTAGGCACAGAGTTCAAAAGGTGCTGCAAAACATAACGTTAAGATCTTATAAAGAACATTTTAAAATATGTAATAATATTTAATAAAAAATAACTTTTTGTTCAATTTCTCCTCTTGTGGATTTCATTTTAGTTTCCATAGTGTCAGACATAGTCTGGCTCTCTGACATCTCAACTATGATCACATGATTAAATCGAACAGCTCTTCCTTCCTGTCTAAATGTATCAGACTGTTCACTTGTCAAAAGTCACACTATGGTTAGTGTTTGTCTGAAATGCACCTACAAGTCATAGATTACTGATTCAGTGTCTGACACACTGATCTATATAATGACTGGGTTGCTCTTACTGATCAGAAGTCCTCCAAAGATTTCATAATATCCTTCTGGCCTACATACTGGCTACAGAATTATACTGGCATCTCTAATCGTTAAATGTTCTCATGTTTTTTTTTTTTTCTCAATCATAATAGTGATAACTCACCTCTGATGGTGTATGTGTCACTGTGTGGTGATCTGATCTCAGGTTGAGTCTTGAGTGAATAAACACAGATCAGCTGTCTGCTGTTCACTGATCGTGTGAAGAGTTCACTACGACTTAAATAAAACATACAAATATTCTCTCCAGACCGACTCCTCTGAGAGACACGCTGATCCAGAAGAACATCATCCTCAGTGTAGAGACTACAGATGAAGTCAGCTCTGACTGAAAGTGGTATTTCACACACTATGTTGAACAAGTTATCATCTCCACTAACACTGATGATGGGTTTCTGAAGAGAATCTGCTTGAAGAGAAATGATCCGGTTATTAAAAACATAGTAGTTTCCAATACAGAAGAAAATCAGTGAAATATCTCACCTAGAACCGTGACTGTGGCAGGAGGAGAATGAGGTGATGGTTTATCGATGCCTCGTTCATGTATTGTGTAGTAACAGTTAATGTAGATCGATTCAGGTGATTTTACAGCTGCCCATCTGAGCACTTCAGCACCAGAGAGATCCAGCTCACATGATGAACTGACTTTTATATTCTTCTCTTCTCTGTTTGTGATGAAATAACACTGATTCACTGTAGCATCTGCTGTTGTTTCACAGCTGATCTTCACTGAGCTGGACTCTCTTATGACATCTGGAGATACTTTTACTGTAGGAGATTCTGAAACAACCCAAAACATCAATCGCTGCCTTACATCTAATCACTGACAATGTTCACAGGCACAACATTATTAATTTTTTTTTGCATATTTTCAGGGTTCTAAAAACCTGAATGACAACTGCTGTTCAGTTGTAGCTCTACTGATCAGACGTGGAAATATTTTAGACAATGACACTTTGTTCACTACAAATGTGAACATACAGTATTTAATCAACATTAAACAATAGAGATCACTTACTGTAAGACTGAACCTCCATCAGGATCTGAAACACTATGAAGATGAACAACTTCATTACAGCGAGTGTGAGTATGAGACTCGCACAATAGGAGAATTAGGAAGTAACACATCAGACCACAGGAAACTACACGAAACTAAACTTTTGCTTTGTGGAGCGCGTTTCATGAAGACGAGTGATCATGACGCCACACTCACAGTTGCGTGCACTATAACATGTAGAGAACATTTACTCTTGTATAGCACTTTTCAAACACTGGATCGCAAGTTTAATTAACAGGTTTTGGGTGGACATAACTTTGATTTACAGATTTCACCAGTGTTGAAGATTGGGTCCCACTTTACATTAGGTGGCCTTAACTACTATGTACTTACATTTAAATTAATAATTTGGTACAATGCACTTATTGTGTACATACATGTTTTTACATTGTACTTATATTTTTAAAAATACCTATATGTAATTACATCTGTAATTAATTTATGTAATTACATTTATAATTACACTGTTGACCCATCCCTTACACCTTAACCCACCTTTAAACCGACCCATACCACCAAACCTGTACCTAACCTTACCCGTATCCCACCTCAATAGCAGCAATAGTGTTTTGCAATACAGTATGAACACAATAAGTACATTGTACTTATTTTTGATGTAAGTACATAGTAGTTAAGGCCACCTAATATAAAGTGTGACCGAAGATTGTTACTACTTACCCAGTGTTTGTCTCTCAGTCCAGACGTGACACATGATTACCTTTTAATCAGTCAGTTTTATAAGCATTTTATAAATTAGTCACACACCCATATTAAAGCCTATTTCAATGTTCCGTTTGTGACATTTTTATTTATTCTTTTCATGTGTAGATTTTCATTGGAATTATGAAAAGACATGATGGTGTTCTAAAGGCCATGAGAGGGAGGAACCTGCCTCTTGAAGTTCAAACAAACTGGTCATCCGAGCAAGTGTTAATAGCTGGTGAAAAGAAAGTAAAAGATTTTAATCAGGACATGGAAGAGGGCCCCTATGTTTTACTGTACCCAGATTGTTCAGAGGTTAAAATATTCCAGGAACAAACACCCCTTTTAAACTACAGCTGTGCAAAGAGGCAGTTGGGAAGGCTTACCAAAGAATAACACTGTTCTTATGCACAGTTCAAGACTTTTCAGCCACTGGTGAGCATATTTAATTTAAAGAAAATCTTAGACATGTATAAAACACTATATACACGTGGTTTTAAATCAAAGTGCATTTTCTGACCCTTAATGGACTGTTTAAGAGCACGGAGAATCTTTGATAGTCCAGAAAATAGGAGATTTCTCACCTTTAATAATGCAGGTAAATTATTTACTTAATTCTAGATTTTAGCTGCACTATTCATTGTTGTCTTATTTTTTCACTACAGTAAGTATAAAAAAACAATCCTTTTCCTACAGCTGTCAGAGAAGATGAATACTTCCTTGCTGGGCGGATGATCGCAATTTCTATTGTTCACTGTGGTCCAGGTCCTCGCTTTCTCTCAGATATGCTGTACGATCACTTCACTGGTAGGGCTGACATTAATGGAACAGTTGAGGATATAACAGATGAGACCATGAAGGCAGCTTTAATTGAGATGCATGCAATTTTCTTTTAAGCTCATTTTAAGTTACATTTTTTTGTTGCTATAAAGGTTTAAGGATTAGAGAGTTACAGACTTTTTTATATTGGCTTGATGAAAAAATTATTGATATTAGAATTTAATTGCTACCTATTTACCCCAGATATCCAGTGCAGCATAACTGGATGAATTACACATGCTTATTGACAAGTATGAAAGCTTGCTGCAGACTGCTGGATGTTTTGATTACACACAAAGTGTAGAAGGCAAAGACAACATTTCATACAATGGTACATAATATACAGAAACCAGTACTCAGTACAAATGTTTGGCTTACAGATTTAGGGATGGGCTTTCCACCCTGGATGTCATCCATGCCCTGGAACAACATCCTAGTGTATTCAGACCCTATATGTGCTACAGTGTTGACAGACTAACACCTGAATCTCTGGAGGGTGTCTTCAAGGCTCAGCTCAGCGAAGCTGGTAGCACCAGACGACAAGAAGCAACAAGAATTCTGGGATACTGGAGAGACTATCTGCTTGACACTGGAGGTAAAGGATTAAACATTACATTTTATTGTTTTTTTTTTTCAGAACAAGAAACGGGAGTCTCCCTCCAGGACATCCTAATGTTTGCTACGGGATTGGATTCACTGCCTCCTTCAATTGTGCCTCAGCCCCAACTGAGTTTTGAGAGGACTTCTAAATTCCCCATTACAAGCACCTGTGCCAACACAATCAAATTGCCGATGTTCAAAAGCTATGAAGAGTTCAAAAATGCAATGGATTCTGGTATTCAAAACTCACCTGGTTTTGGAGTGCACTAAGTAGAACAATTTAAAATGTTAAAGGGATAGCTCACCTTTTGAGTTTCTTTTATTTGTTTAAATGTAGGCCATGTTCTTTAAAGTTATATAGTTCTCCACACCAGCCTCCCAGGTGTGAGATGCAGTCAGATTGCTTTGGGCATGTAGTTCTGCAAAGTGTGTCTGCAACTGTCCATCTCCACAATGTGCTATGAGCAGGTTCAATGAAAAACTCGTCCAAGTCTTCCTGTGAGATGGGATCTCTCCCATTAAACCTTTGAATATAAGAGGAACAATTGTCTACCATTATTTTGTTTATTATGAAAATTCAAAGTACAGTATTAAATGCAATAAAGGTTTATTGTTAATTAATTCTGTAATTAATTAATTCTGTTGCCTCGCCCCAAAATATAACTACTAAATCTCATGTCAATCCAAAGTTGAATGACTTTCTTCTGTGGAGTAGTCTATTTTAGTCTCTTTTTTTTTTTTTTTTTTTTTCCACTTTAATTTTACAGCAGAACATGAAATGCAAGTTAATGGAATGTAAGACCTTTTATAATTTTATAATCCACTTTGTGTTCCACAGAAGAAAGTAAATCTCATGGCTTTGGAACAACATTAGGGTGGGTGAATGATGGCAGAGTTTGACATTTTGTGTTAACTAATATCGTAACAATTTCATTACAAAAATGAAAAACAGTTAAATACAGTCACATTCTAACCTGTGTGGAAGAGCGTACAATGCATCTGGTTTACCAGAAGGACAGCGAGACTGTTTAACTGCCCTAATGGTGTGAGTGTTCCACATGTCTTTGCATTCGTCATGGTCCTTCTGCAGTACACTTAAAAGCACAAAACGCATTAAGCATATCTGCTCATGATTGCCATTAAAGAGCTGTCTCTTTTTCAAGTCATTTAGAAGATCCATCCAAAACTGAGACCTGTGCAAACAGACCAACATCAACATCCCTTTTAGACACCGAATAGGCTATTGTATTATAACATGTTTTAACTAAGCATTTCCAACTGTAAAATTCAGCAAGCATCTGAATACAACCCCAAAATATCATGACTGTGTGGACTATACCTTTGTTTTCTGAAGTATGACCACCAGCTTTCAATTCTTTGGTTTGTGATTGAGGAGCCATACATATGGCTTGAAGCACCTGCCAGGTCATCTGTGTGGGTTGATCTCAGAGAACAGTGGTTTGCAGCCATTGTTCCATTTTCAGTGCCACAGTCAGTGCGAAGAAGCTTTGGTATGACTCCAAATTCACTGGCACACTGTAGGTAATGATGAGCTATAATGTCTGGGTCGTTATTGCTAGCTCCACAGACTAACCACTTCACTTTGCGTGAGTAACCATCGATGCAGCCACTTATAGCCAAACAATATGGTTTTAATTTGTCATAGCCATCAACATGCCAGACATGATTTGGCCCCAAAGAATGGTAAACCCTTCTCACAAATCTTCTTGAGCGTTGTTCAATGCCTATTGGATCAAGGTCTGCCATCATAAGCATTACATCTTGCCTCCTCACTGTAAGATTGTGTTTTTGGCTTAGGGTCTGGCACATTGTGCGGTAGCCATAATGCTGTCCAGAACCACTCAATTCATCAGTAATAGCAGTCCGAACAAATTTCAAAGGTGAGTAGTTATGAACATCTACATTGTACTTACTGGTAAAGCAGCACAGACAGATGAATCTTATGAGTCCAGACAGAAATAAACCACATGAAAGCCATGAGCCTGTCAAGAGAAAATAATTAGTGATTTAATTATTTAATTAATTTTTCAATGATATTATTAATTATAATTATTAAAGCCATGTTTACATTGCAATAAGGGAATGAATATGGATAATTTCCCTAAATCAGATTTTTAAAATGATCATACTGTGAAAATGTGTTTGCCCCCATTTTTCTGTTTTAGTGTATATCTTACACAATTGTTTCAGAAATGAAAACAAAACAACAATAAAACAAAGGCAACCTAAGAAAACATTTAGTGCTGTAAAATACTGATCTCCAGTTATCAGAAGTGTTTGGTTACAGTCGTTGCTCTTTCTTTGACATGACACCAAGTATGGCAACCCATACTCAGGGTTAGTGCTCTGCATTTAACCCATCCAAACTGCACACACACAGCAGTGAACACACACACGGAGCAGTGGGCAGCCATTTATGCTGCGGCGCCCGGGGAGCAGTTGGGGGTGTGGTGCCTTGTTCAAGGGCACCTCAGTCATGGTATTGAGGGTGGACAGAGTACTGGTTATTCACTCCCCCCACCTACAATCCCCGCCGAACCTGAGACTCAAACCCACGACCTTTGGGTTACCAGTCCAACTCTCTAACCATTAGGCCTTTGCAGTTTTTATTAATGCATCAATAAAAATAAAAAACTGTATGTGTTGCCTTTATGTTTTATTTCATTTGAAGATCTAAAACTACTTCATATAAAATATGCACAAAAAGAGTAGAAATTAAGATTAGGGCAAATACATTTTTACATGCACTGTACCATGTACGTAATATGATCATGAAAGGAGGACATTTCAAGGTTTGTGTTAGATTTTACAAATATTCAGAACAGCAGTTTTGTGTTGTGAATGAATGAACAACCTTCAGAGTGAGTGTGAACAGTGTGAGGAACAGCTGCAACAGAAACAAATCTCAGATTAAATCATATTAGAGTAAAAACTGTACTACTGCATAATGATTACAGACATTGTTTCTAGCTAAATTATATCAGTGTTGAGCAATATTTAACATCTTATAAATGTCTCATCATTATTTTTATTTAACATGTAACAAAGATTTAATAATGTCTCATAAGCAATGCAAAAAATATATGTACATGTTTCTGTCTCTCCGGTTGAATCAGGCAGAAGAGGCTGCTGTGAAAACAATGAACAGTGTGTCAGAATGTGGTCTGATACAACAGACATAAAACTATAGATACAGTAGGGAGTAAATCAGCTGCCAGAGACAATGGTTGGTTATGCAGTTTAGCTGTACTTGTAACACTGTTTGTCTGCTAAATGCTTTGACTGAACAGTTACAGTTATTCAAAAAAGCTGTGAAATAAACAGATACAGTGAACTCAGTAAGAATTTTTTAAGCATTTTCACTGAAGCAGTTTAAAGTGAAATGAGCAAAATGCTTCTGTGTGTTTGTCAAGTATGTGTTTAATTTTAAAAATGACATTCAATCACAAGTGTTTGTGAGAGCTGTTAAAGTTTCACCAGTAGAGGTCGCCGTTGAAGCTGTAAAGAGATTTCAACAACGTTACAAGTTGGATTTAAAGGAACACTCCACTTTTTTTGGAAATAGGCTCATTCTCCATCTCCCCCAGAGTTAATAAGTTGAGTTTTACCGTTTTTGAATCCATTCAGCCGATCTCCGGGTCTGGCGATAGCACTTTTAGCATAGCTTAGCATAGATCATTGAATCCGATTAGACCAGTAGCATCGTGTTCAAAAATGACCAAAGAGTTTCGATATTTGTCCTATTTAAAACTTGACAGAAGAGTCATGTTTTAAATAGGACAAATATCGAAACTCTTTGGTCATTTTTGAACGCGATGCTACTGGTCTAATCGGATTCAATGATCTATGCTAAGCTATGCTAAAAGTGCTATCGCCAGACCCGGAGATCGGCTGAATGGATTTAAAAACGGTAAAACTCAACTTATTAACTATGGGGGAGTTGGAGAATGAGCCTATTTCCAAAAAAAGTGGAGTGTTCCTTTAAGTTTGGAAATAAAATTTGAGCTGTGTTATTAATACAGTATAACATTTTTTTAATACATTGTACAATCTGTGATGTGCACAGTGTAATAAAAGCTGTAAGGTAGGCATATATGTAACGCATATGTTTAATTTAAAAATAAACATCACCCAGGTCAGACAAAAAACATCAACAGTGACTGTTAAAGTGTCCATTTACTTTAGAAATAAAACTGCAATTAGTTGTGTTTTTAATTTTACATAACAATATAAAAAATCATCTGCTATGAGAATCCTCTACAGGTATACTGAGATGGGTTAGGTTTAGGACAGGTTAAGGTTAGGTTTTGTTAAGGTACTCACTTGTTTTTGTGGCTGTTGTCAAAGTTTTCCCAGTAGAGGTCGCTGTTTAGACACAATGGACAAATACAAGTGGGTATATAGTCATTTGTTTTTGAGAACAATTAGTTGAAATTTGCTGCTGTAAATAGATCAGTTTTTCCACATATGCACATAAAATACACACCCTGGACTGTTACTGTCACTGGATGACATCTCTGAATTCAATAATGAAATGTCTTTAACTGAAAATTGAGTGTTTAATCTTATCATTATATATTACTGACATTCTGTCCTCCAATTTGATACTGTTAAGTGCTTTGACACAATCTGTATTGGTAAAAGCACTATATAAATAAAGGTGACTTGACTTGACTGGATCAGAGTGAAGAGATGGTACAGACACTTGTCCCTTCTTCACAGTGTAGAAGCAGGTTATTCTCACAAACAGTGTTGGGCTAGTTACTCAAAGAATGTAATATATTACTCATTACTAGTTACTCCTTTCAAAAGTAATATTGTTACTTTACTTATTACTTTCTGGCAACAGTAATTAGTTACACTACTAGCTACATTACCTTTTGTTCACACCCCACAGAAGTTGTAACTGTATATCTTCCACATAAAATTCTTCTAGAATGTTACTAACAACATATTTCTGCCTCATCATTTGACCAAAATCCACATTGGATCGCAGTCAGAAGTTATTACTCAAACACTCAATAGTGATCGATAGTGACATTCAAGTAGAAGTGTTGTATTCATTTCATTAATTGTCATGTGTAGCTTGCAGCTAATTGGAATTTCTCCATTACCCATATATGATTATATTTCATTATGTATTTTATCAAATCACATGAGTTTGTAAGAAACTGTTTAATTTTCCAAAAATATTTTTAATTATAGTAATATAAATGTCCCACATGCTGATCAGAGGGATGTAATGCCAGAGTAAAGTAAAGCCACAACTTACACAACAGTGTTCAGATCATCTTTTATCCTGACAAAATCAGTATAATGCAGTATTTCTATCTGCTGAATGTAAGCTTTTTCATATTCCAAGCTTGCCTGCTGCACTAGGGACATCACGTGCATGCGTGAGTTGTGAAAATTATGAAAATAAATCTAGGAATTATTTGATTGTTGGATTTTAAATCAGCAGGATTGAGGCATCAAAAGTAACTAAGTAACTAAGCTGTTTTATGGATGGTAACTGTAATATTATTACTGAAACCTAATTAGTAATTAGTTACACTACTAGTTACTGCAAAAAGTAATAATATTACAGTAACTAAGTTACTAGTAACTAGTTACTGCCCAACACTGCTCACAGATGAACTCTGACCTCCAGACCAGATACTGATCTGAGATCCAGTGAGTGAGAGCTGACATGATGAGCTCAGTTTTGAGTTACTTTCTCTTCCATTTATGATAAAGACACACTTCTCCATCTTCAGATCTTCAGTATCCTCACAGCTCAGCTCAACTGTGTCTGATTCCAGAATAACTGAAGGAGATGCTGTTATCTTGGCCTGAGGAAGACCTAATGAACAACCAAAAAAAAAAAAATATATATATATATATCTCCGATTAGAAGCAGGTGACTCTTCAGAAAGAAAGAGTTACTTTCAGTCCTTTTTAGTTATTTTGTAATGTCATTTTGGAGGAAAAGCAAGAGCACAAATATTCATATTAGAAAGAGTCTTTATAAAAATATTGCCCAGACTTTTTACACAGATGGTATCATTAGTTATTTATTTTATTTTTTTCCAACGTGATCTCACAGAATTCCGTGTAATGTTCACGGACTTAATTAACCTCCGAATCTGTGGTGGCATCACGGACTCGCCGAAAATTCCGTGATGGGCTCACAGAAAAAATTCCGTGATGGGCTCACAGAAGTGATACCAATGTAAGTCAGTGACAGGCATCAGCCGTGCTCCACGCACGGAAACCCTTAGCGTCAATATGCCGACGCGATACTGGGAAATTTATCGTCATCATTATTGTTCAGAACTGGGTAGGTTTAGGGTAGGGGCTGTCAGGTACTCCAGTGAAAGTATAACTGCATCGGAGTCAATCTTTTTACGTTGACAGTGAATCCGTGCATGGACCACGGCTGATGCCTTCTGTGAGCCCATCACGGAATTTTCGGCGAGTCCGTGATGCCACCACAGATTCGGGGTTAATTAAGTCCGTGAACATTACACGGAATTCTGTGAGAACCCGCGAGAGTGGAAGAGCTCCGGAGAACATCTACGCTGTGTGTCGATGCATTTTACGAGAGAAAAAGACCAGCAAGCAAGGTAAAAATATATGTACGTTTGTCTGTGTGTTTGTGTCAGATTTTTGCACACCAGTTTACCTAACATTAGTAACATTTACTCGTCAACATGGCGGTTACAGAACTTTACTATGGTAAACTGCGCTGTCGTTTCAAACGACTTTTGTCAGCTTATTGAATCAAGTTACCGAATTAAAATTGTTTTTAATGAGCAACGCTTATCTTATATTAACATTAGGTTAACTAATCTGAAACTTAGTTCAGGTGTTGGCCAGTAGCCTGAGAAAATAAAATCGTATGTTAGCTAGGTTAAACATGTTTTATGGCTAGCTGTCTTTCTAGTTTTAGAATTAGTTTATTATAGTTTTTAATGGAATTTAAGATTTACTGCATTTTTTTGTATTTGTGTTTTAAAGGCAACTGCAATGACGCATCAAGAAAGACATGGACATGCCAGCCACCCTGAGACTGATAATTCATGGTAAGAGAACAACTATAGTTTTGAGAGATTTGTGTATTCTATATGAGGTTTGCCTTTTAAAAGTGTGCTATTTCTTCTACTTGTTTTTCAGAGAAGACAATTCTGTCAAAGTGGATGTTGGCCACCAGGGACGTGCACAGGGGGGTTGCTCAGGTTGCCCGGGCAACTGCCCATATAGGCTACCCTTCTCGACTCACGTTGCCCTTCCGAGGTGGAAAAAAATAAATAAAAAAATCGTACAATGGATGCAGAATTTCACGTAAGCCTAGATAAAAAAAAAAAAAAAAAAAAAAAAACGCAAAGCCTCATTCACTTCCATATTCGGGAAAGTGAAAGTCAGTAGGGGAAGGGCAAACTCTGTTTACGTGGCTGCAGCGCTGCACGCGACCGGCACCTGAGCTGAGCCTGCATGAGCGGCACTAGGAGAATGTCGCGGTTGTCGGGTGAGACGACTTAACGTTGTCGGAAAGGTATAACCAGTGATGGGAATAACGGCGTTATAAATAAACGGCGTTATTTTTTTCAGTAACGAGTAATCAAACGAATTACTGTTTCCCCCGTTACGCCGTTACCGTTACTGACAATAAAATGTGGCGTTACTATATTATATTGTTAGAATTTAATTTTTCAGTTCATCTGAATGGATGCACAGTGTAGCTGTATTTGACGTGCCGTAAACTCTAGTGTGAAGCGCACGACTCGCCGTCGCTTTCTCTTACATACACGCACACAAAGAAAGATACAGAGCAAGAGAGTCTTTCATAACATGCAGAATTGACGCGCTACATGTAAACGATATTCTTTGTTGTATTTTCCTGTCAAAATAACGGGTTTGATTTGGAATTCTTCAGCTTTTAAGAACTACCGGTTTCTCTGGTAGTGGGCGGAACTAATGAGCAAACGACAATCTCATTGGCTGGCTCTCACCTATTATCGTTTTGATTTCAGCAAATCAATTCGAGCAAACGCAGACAACGTGGTTAATATTCATGAACCCAGCAGCTCATTAATCCTTAGTGTGTTTTATATTGATGACAAATATGCATTCATACTTGGTTATTCTAATTACTAAAGTTCTATCATCATATAATATTAAATTATCATAATATTATATTATAATGCTTGACTGACTGATACTAAGTGTCAGTAGATACATAATGTAGGTTAATGTACAATGTTTCATAATAATAATTTATTCTTTTTAGTGTCCATTTCATTAATTTAACATATTTAATATTGGGGGCATCCAAACTTATTTGACATTTGAACATTTTTTAAAAAGTAACGCAATAATTACTTTCCCTGGTAATTAGTTACTTTTATAATGATGTAACTCAATTACTAACTCAGTTACTATTTGTGAGAAGTAACTAGTAACTATAACTAATTACTTTTTTAAAGTAACATGCCCAACACTGGGTATAACAAACGGAAATTTTGCATGTTTAGTATGTAAATTTGGAGAAACCTATCAGTGACTTGATAGGGTATTGTTAGGGATATTGATGTAGGGATTTTCATGACTCAAGTCAGGATTTTCTATGTTATTATTAGTAGTAGTTAAGGTAGTAGTTAAGGTGATTTAGTGCTGTATTTCAGTGTTTTACTACTTTGTGTATATATATTTTAATAAAGACCCTGTTATTCTCAGTCCTTCATATAGCCTGTGAGTTGTTGTTTTTTTTTTTGTTTTTTTTTGGGGGGGGGGGGGGGGAGGTGTTGCCCTTTTTTTAGGTCAGAGCAACTGCCCCTCAAAATTCCTGTGCACGTCCCTGTTGGCCACGTTTTGGAGCAGCACCTGGGTTTTTGCAGGCCGCTATTTATTCTTTGGCTGTTTGTCTTTTTCCCCATTTTGTTTCTGTTGCCTAAAGATTCTTTGTGAGGATAAATCACAACAAAATGCACTGCAAAACATCCTAAGACAGGAGAAATGGTGAAGATGCACTTTTCCAGCATTGGAAGACTGTATTTTTATGTTATACATGCAATGTTTTAAATAAAGAATTTGATAATTTTGTAATTATTGTAATTTTGTAATTTTGTAATTATTGTGTCTGTTTTAATTGAATGCCAGTAGTACCTATGTAGAGTAAAAATAAAATGAATTCTATATAAAAATTATAAAATCTAATGAAATCTATATTAAAATGAATGAAATACAGTAGTATACTGATAAATCAAGTACAGTTTGCTACTGTAAGTCTTAATTACAGTAGCTTACTGGCGACAGTGTTGCTACTGTAAAAACCCTTTGAACCAGTAAGCTACTGTAAAAACCCTTTGAAATGTCTAACAGTGTATGCTTAATGGTCAATGCCATCTTGAAATGACGCATCTCGCTGAGGTCAGTGTTGATATCCTGTTGTATTGTGAGATGTATGGTTTATTTAAATAACAAAGGTGAAACATAAGTTAAAATTATTGTGATGTGAAGGAAGAGGAAATAAGAAAGCATCAATTGAAATATTGGGAAGCACCCTATTTGTTGTTGTTGTGCTGCTGTTGGCTTGCATGCTGAGTTGCATGCTGGCTAGACTGCCTTTTGTGTGCAGTGTTCATTGTTGTAACCTTGCTGTTGCGCCAAGTGTGTTTGCAGTAGTGTGCTGTTGTAGTTGTTAGATTGCCTGTTGAATTGTACACTGGTTTGGCTGTCTGCAGGGTGCAAACACTTTTGTATATTTTATAGTAAATACTGTTTTCTGTTGGTTTTTTATTGGGAAGGTAGGTACAGTAGTCTATATTATTTTTATTTCTATTTGAGAGAGAATTTAGTTGCTCCTAGGAGTTTGTTGTCTTGGTCTTTGCCCACCACTGAAGTTTGCTTTCACTTATGTCTTGTAAATTAAAGTGCACAAAGGAGCTTGGTCTCTTTTCCAGTTTATGTTGTGGCTACATCCTAGATCAGGGGTGGGGAACGTTGATCCTGGAGGGCCACTCTCCTGCAGAGTTTAGCTCCAACCCTGAAAAACCCTGGAGAAACAAAATACCTAACTGCATCCTGAAGACTTTGATTAGCTGGTTCAGGTGTGTTTGATTAGGGTTGGAGCTAAGTCTGCAGGGACACCGGCCCTCCAGGATCAACGTTCCCCACCCTTGTCCTAGATGTAGCTGAACACCTACACAGGTGTTTGTCTTTTAATTTGATTACCATCTGTACAAAACGGGACAACCGAGGAATAATTTTGTACAAATTATGGACCATGTAATGTATATTGCAGTGCATTCTAAATAGTATCACCCACAGTACTTTGCACAGAAAATAAATTCACTAACAGCTCATCCAATTTCATTATTTAATGCAAGACTTTATTTAAACAACATTAAACAGCAGAGATCACTTGCTGTAAGACTGAACCAGAAAAACTATGAAGCAGAAAAACTATGAAGATGAACAACTCCATTACAGCGAGTGTGAGAAAAGAGACTGAATGAGACTCTCACAATGGGTGAATGAGGAAGTGGCACATCAGACCACAAACTATTTAATGCATTATGTGGTCATTTCAGTGAAGATGAACGTAGATCGTGTTTACACCTATGCTATAAACACCTATAGTACCTATAAATTTTATACACTTGAAAAAGACTAGATCATAACATCACACCTAAAAATGTGGAATACATTATTCACTTTATAGTCACTTTATTAAGTACACATACGTGACCTTGGACCACAAAACCAGTCATAAGGGTCAATTTTTTGGAAATTGAGATTTATACATCATCTGAAAGCTGAATAAATAAGCTTCACGGTATATTCCACACCAAACAATGAATAATGAAAATAAACACCTACTGTTTTTGTCTGCAAGCAAAGACAATTTACTTAAGTGGCTCTACATAATAAAAACAGACTTGAGATTCATCAGTGCATCTTCGCCAAACTGTAGATTTGATCTCCTGCATTCGAGTGAACTGGTTTGTAAGGGATCGTGGAGTACGGATGATCAACATTCTTACGGAAGAAAGAAAGACAGAAAACACACATGAAGTAAATGTGTTAGTATTGTGTTCTTGATGGATGTATCATTTGGTTTTGTGGGTTTGGAATGTGACAGTGTCCACACACACCTCATTTTCCTCTGGATTTCCCCCTTTCTGTGGTTTATTGACCAAAACATCTGTAATGCAATGCAGAACCTTTTAAACCAGTCATATCAATTCAAGAACTTGTGTTGGCCTTGATGAACAAGCTCTTCTTAACGCTGTAGTGTACTTTAAGCTTTGACACTTTTGACATTATCATCTCTTCTCAGACTCATTCTGTGCAACACCATTGTGATCAATTTAATATTTGTCACACTTCCTCCATATTAGCACACTGATCCTCAACACCTAAATGTGTGAATAAAAAAAATGCTGTTTTTGGGTTGGAGAGGAAATCTCGAGTGGTGAAACCACAGTGTGTTTTTATAGTAGGCCTGTATTTACAACTCTTATGTGAAAAGAACAAAGATTTGATTCCTCATGATATTACCACTTTAATGAAAGAAACATTTTATTACCTGAGGACTGGTAAATTGGATTTATAGATGTAATCATAGAGTGAGTGTCTGTGGGATCTGCTGTGCTGTCCTGATGTGACTCTGGGTGTTCGAGGCCTTTGAAAGAACAGCATGATGATGAGGATCAAAATGTCAAATGGCTTCACTTAAAGCTTGAAACTGGGTGTGTTAAGATGCATCACATTAGATTTGACATCCATGACACAAAACACAATCAATGCATGTCTTGATACCAAACATGATGGACAATGATCGGATCATTGCATTTGCAAAATAGAGAAGTATAGAATGCAGGAGGGATGACATTTTCATAGACCAACACCCAGAAATAAGTTTGCATTTCCAGTTCCATTGTCCTCAAGGTTTTTTTTAAATGGGTGTTTGGGTTAGATGTCTGTGGTTTATGACACTATATTTTAACAAAAATTCACCACATATTAAAAGAGCTGAATATTAGCATAGAAAAGATCACATTTTTAAAATGTCACCAGAAAGATTACGATCCAAAATCAAAATATTTATTTTATAATATACATTTAGAAAATATCCTGAAAAGACAATAAAGTGGTTCATTCATATGTGAAAATAAAGTATCAGAAATATACATCTCATCTGAAACATTTTTTAAAATTATTATGTAATTATCCTAATAAAATGCTATCTTAACTATATTATTTCCCATAACTTAAAGTTTAAAACACACTGGTAATGTCATTAAAGCCTTTTGTGGTTTACAGAATTATAGTGTAAGGTTTACTAAATTCATATTTGTGCACTGAAAAGGCATTCATTTTGTGATATTTTTGTTAGAATGTTAAGTAAATTTAATTTAATATATGCTTGGACTTGTTTTATTATAACTATTGTTTATTTATTGTTCATTTGAAGAGGTCATGAACTGAGAAACCAAAATTCCCTTGATCTTTTGACATCTAAGGGTTCAGTGTACTATAAAAACATTCTGTAAGTTTCAGAACTCAAAACTTTCTCATTAGTCTAAAAACAGCTTATACTGAAGGCAGTCTGCCAAAAAGACAGCTTGTGGAATGTTCTACTCTATGATGTAATAGTGTGGATAAACACCGCCTCCGCAGAAGATCAACGCATGCTTCTACATCACTGCCTGTTTAGCCCCGCCCACCACCAATTTGTGCATGTAGTGTTTACGAGAGAGTCGAACGTGCAGGTCTACGCAGAAAACAAACGATAAAGATGGCTCCGAAGACAACAAAATACTGTGCAGTGCCAAGTTGTGGAAAAACTGTGTTTGTGTTGCCTTCCTTCTGATCCCGTTAGGAAAGAGTGAATGAACTTTATTTTTAATGAAGATCTAAACCGTGTCAGTAAGAACCTGGTCGATGCAGGATTTTCAGAAAGACTGAAACTAAAAGACGATGCTGTGCCGACTATATTGGGTCTGACAGTAATGTGTAAGTGTGAGTGACTGTTTTCAGTATGTGGTCGCTATTGCTTTGTCTCTTCTTACAGATCGTTTGATATGTATTGAGTTATTTATGCGTTTTTGAACTAAATCACAGCAGTGTCCATCTATGAAGGATATAGGCTGTCAAACATACACAACTGTTAGCCAATTGTAGCAGTGGGCATTTACTTCCGAGTCTACAATCACCACCCCTATTCAAGGTGGGGGGGGGGGGTCAAAAACAGGACAGAAAATAGCTTGTTACTTCTAAATTACGATGTTTTTTTATATAAAAATATTGATAACATTATAAGTGGACCTCAGAAAACAATACAAAATAAAAAACAGAGGCAGTTCATGACCCCTTTAATACATTGTGTTTCTAGTTATTGGCATTACTTTAAAAAAAATGTATACATGTATCTTTGAATCTTTTATGAGTGAATCTCATAAATTATTATTATTATTTTATTAGTGATTGGGCAATGAGGCAATGGTGCGGAGAGAGAAATGGTCAACCAGAACCTTTATAGAAATTAACTGGAAACAAATTAATATACAACTAACGCTTTAGGTTTGTATACTGTGCTGGAAATACGTGAAACTTTCATTGCTAAATAAATAGATTTGCTGAACCACTGTGCATTAGTGTTGTTCCTATGACAAATATGGATGTGCAACTGCAGCGTGGAAAAAAATCATAGGATGAAGGATAATTTCAATGCTTATTAAAAGACAGCTTATTTATATCATTTGTAAAATTATAATTATTAAATTATAATCAAATCAAACATATTAGTTGAATGTTTAATTTGTGAGGAGGGAAGGCTGGGGGCTGCAAAAAGAGGATCTTGCTTAGGGCGCAAAATGGTCAGAAAAGGCCCTTGGTTCACACAAGTTCAAGATATTTTTATGTTTTATTCTCCAACATATACATCAGTAATACCCTCTTTTTTGTGTGTTTGTGTGTTTGCGTGTGTGTGCGCGTGCGTGTGTGTGTGTGCACTTGCCTACCTATCTAAGAGGGGACATTGGTGTCGGTACACACTCACTAACAGAGAACCTGAGAGCCAAGTGGGGACATTTTTCAGGTCCCCTTTTGGTCATGCCTTAAATCAAGCTAAAATCAATTGAAAAGGCCTCTGGTGAAGTTTTTTTTAATTTTGACCAAGAGGGGACCTGGGTGTGTGCGTGTGTTTAAGGCCATTCTCAGCAGCGCCCCTGTAGGCCGGAGCAGGAACTGTAAGAGCTGTTTCACACTCTTCTATTGTCTCTGAATGGCCCTAAGAGACTCTGAGACTCTAGAGGAGATTTAACAGAGACCAGTCTTTTACACTCCTAAACTCCTCTAAAGTCTTACAACATAACTTTACTCAAACATTCAGTATGACCTAATTACAGTGAGGTGAAATAATGTCTGATTAATTAGCATTATTATTTCACTCTAATACTAAATACTGTTTGTTACGTCTTAAGACATATATTTCCTTTTGTATTGACTTGGTGGTACTGTTCTTCTGTAGTTGTGTATGTTTCCTGCTCTTCCCTGGCTCCTCCCACTCTCCACTCTGGCAGGTAGCCTGATTGCTCTCCCAGCTGTACCTGCTTACCACCCAGGAGGGAAGCAGCATATAAGCGGAGCACCTCTCTCAACAGAGGAGATTCTTCTTCTCCAGAGCATGGTCTGTGGCTGTCCAGTCCAGTAGTTGAAGCTGTGATCCACCTTATGGGAATCTGTATGGTTGTTGAAGTCTTTACCCCTTTGGCTTAAGAATACAGTTGTTTGTTTTCTTTGTTGAATGCTTTAGTCTTGTTAAACCCTTAGGTTAAGAGTTTTGTTTTCTGTGTTATGACAAAGTACCTTAGTTTCCTTGTTTTCACTAATTAAGCTGTTCTTCATCTGATTGTTTCTATTTTGATTTACCATTCTTTGTTATTGGAACTGTAGGAAGGTGGGCGCCTCTTATTTTGTACCCCTGTTTTCTCCTGGTTTGTGGCTAGGCAGGGAGCAAGAGTATATTCTGTTGTTGTTCTGTTTCTTTTTCTTTGTGAGACCTAGTAAGATTTTAATTCAAGTTAGATTCCGTTTTGTTTGTTATTTTGTCCTTGCCCCCTTCTGAGGTCTTTATCCCTCCCCCCCCATCCCCCCCCACCCACTTGTATCTTGTTAGAAAGAAAGCCGGCTATACTGTGCTAGCCTTTAATAAATCTGTTAAAAACTGTTGTGGTGCTGTGACAGGGCCCAGACCGATGCTCTTTTAACACACTTAATTTGTTATGTTCTAATAAAAATAACCCCTCGACACCCCTAGGACGTAACACTGTTGGACACTTATTTATTTATTTATATATATATATATATATATATATATATATGAGGAACAACAAAGAACTGTGAAGTGCTGGAAAACAATGCATGTATTTTGCTTAAACTGCTCATTTAGCATTGACAGGTTAAACTGTGTAGAAATGACCATATAATAGAGAATTTGTTCAGATGACTGATCCCCTGTTGACTTGTGAAGAATGACATGTGTTTGGTTCATTTGTCATTTCTTGCATCACAAACACACTGTAAAGATTCTGGAGCTCAAGAATCAACACTTTTAATACCGCTGAAAACGGTTACATTTAAAAGTTTTGTTGTGAAGTGAGAAAAACTAAAATACCCTACTGTGTTTAGTGTTTATTTCTAAACATTTAATTGCATTTAGCCATATTTGTTTTTCTGAGTATAATAAAATATAACATACAATGAAATTTGAATCATATACACTTTATCAGTCTTTTTTGACTGGTAAGTGTAGTATTTTTTTTTTCTTTAAAAAATGACAAATTAAATTTTTAACTGTTTACTGGTAGTACTAATAGGGTTTTTATCCCCAAAATATTTTTACAATGTATTTTTCTTGTCAAAAACTGGTGTTTATTGTAATTATCAACACTGAAATATTAATAAATATAAAGTCATCCAAACGTGTCGTTCCTCACGACATGTGGTTAATAACGCTGATCTGCTGAAGACTTGAAAGAGGAAATGGGTGCAGTACCAATTTCTGAGAAGCGGTGGCCACTGAACATTTTTTAACTTTAATCTCACAAGAGGAGATCTGTTAGCTATGTTTTTAATTTATCTGAGATCATTTCTTGAGAATGATGTTCTCTTACCTCCAGATATGGGCTGAGATGTGGCTGGTACGGAAGTGATCACAGAATATGTCTCTGCAGATCCAGAACAACTCTATACAACATAATCAGTCATTAAGTCCCTTAGAACAATTCATATTAATTATGGTTAAATACAAGTATTTATAGTCAATATTATGGTGATACTCACCATACCAATTCCTTGACTTGCCACATCAGGTTTTATTGATCTTCTTTTTCTGAGAATCAAATACTGATCTTTATGGCATCTTTTTATACATGCATATATCAGATAAGAAGCTGAACATTTACAGTTCCTGGATTACAAAAACATTTTTTTACAGGGGAAAAAAAAACCTACAGTACATATCACAAACTACTAAATTGAATGCATTAAAAAAAAAAAAAAAAACTTACCGTTTTCTTCTTTTTTTCCCTAGAAAACAATGATACTGCATTATATATTCAATTTTTATTTCTTTACATATAACTGAATTGACATTGGCATCAAAATACTTACTTGCAAACTGACACAAACAAAAGAGTCCCATGAGTCCAGACAAAATTACAGCAACACCAGTGAAAACCAGCACTATAAACCATATATCTGTGTCAAAACAAATCCAACGCATTAATCCATGTGCACTGTGTATTATGTATTATATTTAATTTGGTTGTTTAGAATTGAGAAAATGAATGTACATGTCGATTGGTTTTATTCTTGTTGTGTACATGGAAAAGAATGAACATTTTATAGAGATTTGAAAGAGAATGCAATTGTCAAATGAATACGGAATAAAATTATAAATAATAAAATTACTCAGAATAATACCTTTGTATTGTGGAGTGGGTGGACCTTCAATATGAGTCACTGGAACATTAGGAGCATCTGCAACAGAAATGACCTTGATGATATACATGACCATGATGATATACATAGCTATATGAACACACACACACACACACACACACACACACACACACACACACACACATATACACAGAAAAGATGCAGTAAGTTACCTGGGATTTCAGTGGAAGTAACAGTATTCATTTGTGGAGCTTTTTGATTGGACGCTGCTGTTGAAACTACGGTAAGAACATCTTAAGTTTAACAAAGACTGTCCTATGTATATTTCTTTACATTGTACTGAACACTGTAGAAATAACCATAATAAGCAGATAACTGGACAATGGACACCAGATCCAAAATTAGCTTTTTATTAATGAAGTTGTATATTGTGTGATATTAAAGAAGCATTCATATGTGTGATGCATGTATGTGTAAGTCGGAGCTAAAAATGCAGTGACATCTACATCATTGTGGATTTCCCAATAAACAAACAAACAAACAAGCATTTTGGATGAAACACAAAATGTTCATCCAGTATGACTTGACGTTTTGTTTAGACATCATTTTGAAGCAAAAGTTTTGCCATTTGCTTGCAAACTTGGCATCTACAATAATTACTATGTTCTTACTGTTACCAGTCTGAGTAGAGTTTGACATGGAATCTGCATTAAAAAACATAGTGCCACAGCATGTAGTTATAGTATTCAATTAGAATTATTGGGGGGAAAATAATAATAATAATAATTCCATAATTCAAGTAGCAACCATGTTGGAAAATGCAGCATAATCATGAAACACATCATTTAATTCTCTGAGTGGTGGTACTTAACTTGTACGAATAAACTTTATAAATGGATCCCAGCTATATTTTTGAGTTTTCTTTTTGAGCAATTCTACACAGTGACTTTCACCGTTGAGGAAGAGTGGATGAACTTACGTATGGTTTCCTCTGTCATGCTTGTCTTGGATTCTACAAAAAACATATTGCAAGGGGAATCACTTTTGGGAAGGGAATTGCTTTTCAAATTTAAAATGATCTAGAATAATCAGAAAATGCATTATCAGTAACTTACCAGTTTTACTGTATGTTGTGGAGTCAGAAGTTGACATTACAGTTAATTCTGCTGAAAATACATTGTGAAATTTACAGTTATGTACAGAATAGTATATGTAGCTGTTAGGGGCCATTCAGTCAGAACATGTTTTTGCTTTGAAAAACTTGAGACAGGGCTAATCATGAACCACATAATTTTTCACTTTCACTTTGTTGAATTCTCTGTGTGGTACTGCTTACCATGCTTACGAATAAACTTTGAAAATGAATCTGTATTTTTAATATGACTTTTGACTCCAACATATAAAGTTGTGATTTATCATAGTGACTTATCATTGAGCAATAGTGGATGAACTTACTAGTGGTTTCCTTTACTGTGCTGGTTGGCAGGATTGATAACATATCGCAAGGGGAATCACTTTTCAGAAGGAAATCATTTCTCAAATGTAATCTAAAATAACCAGAAATGTATTATCAGAAACTTACCAGTTGTACTGTATGTTGTGGTTTCAGTAGTGGACATTACAGTTGACCCTGTTAAAAACACTGTGAAATTTGCAGTGACAGATGTTCAACAAGTAATCGTGAGTTTGAAAAAATGATTTTGAGGACATTCAGGATGTAATAAAACTTATTTACTCAGT
This sequence comes from Acrossocheilus fasciatus, assembly GCA_036784905.1. Taxonomy (NCBI): domain Eukaryota; kingdom Metazoa; phylum Chordata; class Actinopteri; order Cypriniformes; family Cyprinidae; genus Acrossocheilus; species Acrossocheilus fasciatus. The sequence goes on along the minus strand of CM071948.1, from coordinate 25,610,725 downwards.
TACTCACATGTTTTCATGGCTGTTGCAGTAGTTTGTTCAGTGGTGGTGGTTGTTGTTGAAACTGCAGAGACGATTTATCAGAATTACAGGGAGTCATTTTACATTATTTGCAAACCTTAAAGCAAAGTTAGTTGAAGGTACAAGTCTTTAAAATTATTTAACGTACTAGCAGGGACGGACTGGGAGTAAAAAATGGCCCTGGATTTTCTCCCAAATAGGCCCACCACCACAACTACAAACAGCCGCTACTATCTCACAATATTATAGCAATCAATATATTGTGTTTATGGCAAATAACATCACATGGTTACTCTGCTGAAAAAAAAAAAAAAAACATTAGAAACCATCACAGAAATTCTAATGGTTTCCACTACAAATGCCATTACAAACATTACACAAACCATCAACTTTTGACCATTAAAACCATTAAATAATGGATTCCTGTAGTGTGTTTTTGGGCATGTTCCATTAGGATTTAGTAGATTTAACAATAATAATATTTAACAACAATAATAGGCCACCAATTACCAGTTGAGACCAATAGGGTCCATTACAATTTCCATTAAAACCAATACGATTTCCATTATAACCAGTAAAACCATTACAAATGCTATTGATGGTTTCTATTTTTGTTTTTCAGCAAGGGATTGAAATAAATGTATTATTATATGAACTTAAATACTTGAAATCTACAAAAAAAAAAAAAAAAAAAGAGCAGAAAGCAAAAATGTATAACATAATAATAAACATAAAATCTAGAAACCTGAAACTACATTCTTCAATTTGAGTATTCATGTGTGTGTGTGTGTGTGTGTGTGTGTGTGTGTTAATTATGTTTAAATAATTTCAATCAAACACTGGTGACACAGCCACTTATGTCTATGTCATTTTGAAGTAACACCACAGACGTAATGTAACACCACAGGCTTTATATTGCACGTTACTATAGGCTCTGTGGTGTTACCAGAAAAGACAGTAACACCACAGACAACTCAGCCTAAATCCAGACTTTTCTAAAATGGAGGCTGCCATCATGATGATTTCAAGACCAGGGGACATTTAGGAAATATTAATAAGCATGTATTATCAATTTTGATCAAAACGTCAAATCTGCAAGTTATCAACATAACACCACAGACACTAATAATAATTATCAGAAATTTAGCTAACTAAGAAAATTGATAAGAATGTACTCCCATGCACCCCTCAGATCAACCAGCACAGGAAATAGTCCAAATAGCATTCCCTCTTTTCTTAAAGGGGTGACATCCATTGTTGTAACACCACAAACATGAATTTGGGGGACACAACTTTTTTTCTTAAATATAACAAAATATGTATTTTTTAAAACAATTTAATAAAATTGCAAATGTTAAATAAAATCTATATTCACAATATAACCACTTCATTTGTGTTAAAAATGTTATATTGTTGCAATTACATTCCATGATACCTCTCTAAGGTATGGCGGGAACATCCATATCTTGTTACAAGTGCAATCTCTAAAACTCAATTAAATATGTATTTAAAAAAAAAAAAAAAAAAAAAAAAAAGTAAATATTAACAGTGCACAAATTGCGTTTACCCTACAGAATACAAACATGGAAACATTTTATGATTTATTGGTATTTAAAGTTTATTTCAGCTGTTGTAAATTAGAGGGACACCACTTGACCTGATAGTTCAGTCTGAAGCCCACCTAAAAAGGGTCTAGAACCGCCCCTGAGTCAAAGTCAAAGTATTTTTCTGAAAAGGACCTACAAGTTTGTCTGTGTAAGAATCAAGACTTCAAAGATTACTAAATACCGATTCAGTGTCTGATTCACAACTGCTAGAATGAGCTTCAATATGTTGTTTCTGAACGAGTCAGTAGTGCCCCAGTGATTATCATCAACAACATCCAACTCTTTCCTTCATTTTGTATATTTGTCCTTTTGGTGTTGTACAGCCTATTGAAAGGGTTTATATATATATATAAAAAAATTACCCATTCAGACTTATCACGCAAATATTATCATTCCATTTTTCTCATATTTGTTTGTTAGTTGAAGATACTGACTTAACTTTTTTTTTTTTTATTGACCAATCTTCCTTTCATAATATCCTTCTGGCCTTAATAATAAATAATACTGGCTAATTAGAGTTAAAATAAGAATTATACTGGCTAATAAGCATTATACTGGTGTCTATAATCATGTGATTTTATTTAAAAAATGATGCCAGTGATAATAACTCACCTCTGATGGTGTATGTGTCACTGTGTGGTGATCTGATCTCAGGTTGAGTCTTGAGTGAATAAACACAGATCAGACGTCTGCTGTTCACTGATCGTGTGAAGAGTTCACTACGACTTAAATAAAACATACAAAGATTCACTCCAGACCGACTCCTCTGAGAGACAAGCTGATCCAGAAGAACATCATCCTCAGTATAGAGACTACAGATGAAATCAGCTCTGACTGAAAGTGGTATTTCACATGATATGATGTCATCATCTCCAGTAACACTGATGAAGGGTTTTGGAAGTGAATCTGTTTAAAGACAAATGATTCAGTCACTAAAAGCACTGCAATAACAGTTTCCAAACCACAAGAACAGCATTGAAATATCTCACCTAGAACCGTGACTGTGGCAGGAGGAGAATGATTTGATGGTTTATTGATGCCTCGTTCATGTATTGTGTAGTAACAGTTAATGTAGATCGATTCAGGTGATTTTACAGCTGCCCATCCGAGCACTTCAGCACCAGAGAGATCCAGCTCACATGTTGAATTGACTTTTATATGACTCTTCTCTTCTCTGTTTGTGTAGAAATAACACGGATTCACTGTAGCATCTGCTGGTGTCTCACAGCTGATCTTCACTGAGCTGGACTCTCTTATGACATCTGGAGATACTTTTACAGTAGGAGACTCTACAACAACACAAAACAGATCAATCGCTACATTACATCTAATCACTGACAATGTTTACAAGCACAGTAATATTCCAATATTAATCACATATTTTTGAGTTCTAATAATCCAAATAAGACAACTGGTGATTATATACAAAATATTCTACAGCAAAACCAATATGTCAGGTTCACATGTGGCCTACTGATCAACATGTTGAAATATTTTAGACAATGACACTTTGTTCACTTCAAACACTTGATCAATATTGAACAATAGAGATCACTTACTGTAAGACTGAACCTCCATCAAGAACTGAAACACTATGAAGACGAACAACTCCATTACAGCGAGTGTGAGAAAAGACGCGAGACTCACACAATGGGTGAATTAGGAAGTAACACATCACACGACAGGAAACCATATGCTTTGTACAGTCCATTTTATGAAGATGAGAGTGATCATGATGAGACTCATAGTGACAGTTGTGTGTGCTACGAACGTTTACTCTAGTACAGCGGTTTTCAAACAGTGGGTTGCAAGTTTAATTAACAAGTTTTTGGTGGACATTGTAACACTTACATTCAGTTTTCATGTTTGCATTGTGTTTTGGTTCTGTCTTCCTTGGTTGCCATTTGACCTATAGTTTCTCAGTCTGTTTAATTACTCATCCTGATCACCTGTTGTTTAGTTAAATAGCTCATTAGTTCCAGCCATTCAGTTCATTTAGTTGTTGCCTGGTATTGTTTGTGTTGAACATACTGTTTTATTTGCTTATTGTCATTAGTTAACTGTGTTGTTTAATAATGAGTTTTTGTTATTTGGAGCCTCATCATCTTGTTCAGACCTAAACCTGACAGATATAAGTTTGATTTACAGATTTCACCAGTGTTCCCCACAGTGCTTGCAAGTGTAGGATTCACAAACAAATGACTCTTATGAGTTGGTTCTTTTAATTAATAGTTCAAAAGATTCATAAACTCAGAAGTTACAAGTTTGCATCAGTCTGACAACTTGACTGAATGAACCCACCGAAGAGCTGCTACTGATTCAATACTCGATTAGCTTACTGAACTCAAGTGCTGTGTCAGTGCATCTTTCCTTCAATAAAGCAACATGTACACCTCACACTCATATCTTTGTTCATGTTTATCCTTATTTTTATAGCATACCATAGTGAATAGTTTAGTGATTTCACATACATGGCTGTACATTCAGCGGTCACTTCATAAGGTACATGTTTGCTCTTTAATGCAAAAATTTAATCAGATAATCTTATGGAAGCAACTGCATTAAAGCATGCAGACAAAATCAAGCAGTTCAAATGGTCATTGATCATAAAGTAAATAATTCAATTCAATTTCTAATTTGAGCAACCATGGTGTGCATGGCAGTGTTGCAAGAAGAAAGCCACTGTTCTCCAAAACGAAAATTGCTTGCTAAAGATCACGTAGACAAGCCAGAGGACTATTGGAGAAAAGTTTAATGGATGGATGAAACCAAAATAGAACTTATTGGTTTAAATGAGAAGCTATTATGCTCAGAGAAAAGAACACACTGCATTCCAGTTTAAGAATCTTATCCCATCTGTGAAACATGGTGGTGGTAGTGCAACCTGGTAGTATCATGGCTTGGGCCTGTTTTGCTGCATCTTGGCCAGGACAGCCTGCCATCTTTGATGGAACAATGAATTCTGAATCATACCAGCAAATTCTAAAGGAAAACGTCAGGACATCTGTTTAAGAACAGAGTCTCAAGAGAATGTGGGTCATGCAGCAAGACAACAACCCCAATCACTCAAGTCATTCTACCAAAGAATGGTTAAAGAAGAACAAAACTGATGTATTGGAATGGCTCAGTCAAAGTCTAGACCTTAATCCAATTAAAATGTTGTGGAAAGACCTAAGCACGCAGTTCATAGGAGGAAAGCCACCAACATCACAGAGTTTAAGTGGTTCTGCATTAAAGGAATAGTTCACCCAAAAATTAAAATTCTGTCATCATTTACTGACTCTCAAGTAGTCAGAGGGGGTAAACCTGTATGAATGCCTTTGTTCTGCTGAACAGGAAGGAAGATATTCTGAAGAATGTGGGAAACAACAATTCTGGGGCACCATCGACTTCCATAGTTTTTTTTTTTTTTTCTGTACTGTATATAATTAAATTGTATTATTAATTATTATTAAACTTTTGTTTATTTTGCAATAAGAGAATACATATGGATAATTTCACTAAATTATGAAGATGAATAAGATGAATTATGTGCCGATTTCTTTAAATTATTATACAGTGCTGTGAAAAAAGTGTTTGCCCCCATTCTGATTTCTTCTGTTTTATTGTATATCTCATACAAAATAGTTTCAAAAATGAAAACAAAATAACAATAAAACAAACCTAATAAACATTTAGTGCTGTGAAAGATTGATCTCCAGTTGTCAGAAGTGTTTGGTTGCAGTTGTTGCTGTTTTTTATTTTATTTTAATGCTTCAATAAAACTTTTCACAGCACTGTGCCGTATGATATAATCATGAAAGGAGGTAATTTCAAGGTTTGTGTTAGTTTATACAAATATTCAGAATAGCAGTTTTGTGTTGTGAGTGAAAGAAACAACCTTCAGAGTGAGTAAAACCTATTAGAGTAAAAATTTAACTACTGCATAATTATTACTGACATCACTGTTTCTATTTAAATGATATCACTGTCAAGTAATATTCAATGTCTTATAAATGTCTTATAATTATTTGAACTTTTAACGCAGATTTAATATTCCCTCATAAGCAAAGCAAAAATATATGTATGTGTTTCTGTCTCTCCTGTGGAATCAGGCAGGCAGTGTGCAGGCTCCTGTTAGAATCAACAGTGTGTCAGAGTGTGATTTGATACGACATAAATCAGCTGCCAGTGACAATGGTCGGTTACACAGTTTGTCTGTACTTATCTAACAGTATTTGTTTGCTAAATGCTTCAACTGACCAATCAGTCACATATTCAAGAAAGCCATGAAATAAACAGACACAGTAAACTCACTGAATTGTTTTTTTTTTGTTTGTTTTTTTTTTACATTGAAGTAGTTTAAAGTGAAATGAGCAAAATTGCAGTTTTCACAATTTTACCAATAGAGGTCGCTGTTGAGATTGAAAAAAGATTTCAACATTTCAATGTCACAAGGTGCATTTAGTTTGGAAATAAAATTTTAGCAGTGTTATTAATACAGTGTAACATGCAATAATACAATATAAAAATATAAAGCTGAAAAATGAGCTGGACAGTATCATCTAATGTGATAAACTTTGTATTAAAAAAACATCATCCACCTAGCACTGGTTAGACAACTCGTTCAAAATAAACAGCAAATTAATATTCAAAAGGTTTTTAATAGATTGTAAAATATGTGATGTGCAGAGTGTAATAAAAGCTATTATGTTGATATGTAAGGTATATGTCACACATCTTTTTAATTTAAAAATAATCAAGTGACAATTTTTATGGTTGTTGTCAAAGCTTTAACAGTAGAGGTCACTGTTCAGAGAAAAAAAAACATTGGATTCAACAAAGTTGAAAAGTCTAGTTTGGAAATGAATTTCTAGTTAGTAGTTGTATTAGTATTAAAGTACAACATACAATAATTTACAGTGTTGGGGATAACACAATGTTGGGGATAATGCATTACAAGTAACGCCAAATGCATGACTTAAAGTTACTTTAAGTTACTTTTTATGGAGTAACACAATATTTTAATGCATTACTTTTAAAAGTAACTTTCCCCAATACTGATAATATAACATAACAATATAAGAAATGCTTTACTATGAGAATACTCTGCAGGTATTTCTAAACTCCAGTCCTCAGGACCCACTGCTCTGAACATTTCGTATGTTTCTCTTATCTGACACACTGAGTTCAGTTCATGGATCTCTCTCCTAACGAGCTGATGATCTGAATCAGGTACATTAAATAAGGGAGACACACAAAATGTGCAGAGCAGTGGGTCCCGAGGACTGGAGTTGAGAACCACTGCTCTACAGGTATATTGAGATGTAACATAAGATTTACCAGAAGAGGTCGCTGTTGAAACTATCACACAATGGACAAATACAAATGTGCTTACTGTTACTGGATCAGAGTGAGCAGATGTTTTCTGAAGGTGCCAAAGAATGCATTGACACAATATTTTAAATTGTTCTCTGATATCTACATAGAAGGTATGTGGCTTAGGTAAGGGCAAAAATGATCCAGAAACGGTTTTACATGTCCATTTACAACCCTGGGATTTCTCCCTAGAATGAAATGGTCTGTTATTACCTTATTTGGAAGGGTCATGAATAATAATGTTGAGCTCTGGAGCGGCAGTACTTACCACACATCGTCAGTGGTGCGCAGGATCTGCAAATCATTCGCCATCATCCTCAGTCATCTCTCCTTACTCTGTTTATGTGGTAAGTGAAATCTTATGTACTGTAATGTAACAGGTTACTGCTAGCAAGGAGCTAACCATGTCCCTTTAGTGGCTCGCGTTATTTTATTAGAACACGTTATTTGCTTTCCGTGCCTTTCTGAATACAGACACCAACCCATCCCTGCACTTCACATCCCCTGCACAGCCTGGAACATAACATTTATTTCCATGATCTGCCATTTTCGCTGTTGTCCTCGCTTGTTTCTTCACAATACCTGCAGAACTTCTGATGGTTCGGCTGGCAACACATTATGCTATACTGATCTGAGATCCAGTGAATGAGAGCTGACATGATGATACAGACGTGACTTTTTTAATTGATTCATTTCCCTCAAAAAAAAAAAAACTTAGGAGTGCCTTCTGATCAATAACAAAAATTAACCTTCCCATTATAAGGTGATATTTGACCCCTTAACTTTTTATTTCTTTATTTATTTTTTACTTTTGTAATGCCATTTTTCTAACTTAATTAAATGTATGTCATCTTTTGTGACAAAAAAAAATAGATGCATAAACATTTATCAAATTCTTTAATTAACCAAAAATTAAATTAAAATAATATGATATTCATTGAATAATTCATTGAATCATAGACTCACTAGATTTGTTCAAAAGAGCAAATGAACATTAGCATACTACACATTCTAGCTCTGCCGTATAAACATGTAAAGAGTAATATTAGAATGCCAGTATGCACTTTTAAAAACAGCCACAAATATACTTTGTCTTCATTTAAATATAGCGGAAATAACTCTACCATTAATAATTTAATAAAGAAACACAAGATAACATTGTTGAATTCAATGTTATAGTTTTATTAAATATAAAAGGTTTTATGCAAATAATTAGCAGCTCTGCAGTCAGTGGTCAATTTATGAGATTTAAGGGCTGCATGCAAAAATCTAATCAGCCAATCATATGGCAGCATTGATCGGTAATTGACAGTAGTTTGACAGAGAAAATAATATAGACAAAATGAGTAGGACACTATGAATTTTTTTTGATAATCGAATAAGGAAGTCAACACAAAAAATTAATAAAGAAAAAATTAAAGATGTTTTTGAACTGGGGAGGTTGTCTGTTACTAAAAAAATGAGATGTGGGTTAGATGTGTGGAGTAATGAATCAAACAGAAACCGAAAATGCGTATCAACTCTTGAAGAGAGAGTGGAAATCAAATCACACCCGTCTTGCGTCATTTCCGAGTCCTTATAGTGGATTGAGGATGCGTGTTATCATCACGTTGACGGGGAAGATCGACTGGGCTGACATCCAATCACAGGATCTGAAAGTGGTAACAGTCAAAACAAGGCAAATAGAAAAAGAAAACATCCCACAACATTGAGGGATGTAACATTTACTTACTGGTAAAGCGGCACAGACAGATGATATGACTCCAGGCAGAAATAAACCAATACCAGTGAAAACCAGCACTGCTGAAAGTCATGAGTCAGTTGAAAAAATTTATAAATAGTGATTTAACCTACAGTATATTTATATTACAATAAGGAAATTAATTAATTAATTAATTAATATGATTTATTGCATTAAATCAGTTAATTGATATGCAGAAAATTAAAATGTATGAGAATTTTTATAGGCTATAGCATATAATATGACCTGAGGACGATTTGCTTCAGCTTTCTTTGTTTACACTGGGGGGGGGGGGGGGGGGGGGGGTACAAAAAGCAGGTCATGTGACATACCAGCAAGGGTGTAACTTTGGTTTGAGAAGTGGGGGGTACACAAAATGGGAGAAATGTTTTCGATTTGAATCCCATTTCCTGCATATACTGTACATACATTTAAGGACTATGGTAATACAAAATCCAGGAAATAATTAAGTTGATTATGATGATAAATTCTGCCAAAAAGAATAGTAGGCTACTAAACAAGAAAAAGATGTCGCACTTCTATTTCAAACTAACCACTGTACCTGAAAATGTAAAATAAATCACTGTTGCACAGGACTTTTGTCAGAGACACATTCACCAAACTGCAGGTGTTTAGAATAGAAAAAGCAAAAAGCTTTTATGAACTGTGTGTGTTGAATCACTATTTTGTAATATCAATTGCAGATAGACAGCAGAAAAATTAATATGTAATTACATGAAAATGTTGATCATTACTTTAAAAATTGTCTTTTATGCATAAACAACCACCCTTAGTTAATGAAAAAATTAAAATATTTACATTGCTGGTGCTAATTTTCTGTGCAGCATAAATACCTAAAGTAAATAATCTCCCTATACTCTTAAAAGTAAAGGTGCTTCACGATGCCATAGAATAACCTTTTTTGTCTAAATGGTTCCATAAAGAACCTTTAACATCTGAAGAACCTTTCTGTTTCACAAAGGGCATCTCAGGAACCGCACTCAAGTGGTTTGAGTCTTATCTCTTAAATACAGGTGCTGGTCATATAATTAGAATATCATCAAAAAGTTGATTTATTTTGCTAATTCCATTCAAAAAGTGAAACTTGTATATTATATTCATTCATTACACACAGACTGATATATTTCAAATGTTTATTTCTTTTAATTTTGATGATTAGAGCTTACAGCTCATGAAAGTATCAGTATCTCAAAATATTAGAATATTTACATTTGAGTTTGAATAAACGACCATCCCTACAGTATAAATTCCGGGTATCTCTTGTTCTTTGAAACCACATTAATGGGGAAGACTGCTGACTTGGCAATGGTCCAGAAGATGAACATTGACGCCCTCCACAAAGAGGGTAAGTCACAGAAGGTCATTACTGAAAGGTGTGGCTGTTTACAGAGTGCTGTATCAAAGCATATTAAATGCAAAGTTGACTGGAAGGACGAATTTGGGTAGGAAAAGGTGCAAAAGCAACAGGGGTGACCGCAAGCTTGAGAATACAGTCAAGCAAAGCTGATTCAAACACTTGGGAAAGCTTCACAAGGAGAGAACTGAAGCTGGAGTCAGTGCATCAAGAGTCACCGTGCTCAGACGTCTTCAGGAAAAGGGCTTCCAAGCCACTTCTGAAGCAGAGATAACGTCAGAAGCGTCTTAACTGGGCTGTGGAGAGAAAGAACTGGACTGTTGCTCAGTGGTCCAAAGTCCTCTTTTCAGATGAAAGTAAATTTTACATTTCATTTGGAATTCAAGGTCCCGGAGTCTGAAGGAAGAGTGGAGAGGCACAGAATCCATGTTGCTTGAAGTCCAATGTGAAGTTTCCACAGTCTGTGATGATTTGCGCTGCCATGTCATCTGCTGGTGTTGGTCCATTGTGTTTTCTGATGTCCACAGTCAACGCAGCCATCTACCAGGAAATTTTAGAGCACTTCATGCTTACTTCTGCTGACAAGCTTTATGGAGATGCTGATTTCATGTTCCAGCAGGACTTGGCACCTGCCCACACTGCCAAAGGTACCAAAAGCTGGTTCAATGACCATAGTGTTACTGTGCTTGATTGGCCAGCAAACTCGCCTGACCTTAACCCCATAGAGAATCTATGGGACATTGTGAAGAGGAAGATGCGATATGCCAGACCCAACAATGCAGAAGAGCTGAAGGCCACTATCAGAGCAACCTGGGCTCTCATAACACCTGAGCAGTGCCACAGACTGATCGACTCCATGCCACGCCGCATTGCTGCAGTAATTCAGGCAAAAGGAGCCCCAAGTATTGAGTGCTGTACATGCTCATACTTTTCATGTTCATACTTTTCAGTTGGCCAAGATTAATAAAAATCCTTTCTTTGTATTGGTCTTAAGTAATATTCTAATTTTCTGAGATACTGAATTTGGTATTTTCCTTAGTTGTCAGTTATAATCATCAAAATTAAAAGAAATAAACATTTGAAATATATCAGTCTGTGTGTAATGAATGGATATAATATACAAGTTTCACTTTTTGAATGGAATTAGTGAAATAAATCTACTTTTTGATGATATTCTAATTATATGACCAGCACCTGTAGGTCCTTCAAGGTATCTTGGAGAGGTGAGGTATCCAAGTCGCAACATCTAGCTACTGGGGTACCTCAGGGCTCAGTTCTTGGACCACTTCTCTTCGCTGTCTACATGGCATCACTAGGTTCTGTCATTCAGAAACATGTTTTTTCATATCACTGTTATGCTGATGACACTCAACTCTACCTCTCATTCCATCTTGATGATCCGACGATAGCTGCTCGCATCTCAGCATGTCTAACAGACATTTCTTGCTGGATGAAGGACCATCACCTTCAACTCAACCTGACTAAGACAGAACTGCTTGTGGTTTCAACAAACCCATCACTTCATCACAATGTCACCTTCCAGTTAGGCTCATCAACAGTAACTCCTTCAAAAACATCCAGAAACCTTGAAGTTGTAATTGATGATAAGCTGAATTTCTCAGACCACATTGCTAAAACTGCAGATTTGCTTTATACAACATTAGGAAGATCAGGCCCTTTCTTTCAGAACATGCAGAACAATAGAACACACGTCACACCTCTGTTCATCAGTTTGCACTGGCTACCAATAGCTGCTCGCATAAAATTCAAGGCATTACTGTTTGCCTACAAAACCACCCCTGGCTCTGCACCCCTTTACCTAAATTCACTACTACAGACCTATGTGCCCTCTAGAAGCTTGTGTTCTGCAAGTGAACGATGCATCATTGTACCATCCCAAAGAGGCATAAAATCACTTTCACTGACTTTTTCATTAACTGCTCCCTCGTGGTGGAATGACCTGCCCAACTCAATCCGAGCAGCTGAATCCTTAGCCATCTTCAAGAAACTGCTAAAAACACATCTCTTCCATCTTTATTTGACCCTCTAACACTAGCACTCTCTATTCTAATTCTGCTTTATCTATCTGTCTTCTTTGTATTTATTAGTCTTCTTTGTATCTATCTGACCCTCTAATACTAACTTTCTTTTTTTATTCTATCTACTTGTTTTCTTTAAAAAAAAAATATATATATATATATATATATATAATAGCTGCAAGCAGCGATTACTGAGGTTCAAGCACTTTAAGGCCTTTAAGGTGGTCTTGGCCAACCTGGATGTATGGCTGACAGTAAAACACATCCTATGTTTTAACCATAACCCATAGCTATGTTTTCTTGCTGGATGTTGTGCTTACGATCAATAATCACGTCTTTGCATTCGACTAAACTGATTTGCAGAATAAAACACGAGTCACACTCACTGTGAAGCGGGAGTGATAGGCGGCAGAGGATTCCGCTTGGTCTTAAAGCCTTCCTTGAGAGGCTACGTTCGCAATTCATACAATACTTTGGAAAAAGAATAAGTTCTTTGTTATTTGTATAGTCTAGGTGGTCATACGGCGTATGACTGCAAATATGGGACAAACTGATGCCTTAAATACGGGACGATTCTGTATTATACGGAACGGTTGGCAACCCTATATAAAATCACACACCGCCAGCCCACGTTGTTTCCACGCCCCTCCTCACACCCACTCCAGTCGGGAACCTGGTGAAGGGCGGCGAATAAGGGACGGGGTGGTGATGATGATAAGGGGGAGGGCCACCGACTCGTCACAGTACATAATGAAACAATACTTGAGATTCATCAGTGCATTTGAGTGAACTGGTTTTCAGGGATCGTGCAATACAGGTGATAAACATTCTAAAGAAAGAAAGAAAGAAAATGTGTTAGTATTTCATTCAAGATGAACAGTTATTTGGTTATGTATGTGTGAAAGTGTTAACAAATACATACCTCCTTTTCTTCTGGATTGCCCTGTTTCTGTTGTTTATTGATCAAAACATCTGTAAAGCAATGCAGAACCTTTTAAACCAGTCATATCAATTTAACAAACATGAGTTGGCCTGGTTGAACAAGGTCTCTGTCATAAATCTTTATGATATATATTTTAAACTTTGACACTTTGCACAGCAGAAACATCTCTTTTCTGGCTCATTCTGTGTGACAGTGTTGTGATGAATTTAAAATGTGTCCCACTTCCTCCATATTAGCTCACTGTGTTTGGGCAGCTGAGTTTCTCAACACCTAAATGTGGGCATGTAGCTTTTGTGCTAGTGATGAAGTTTTGAGTTGTGAAACCACTCTTAAGTGAAAAGAAAGAGAGTGATTTGATTCCTCATGATGTGATAAAGAAACATTAGGAATTACCTGAGGGCTGGTAAAATAAATTTACAGACGTAATGTGTATTATGGGATCTGCTGTGCTGTCCTGATGTAACTCTGGGTGTCCGAGGCCTTTGAAAGAACAGCACGATGAAGAGGGTCAAGCAGAGTCAATAGAAAACTATACAAAACAAGAGGACAAATGTGAAATTGCACAATGACTGGATGAGTGCATTTGTAAATTAGACATGAAAGCTATAGAGTGCTGTAGGGATGACATATTTTTGTAGGCCAAAACCCATAAATGAGGTAGCATTTTAGCACTGTCTTGAAGTCGTTGAGTTTTTTGAATGGGTTTTTGGTTAAAAGCTTTAAATAAGGTTTGTGGTTAACACAAGTTCAAGATATTTCCACGTTTTAGTCTACAACATAAAATAATCCCTTGTGAACTGTTCCTTTAAGCGAAGATGTGGCAAATAATACTGATCTGCTGAAGACTTGAAGGGGGAAATGGCTGTGAGAAGCTGTGGTCACTGAACAATGTTTCTAAATATAAGTATCAGTTGGTGATCTCGGTTAGCTGCTATGTTTTTAATTTATCTGAGATCATTTCCCGAGAATGATGTTCTCTTACCTGCAGATATGGGCTGAGATGTTTCTGGTACAGAAGTGATCAGAGAATGTGTCTCTGCAGGTCTATAACAACTCTAAATAACATAATCAATTATTAAGGTCAAGTTCCTTTCAGCCATTCTAACTCACTGAAATATATTATAAATATATTTGTTACTTCATGATTTTAAAGATTTTAAATGCACAGATACTCACTGTACCAGTTTCTTGAATGGGCACATCTGGGTTTATTGATCTCATTTTATTGCTAAGAATCAAATATTGATCTTTATGACACCTTTTCATGTATGCATATATCATATAAGAAGCTAAACATCTACACATACAGCCCCTGGACTACAAAAATATTTTTTGCTAAAAAAAAAAAATTGCAGACTAGTGAATTGAATGCATGAAATAAATAAATAAATAATTTTTTTTAAAAACTTACTGTTTTCTTCTTTTTTTACCTAGAAAACAGTGAGCTGCATTATATTCCTATAAATCACTTTGGTTGAATTTCTGTTGTTTTAAATTGTGTTAAAAGTAAATTGTCATTAAAATACTTACATGCAAACTGACACAGACAGATGAGCCCCATGAGTCCAGACAAGATTACAGCAACAGCACTGAAAACCAACACTATTAACCATATATCTGTGTCAAAACAAAACCAACACTTTAATCCATGTTTATGTGAATTATTATGTATAATATGGTCACTGTAGATACATCAGTCCCCTTATAATTGACGTAATATTTTTATGTGTTATGTGTAATGATCAAATTAAATTAAACTAAATGTCATTTAGTTATTGTGCTTCACGTCCTGTAATGTTTAAGAGGCGGTCTTTAGTGGGTTCTTTGAATGTATTCAACCACAAGAGTGTATACACTATAAAAGCAATCCGGTCAAGTACTTTTTCAACTACCTCTGAAAGCGGTCGAAAGTGAACCAGCTCAAAGCATTTCAGAACCTATTTACACCAGTATTTATATTTATATTAGGGACTTTAAGCAACAGCCACTAATGGAACAACAATGGCATTCTAACATTGTATTATCATTGTATTCTCAGCTACGGCTTTGTAACAGCTTACTTCTGGCCATTCGGACTTATTAACAATACTTGGTCTGACTTTCGACTTTACCGTTACCAGGCGTACAAAAACAAAAAAACAATACCATAGCACGATGTTATAGTGTCAAAATGGATGGAATAATAACAAAAATTCATCATTTCATAAATAAGTATAACCGTGTTAAATAAGTAGCATAATCATGAGACCCGTCTTTGTTGAATTCTCTGTGTTTACCACGAGTTACTGGTGTACCTTTGAAAAAATAAACTTTGAAAATAATTCCCAGCTATATTTGAACTTTTGAATCCAACGTTAGCTAATTCTACACAGTGACTGTTACCATCAAGAAAGAGTGGATGAACTTACTCATGGTTTCGTTTGTTGTACTGGTTGACGGGTTTGTCTGGGTTTGGAGGTCTGCTAATTTAAAAATAACATTGCAGGGGGAATCAGTTTTGAGAAGGAAATCATTTCTCATATTTAATCTAGAATAACCAGAAAAGCTATTATTAGCAACTTACTGTATGTTGTGGTTTCAGAAGTGGACATTACAGTTAACGCTGACAAAAAGACATTGTGAAATGGGTGGTGATGTACAGTATAAAGTAAATGCTGGACAAATACTCATGAGCTTAAAATAATGATTGTCGTTTTGAGGACATTCAGAATGGACTAAGAATAACTGATTTACAAACTCAATTACTCACAGGTTTTCAGGGCTGTTGTAGTAGTTTGTTCAGTGGTGGTTGATGTTGAAACTGTGGAGAGAATTTACCACCATATAGAGAGTCATTTTACATTATTATCAAACTTTAAAGCAAAGCTTGCTTGTTGGAGATACAGATCCTCAAATAATAATAATAAAAAAAATAAAAAACTTCTTTGCCCTTCAGTAATGTATGGTTTTGGAAGGAAAACAACAACACAAACATCAGTATTAACAATTGTTTGGATTAATTGAGTGATGAATCTTTAGGGGTACAACAGCTCGTCGCTGGGGCAGTTTATCAAAGGGACACCTTTGTACCTTCTTCAACCCTAAAGGATATTATACGCATATGAGTACCGTCTTTACAAATAATATCCAATCCATTCAGAAGAGCCCTATAGGTGTAACATCATCATCACTAACTGACGATGGGTTTCTCAAGTGAATCTGTATAAAGTAAAATAATTAAAAACGCAGGAATAAAAGTTTTTAATACAGAAGAACAGCAGTGAAATATCTCACCTAGAACCATCATTGTGACAGGATCAGACTCAGATGATGTTATAGATGAGCCTAGCATGTTTATTGTGTAGTAACAGTAAATGCTGAGTGATTCAGCTGATTTTACAGCTGCCCATCTGAACACTTCAGCACCAGAGAGATCCAGCTCACATGATGAACTGGTTTTCATTTTACTCTCCTCTCTGTTTATGTAGAAATGACATTTAATCACTATAAAATGTGGTTCTGTCTCACAGCTGATCTTCACTGAGCTGGACTCTCTTATGACATCTGGAGATATATTTACTTTTGGAAATTCTGCAACAAAACAGATAAATCAGTCATTAAATCTCTTTATAGACCATGTTTACATGCATAATTTTCCAACTACGGTCCATGTTTTGGTTTAACCTGTACACACAATCTTAAATGTCTTTGCAACAGCACCCAAATAATGAATAGTAACATTTTGGCCATGAGAGATTTGAAAATATTAATATGTTAATTTATTTGCGGAAACAATTATTTATGTATTTATTTATTACTTTAAAGGCATCATGACTTGAGAAATCAAATTTGCCTTGATCCTTTTACATATGAAGTCTTTGTAAAACATTGTTTCATTGCTTCTCCTATTTATTATAAAATGAGTGTTTCAGACAAAGTAGCCATGCAAAATGTGCAGTGTTTGTGGCTCCAGAAATGTGGTTGAGAACTACTAGTATAGGTTATAAACCCTGCCCTTACCATGCTGTCATGATCCCTGTCTGTTTCTTATGTTTCTGTTCATGGACTCTTAGTTTGTAGCTCTGTCTTTTTTGTGACCTTATTCCCCTCATGTTTCCCTGTTCATGCTCCTGTCTTGGATTTCTGGTCTTGCTCCTGCTCTTCCCAGTGTTCCTTTTTTATTTACCCGTGTTGGTTTCATTCTGTTATGCTGGGACACAGACGAAGTGAGGTGGATCCAAATGCAAGTAGTTTGTTGACAAAACGAGAAAACAAACACAGGTAAATAACAAAGGAACACTGAGCAAGAATCCATGAACAGAGACACGAGAATCATAGACATGTAAACGAATGGGACATTTTTAGTTTGAGCCAAAATAAAAATCTAATTACATTTCAAGTAAATTTTTCCCAAAGATGGTTTCTGTCATTTAGGTAGTTCTTATCACACTGATGTATGTTTAAGTGATTTTTCTAATAAGTTTGGTATTAGTTATTTGATGCTATAAAAACAGCACGCACAAAACCTTATTAACATTATAAGTGAGCTTCAAAGAACATATTAAAATAATTTGAAAAATAATGTCTGGACCCCTAAAAATGTGTATTTTCAATACCTGCACTTTTCTCAATTTCTCAATCAAATAACACCCGGAATTACTTTCATATGAACATATGCAGATGAAAATGAATACTGCAGTGGATATTCCAAGGGTGTTTACATGACCAAATCCAATTAATAAAAGCTTATTATTTCCAGGAACTCAAATGTTTATTCAGGTTATTGCAGTCAGGTAATGAATTTTCATTACATGGCTAATGTAAAACTAATACGCCTATAATAAGCATAGAAGTTGTAGGTGCAAGTATGTGCAGTATTACTAAAACGTACTGAACACAAATGCTGAAATATGTTAGACAAATGTGTACATACAGTATTTCATGAAAATTAAACAATAGGCATCACTTACTGTAAGACTGAACCTCCATCAGGAGCTGAAAAACTATGAAGATGAACAGCTCCATTACAGCGAGTGTGAGAAAAGATAAAGAATGAGACTCTCACAATGCGTGAATAAGGAAGTGGCTCATCAGACCACAAACTATTTAATGCATTGTGTGGTCATTTCAATGAAGATGAACGTAGATCGTGAGACCACATGTACAGCTATATTCACTTTAACAAGTGACAGATCTGGGGTAAAGAATCAGTTTTGTAAAAGTAACATATAAATGTGCCAAAAACACCTGTACCATTAATACACTTGAAAAAGACTAGATCATAATATCAGTATTTAAGACTGTGGAAAACATTATTGACTTTAAATTCACTTTATTAAGTACATGTTTGCTCAATAATGCATAAAACTTGCAGACAAAAGTCAAGCAGTTCAGTTGCTCATTGATCAGACAATTGACAGATAAAATAATACAACTTAAACAAGTAAAGCACTATGCTAATTTTGTGAAATTGTTTATAACATTCAACTTTGTGTACATGTATATATTACAATATATGATTTTTTTTTAAAGTATAAAAAAAAACTACATGAATAAGATTTATTATTTCTTAAGCCTCAGATCTGTACCAATCGCTAGTCTCAGACTGAATCGGCATCACTGAACTCTACAGATGACTTGCAGATGCTTCCAGCTACATTTAATACATTTCACCAACATAAAATCTATTTTCTCCCAAAATCAAAATTCACAGATTCTGTCTGGCCTGCTGATCAGTTTATGAATTCAGTTTCTTTATGCTGTATTCTCTTTCTGTACATATAATTTTTTCTTCAGAGGCAACAAGTGAAGAAAGTAAACGGGTTATCCATGTTTTGTGGAGCACACAGAGGAAGTTATTAGAGATGTTGTTTCCATCTGGCAGGAGGTGTAGTTCAGTTCTGTGAGAACATCTGTGAACATCCTGTGAGATACAGACTTTATTATCATATGTTTCTGTTTCATGGAGTTCTGTTTATGAACAACTAAACATGTACATTTTACTTACTGGTAAAGTGGCACAGACAGATGAATCCTATGAGTCCAGACAGAAATAAACCTATAACAGTGAAAAGCAGCACTACTGAAAGCCATGAGCCTGTCAGAAGTAAAAATGATTTAATGATTTGATTTAATCTTTTTTTTTTTTTTTTGGCTTTTTATGATTTAATGTAAATTGGTTTCACATGACTCCAAAACGCTACATGAACATAATTTGTTCACATATCTTCAACATCATGGAGTGAAGTTATTTTTAAAGGTGCCATAGAATGGAAAACTGTATTTACCTTGGCATAGTTGAATAATAAGAGTTCTGCACATGGAAATGACATACCGTGAGCCTCAAACACCATTGTTTCCTCTTTCTTATGTAAATCTCGTGCAAGCAAAAGACCACTGAAAAATAGGCGAATCAGAACATAACACCGACTGTGACGTAACAGTCAGGATCACTAATAGTTACGCCCCCAACATTTGCATATACACGCCCATGTTCTACCCTTATGAAAAAGAAGTTTATTCAAGTGTGCTATTAGTATAATTATTTTAAACTTAAAATAGGAAAGTATACTTTTAGTCTACTTTTTATACACTTTTCAGAAATATTCTTTATGTACTTATCAGAAATATACTTAAAATGGCATTTGAGCTATACTTGTGCTCCTAGAATCCGTGTTTTCATTGTTATATGGTAGGGGGAGCTAGTACACATCTTAAGTACAGAATTTCCAAAAAACACAAGTGGAGAAGAAAAAGAAACAACAATCTGACAGATCATCAGACATAAAACAGCATAAATACTGTGTAATGTTATGGAATAAAATGCCGACCAATGAAGAGGTAAAAATGACTGTCAAGCTTTGGGGTGTTGATTGGTCTACGTTTTGATTAATATTCTGAATCCAATTAATAGTTATAATAATAGTTACGCCCCCAACATTTGCATATAAACGCCCATGTTCTACCTTTACTAAAAAGAAGTTTATTCAAGTGTGCCATTTAAACTTAAAATAGGAAAGTATACTTTTAGTCTACTTTTTATACACTTCTCAGAAATAGGCTTTATGTACTTCTCAGAAATATACTTAAAATGGCATTTAAGTATACTTGACTTGTACTTAGAAAAAAGTCTAAATATATTTGCTCCATAGGTTCACTCAACACTGCATAAGCTAAGACGCTTTGGGAACACCCTCTGGGTGTGTCGATTGTCTGAAGCCCTTATAGAATCACGCCAATTCATTGGCTGATGGCATGGATGCCGTCTTCGACGTTCTTACATCGCCTCCTTATACTGGCAAACGCGCCATCTGCTCCTCAGATTTCTCTGCCTTCACGAAGCGGCCATATTAGCCCTTTTGTTGCGATTTTTCTGGCCCGATTTCGATCGTTTTTCTTGGGATTTCTTCGTCTGCACTTCGGCGACTGCAGTAGTGGAACTCTGTTCTCCTTGCGGTGAAGTGCCATGGATTATCGTCACTGTCAGCCGCCGTGTTCTCGTTTCATCGCGAGCGACGACCCCCACAGTAAGTGTGTTAAATGTATGGGTTTTAAATGTCGCACGTGCGCGAGGCGGTTTACGGCATCTCGAAATGCAAACTCTGGGAAAACTTCCGTCTCAAAACCCTCCACACTAGGCTCGCGGTTTTTGAGAGGGAGTCATCCGTTTTTCCCCGTCGAGCTCCGGAGGCCGCTGAGGTTTGGACCTGGGGTTTGGATGTGGAGCTTGAGGCGATGGAGAGTGAGCAGACGGGTTTCGCCTCTTCTCTCCCTCTCTCGCCTGAGCACGTGCGTGTGAATTCTCCAGTTGAGTTTGCGCATGAGTATTTATGTCCTAGCCCGGAGGCATGCAACGCCGCTTCAGCCTAGATGACGTATTATTCACAGCAGCATTCGATTCTGCGGATTTCGGGCCTGCTTTAGCCGATGCTCTCCCGCCTAGCGGCCAGGAAGCGTGGCCTTCTGCGGCCTACTCAGAGCTCGTGGACGTGCTTTCGCGCGTCACTGAAAAGCTCTCCATTGATTGGCCCAATGTCTCAGTTGTCTAAGCTTGACGAGCGGTTCCTTAGTGGCCCAAATTCTAGGCCTGAACGAAGGAAGCTACCATTTTTCAGTGATTTGCATCACAAGATCTCCAGATCCTGGAAACAGCCTTTCTCCTCCTGCCTTACTAACACGGCAGCCACTGACTTCACCAACCTAGTGGGTTCTGTGGAGCAGGGTTATACCGCCATTCCGGTGATCGAGGACACACTAGCCTCTCACCTTTCGCCATCTTTGGCGCCTTCATGGAAGTCCCGCCCCCTCCTTCCAACCAAACCATGTAGGACCACTTCCGCCATTATCGGGAAGTCCTACATTACAGCTGGTCAGGCAGGCATGGCCCTCCACACTATGGCCATCCTCCAAGCCTACCAGACGGATGTCCTCAAAGTGATGGATGAGGGTGGCAGGCTGTCTCCAGAGGCAGTCAAAGAGCTCCGTAAAGCTACAGACCTGGCCCTGAGAGCCACTAAACACACTGCTCGTGCTGTAGGACGCTCTATGGTGGGTTCGGTAGCTGCAGAGCACCACCTATGGCTTAATCTTCTTTCACGAATGGGAGCGTCTACCAGGGGTATTGCCTTGGGTTCTCCGCACAATTCGGTCCGGCTACACACGCCAGTTTGGCCGCAACCCTCCCCGCTTCAACGGGGTTCACCTGACTGTAGTAAGCAGCGCCTCAAAGGCTTCTGTGCTACAGCAGGAACTGTCATCCCTCCTCCTCAAGGGGGCAATAGAGGAAGTCCCTCAATCAGACCTGGAACGAGGCTTTTTCAGTCGCTATTTTCTTGTGCCGAAGAGGGATGGCGGTCTACGACCTGTTCTGGACCTGCGTCATCTCAACCTCTCCCTTTACAAAGAAAGATGTTGACTTTAAAGACTATTATGTCTCAGATTCGAATGGGAGACTGGTGTGTCACTGTCGATCTGAAAGATGCCTATTTTCATATTCAGGTCTTTCGGCGGCACAGGAAGTTCCTTCGGTTCGCTTTTGGAGGCAAGGCTTACCAATACAAGGTTCTTCCCTTTGGCCTGGCTTTGGCTCCGAGGAAGTTCACAAAGTGCATGGATGCTGCTCTGGCCCCTTTGAGGCTCCAGGGCATTCGTGTACTCAACTACCTGGACAATTGGCTTATCCTGGCCCACTCCAGGGAGTCAGTGAGCCGTCACAGGGATGTCGTCCAACGCCACATTCGTGCTCTTGGCCTCAGAATGAACACCAAGAAGAGTGTTCTCTCTCCCTCCCAACAAACTGTGTTTTTGGGAGTGCACTTGGATTCTGTTCAAATGCAGGCCCGTCTGGCTCCTGCACAGATTTCCAGCCTCAATACATGTTTGGTCAGTTTCAAGCTAGTCCATCATGTCTCCGTGAGCACTTGTCGCAGGCTCTTAGGCCTGTAAAAGGACATGTAAAACCATTTCTGGATAATTTTTGCCCTTACCTAAGCCACATACCTTCTATGTAGATATCAGAGAACAATTTAAAATATTGTATCAATGCATTCTATGGCACCTTTAAGTGACCCATTTAAGTACAGTAATCTGAGTGTGAATTTATGTTTTGTTTTTTTTTTTGCTTTTTTTTTTTGGTCCCACTTTATATTAGGTGGCCTTAACTACTATGTACTTACATTTGAATTAATAATTTGGTACAATGCACTTATTGTGTACATAAATGTTTTTACATTGTACTTACATTTTTAAAAATACCTATATGTAATTACATCTGTAATTAATTTCTGTAATTACATTTATAATTACACTGTTGACCCATCCCTTACATCTTAACCCACCCTTAAACCTACCCACACCACCAAACCTGTCCCTAACCTACCCGTATCCCACCTCAATAGCAGCAGGAGTGTTTTGCAATACAATATGAACACAATAAGTACATTGTACTTATTTTTTGATGTAAGTACAAAGTAGTTAAGGCCACCTAATATAAAGTGTGACCTTTTTTTAAAAAAATTGAATTTCCTATATCGAGAGCATAAATCAAAACTCTGCTGAACTATATACAAACAGATGCCATGAAAATTGTCTACATATATATAAAGGGGGGGGGGGGGATTAATCATGTCAACACAGTTACAATGCCAACATTTTAGTTTTCATGGCTGTTGCAGTCATATTTTCAGTAGTTGTTGATGTTGAAACTGCAGAGAGTATTTACCAGCATTATAGAGAGTGATTTTATATTATTATCAGACTTTAAAGCAAAGCTTTCTTGTTGAAGGCACAGATCCTTCAAATAAAATAAAAAAATGTTAATCCTTTAGTACTGTGTGGTTTTAGAGGAAAAACAATAGCAAACATCAGTTTTAACAATTGATTTGATGAATTTAGTGATGAATCTTTAGGGGTACAACAACTTGTTGCTGGGAGAGTAACCTCAATGGGAATTTCTTTGTACTTTCTTCACCCCTAAAGGATATTATATGCATATTGGTGCATTTACAAAATAATTCTGGCAGCAACCACAGCTGCCAGAATTATTTTGTAAAAACTACGGAATTTTTTTTTACAGTGTGCCCATCTGAGCACTTCAGCACCAGTGAGATCCAGCTCACATGATGAACTGATTTTCATTTTCTTCTCCTCTCTGTTTATGTAGAAATGGTATTTAGTCACTATAGCAGGTGGTTCTGTCTCACAGCTTATCTTCACTGAGCTGGACTCTCTTATGATATCTGGAGATACTTTTACTTTAGGAAATTCTGCAACAAAACAAATCAATCAGTCATTACAACTCCTTATTGATCATCATCATTTTCCAACTACAATCCATGTTTTGGTTAAACCTTTAAACAAACTTATAAATGTCTTTGCAGCAGCACACAAATATACAATATAGGCAATGTGAGATTTGAAAATATTAATGTTTATTTCTTTTCATTTATGGAAAAATGCTTTGGAGCATTTGAGTGCAGATTGTAAATAAGACACAGCGTAATGGAGAATTAACAAAGAAACTTTTGTTGAAAGATGAAACTGTCAACTGTATCGGATCTGATAGCAGCTGCATCACAAACCATAAGTTATTAACAGTTTCATAATGTTTTGTCTGTAAAACACTACCCATACGCATAAGCAAGGGAGTGTTGATACTTTTTCCTGATCGATCAATCATAACCTCAAAGCAGCAGTTTACTGACAAGACTGAAAAGAGCTGCCCCAGAACAGTTCTGCCAAGCACATCCTGAAAAGTGAAGCCAAAACATTTTGATTGCCTCTGATGACTGTCTCCAATGGTTCCCAAACATGTTCCTGGGGCCCCCACAATACTGCACATTTTTAATGATAGTCTCCTTAATCAAACACACCTGATTCAGGTCATCATCTCATTAGTAGAGTCTCCAATACCTGCAATGAGTGTGTCAGACAAAGAAGACATGCACAAAGTGTTTGGGCACCAGAAATGTGGTTCAGAACAACTAGGTTATAAACCCTCCCTTCTCCATGTAAATGAATGGGAAATTTTTAGTTTGAGTCAAAGCAAAAACAAAAACAAATTACACTTCAAAATAAATTTTACCCAAAGATTGTTTCTGTAATTTAGGTAGTTCTTATCACACTGATGTATGTTCAAGTTTTGTTTTGGGTTGTTATTTAATGCTATAAAACAGGGTGTGATTGAGACTGTGGGACTTTTTTGTGCGCTAAAAACTTTATTAACATTATAAGTGAACCTTTTAAAAAAATTTAAATCATTTTAAAAATCTTGACTCCTTTAAAAATGTATATTTTCAATAGCTGCACTTTCCTCAATTTCTCAATCAAGTAACACCCAGAATTACTTTCTTATGAACATGTGCAGATAATAAAGCCTTCTTATTTCTAGGAACTCAAATATTAGTTTAATCAGGTTATAGCAATCAGGTTGATGAATTTTATTACTAATATAATAAGGCAGAGGGGTTGTAGGTTCATGTGTGCTGATGTACAAACCCGATTCCAAAAAAGTTGGGACACTGTACAAATTGTGAATAAAAACAGAATGCAATGATGTGGATGTTTCAAATCTCAATATTTTATTCAGAATACAACATAGCTGACATATCAAATGTTTAAACTGAGAAAATGTATCATTTTAACAGAAAAATAAGTTGATTTTAAATTTCATGGCATCAACACGTCTCAAAAAAGTTGGGACAAGGCCATGTTTACCACTGTGTGGCATCCCTTCTTCTTTTTATAACAGTCTGCAAACGTCTGGGGACTGAGGAGACAAGTTGCTCAAGTTTAGGAATAGGAATGTTGTCCCATTCTTGTCTAATACAGCCGTCTAGTTGCTCAACTGTTTTAGGTCTTCTTTGTCGCATCTTCCTCTTTATGATGCGCCAAATTTTTTCTATCAAGTTCAAGTTCAAGTTGAGCTTTATTGTCATTCTACTACATGTGTGGACATATAGTGGAACGAAATGTCGTGTCTCGCAGGACCACGGTGCTACATACTAGTTAGACATGAGATACACATACAGCAATGCAAATATAGGAAAAAAATAAAATAAAATAAACACAATAAGGCTATACAACAGTTTAACCATCTGACTATACATATACTATAACTACTATACCTAGTTGACTACACATACACAAACTGAGATTGTACAAGAACTTTACATAAATACTGTACATGAAATAGTGCTAAAGAGATATTTGTACATGAAATTGTGCAGGAAATATATATTTTTACATTAAATTGTTCGAAAGAGAGATTTTGTGGGAAGCAGCGCATAGTGCAAAGGAGTTAGTAGTGCAATGCTCCAGTAAACATTTTTTTGTAGTGCAATATTCAAGTAAACATATATTATCTTATTGAGTCTTTGTTGCAGGGAGTGTTTATAGAAAGTGTCTAGTGTGCATATAGTGGGACGAGTGCGTTACTACAGGTGGTTTGTATAGCCCACTCACCTGTGTGTAGCACACCCAGAATTGCACTTAGGAGAAATTTGTCAGTAGTTATTTATGAGTTGGGGGGCTGAGGTGTTCATGGTTTCAGAGCGGGGGCAGGGAGATTGGAGTTAAGAGCTCTCACAGCCCTGGGAAAGAAGCTGTTGAGCAGTCTGACAGAACGAGCTTTGATACTCCGGTACCTTTTTCCTGATGGCAGGAGCTGGAAGAGGTTGTGGGAGGGGTGGGTGGGGTCCTTCACGATGCTGGAGGCCTTGCTGGAGCATCGTGCAAGGAAAATGTCCAGGATGGAGGGAAGAGGGGCACCGATGATCTTTGCGGCAGTGTTCACTGTCCGTTGTAGGGTCTTGCGGTCAGCAGCACTGCAGTTCCCATACCAGACAGTGATGCAGCTGGTCAGCACACTCTCAATGGTGCCCCTGTAAAAGGTGGTGAGGATGGGTGGAGGGAGACTTGCCCTTTTCAGCCGACGGAGAAAGTAGAGGCGCTGTTGTCCCTTCTTGTTGAGTGACGTGACGTTGGTGGTCCAGGTGAGATCCTTTGTGATGTGCACCCCCAGGAATTTAGTGCTACCAACTCTCTCCACGGTTGAGCCGTCGATGGTCAGTGGGGGGTGGTCAACAGAGTTTCTCCTGAAGTCCATCACAACCTCTTTTGTCTTACTCACATTGAGGGACAGGTTGTTAGCACCACACCATTCAGCCAGCTGTGCCACTTCCTCTCTGTAGTGCGTTTCATCGTTGTTGCTGATGAGGCCCACCACAGTTGTGTCATCAGCAAACTTGATGATGTGGTTGGAGCTGGACTTGGCAGTGCAGTCGTGGGTCAGCAGCGTGAAGAGCAGCGGGCTGAGCACACAGCCTTGTGGGGCCCCTGTGCTCAGTGTGGTAGTGCTCGAGGTGTTGCGGCCGATACGGACTGACTGAGGTCTTGCAGTTAAAAAGTCCAGGATCCAATTACAGAGGGAGGTGTTAATGCCCAGCAAGTTTAGTTTGTGGATGAGCTGTTGTGGGATTATTGTATTGAATGCTGAGCTGAAGTCGATGAACAGCATTCTTACATAGGAGTCCTTCTGTTCCAGGTGAGTAAGAGCTAGGTGGAGAGTGGTGGATATTGCATCGTCCGTGGAACGGTTTGGACGATATGCAAACTGGAATGGGTCCAGCGTGCTTGGGAGACTGGACTTGATGTGATGCATGACGAACCTCTCAAAGCACTTCATCATGATTGGGGTCAGTGCTATGGGACGATAGTCATTCAGACAGGACACATGTGACTTCTTTGGTACTGGGATTATGGAGGTGGATTTGAGACACGTGGGGACGACTGCCTGGCTCAGCGAGATGTTGAAGATGTCTGTTAAGACATTCGTCAGCTGTGCAGCACAGTCTCTCAGTACACGTCCAGGTATGTTGTCAGGGCCCGCAGCCTTTCGTGGGTTAATCCTGGATAGGGTCTTCCTTACATCAGCTGGGGAGAGACAGAGTACCTGGTCGTTTGGAGATGTGGGTAGTTTCTGTGCAGGTGTGTCGTTCTGTATCTCAAATCGTGAGTAGAAGTGGTTGAGTGCCTCTGGTAGGGATGTGTCATCGTCACTGGCCTGTGGCGGGGCCTTGTAGTCAGTGATGGTCTGAATGGCTTGCCACAGGATCCGAGTGTCTTTACTGTCGCTGAAGTTGTTTTTGATTTTTTTAGCATACTGATGTTTTGCCTTCTTGATGCCATGAGACAGATTGGCTCTTGCTGTTTTGAGGGCTGCTTTATCTCCTGATCTGAATGCTTCATCTCTGGTCTTTAGCAGCCCACGAACCTCTGCTGTCATCCATGGCTTCTGGTTGGCACGTGTGGTGATGGTCTTAGTGACTGTCACATCATCTATGCACTTTTTGATGTAAGCAGTCACAGTTTCAGTGTACTCCTGTAGGTCTGTGTGGTTGTTGTAGGTGGCCGCCTCTTTAAACATGTTCCAGTCTGTGTCCTGGAAGCAGTCCTGCAGTGCTGAGGTGGCATTTTCTGGCCATACCGTGATTTGCTTTTGAACCGGTCTGGTGAGTTTCAGAAGTGGTGTGTATGCTGGGATTAGCATAACAGAGATGTGGTCCGAGTACCCGAGGTGGGGGCGGGGTTCAGCTTTGTAAGCGTTCTTTTCTGTTGTGTAAACAAAGTCCAGTGTGTTATTTCCCCTTGTTGCAAAGTTCACATGTTGGTAGAACTTTGGCAAAACTGTCTTTAAGTTTGCGTGGTTGAAGTCACCGGCTATGATGAAAAAGCCGTGGGGGTTATATGTTTGTTGTTCGCTGATGGCGCTGTACAGTTCACGAAGCGTGTCCTTAGCGTTTGCACACGGGGGGATGTAAACCGCGACAATAACAATGGCCGTGAACTCCCGCGGCAGATAGAACGGTCGACACTTCACAAACATAAACTCCACCAGCGATGAACAGTGTTTTGATACTAACGCAGCATTGTTACACCATTCTTTGTTGATATACACACACAAGCCACCGCCGCGAGTCTTACCAGACAGTGATGAATCTCTGTCCGCGCGGTAGCAGTTTAGTCCGTGCAGCTGAATGGCGGAGTCCGGGATGTTGTCCTTTAGCCATGTTTCAGTGAAAACAAACACACAACAATCCCTTGTCTCATGCTGTGTAGACCGACTGAGTTGAATTAAGTCCAGTTTGTTTTCCAGAGAGCGAACGTTTGAGAGCATGAGTGTTGGAAGAGCCGGTCTTGAGGGGTTTTCCCTCAGCCTAGCTCGTATACTTCCGCGCTTGCCGCGCTTCCGTCCTCTCTCACACCGCTTGCGACGCCGCCTTGTGCGGGTAGCGTCAGTAGGCGAGGCCGCGGTCTCGAGGTCCGGCTCCAGCAGTAAACAAAGGCCTCGTAGCTTCTCAGTAGCCGCCGGCGAGAGTTTGTGTTTGTATGTGTTGTTGATATCCAAAAGGCTTTGGCGATCATAGATGTATCCCGGAGTGATCTCCCGATGAATTAGCGGTGAATTGACATTGTTTGGAGACGAACAGACGACATTAAAAGACATAAAAGCACCGTCTTTGGGACCTGAAGAAGCCGCAGCGTCCGTGCGCGCCGCCATCTTGGATCTTCTATGGGTGAAAGATCTGGACTGCAGGCTGGCCATTTCAGTACCCAGATCCTTCTTCTACGCAGCCATGATGTTGTAATTGATGCAGTATGTGGTCTGGCATTATCACATTGGAAAATGCAAGGTCTTCCCTGAAAGAGACGATGTCTGGATGGGAGCATATGTTGTTCTAGAACTTGGATATACCTTTCAGCATTGATGGTGCCTTTCCAGATGTGTAAGCTGCCCATGCCACACGCACTCATGCAACCCCATACCATCAGAGATGCAGGCTTCTGAACTGAGCGCTGATAACAACTTGGGTTGTCCTTGTCCTCTTTAGTCCGGATGACATGGCGTCCCAGTTTTCCAAAAAGAACTTCAAATTTTGATTCGTCTGACCATAGAACACTTTTCCACTTTGAAACAGTCCATTTTAAATGAGCCTTGGCCCAGAGAAAACGCCTGCACTTCTGGATCATGTTTAGATATGGCTTCCTTTTTGCATGATAGAGCTTTAGTTGGCATCTGCAGATGGCATGGCGGATTGTGTTTACCGACAGTGGTTTCTGGAAGTATTCCTGGGCCCATTTAGTAATGTCAATGACAGAATCATGCCGATGAGTGATGCAGTGTCGTCTGAGGGCCCGAAGACCATGGGCATTCAACAAAGGTCTTAGGCCTTGTCCCTTACACACAGAGATTGTTCCAGATTATCTGAATCTTTGAATGATATTATGCACTGTAGATGATGATAACTTCAAACTCTGTGCAATTTTTCTCTGAGAAACTCCTTTCTGATATTGCTCCACTATTTTTCGCCACAGCATTGGGGGAATTGGTGATCCTCTTCCCATCTTGACTTCTGAGAGACACTGCCACTCTGAGAGGCTCTTTTTATACCCAATCATGTTGCCAATTGACCTAATAAGTTGCAAACTAGTCCTCCAGCTGTTCCTTACATGTACATTTAACTTTTCCGGCCTCTTATTGCTACCTGTCCCAACTTTTTTGGAATGTGTAGCTCTCATGAAATCCAAAATGAGCCAATATTTGGCATTACATTTCAAAATGTCTCACTTTCAACATTTGATATGTTATCTATATTCTATTGTGAATAAAATATAAGTTCATGAGATTTGTAAATTATTGCATTCCTTTTTTATTCACAATTTGTACAGTGTCCCAACTTATTTGGAATCGGGTTTGTACATGTACTGATCACACATGCTGAAATATGTTAGACAATTAAACTTGCTTCACTACAAATGTGTACATATACAGTATTTCATGAAAATTAAACAATAGGCATCACTTACTGTAAGACTGAACCTCCATCAGGATCTGAAAAACTATGAAGATGAACAACTCCATTACAGCGAGTGTGAGAAAAGATACAGAATGCAGCTCTCACAATGTGTGAATAAGAAAGCGGTACATCAGACCACAAACTATTTATTGCATTGTGTGGTCATTTCAATGAAGATGAACATTGATCGTGAGACCACATGTACATATATTCACTTTAACAAGTGACAGATCTGGGGCAAAGGCTCACATTAAAAGAAGGAAGGTAGTTTCGTAAAAGTAGCCTACAAATATTCAGAATAGCAGTTTTGTGCTGTGAGTGAATGAACAACCTTCAGAGTGAGTGTGAACAGTGTGAGGAACAGCTGCAACAGAAAAGATCACAGATTAAATCATATTAGAGTAAAAACTGAACTTCTGTGATTACACTGTCAAGTGATATTTAATGTCTGCACATTTTTAATGTCTCTGTTTTGGTCCTTCATGACTAGACTAACACAGATTTAATATTCCCTTACAAGCAAAGCAAAAATGTGACCCTGGACCACAAAACCAGTCTTAAGTGTCAATTTTTCGGGAATTGAGATCTGTACATCATCTGAAAGCTGAATAAATAAACTTTCCATTGATGTATGGTTTGTTAGGATTGGACAATATTTGGCCGAGATAGAACTATTTGAACATCTGGGATCTGAGGGTGCAAAAAAATCTAAATATTGAGAAAAATCGCCATTAAAGTTGTCCAAATGAGTTCTTAGCAATGCATATTACTAATCAAAAACGACGTTTTGATATATTTACAGTAGTAAATTTACAAAATATCTTCATGGAATATGATCTTTACTTAATGTCCTAATGATTTTTGTCATAAAAGCAAAATCTATAGTTTTGACCAATACAATGTATTTTTGGCTATTGCTTCAAATATACCCCAGCGACTTAAGACTGGTTTTGTGGTCCAGGGTTACAAATATACATACATGTTTCTGACTCTGGTGGATCGGAGGGAGAGCAGAGGCTGCTATAAAAACAGCTGATAGAATTTAACAATGTTTCAGGCAAAGTTTCACCAGTAGAGGTCGCTGTTGAAACCCACACATTGGACGAATATACTGTAAGTTTAGTCATTTGTTCTTATGATTAGTATTACTTTTACATATAGATCAGCTATTTAAAGATATGAATATAAAAATAACATACTCTGGACTTTTGAACTTGTCTCTTTTTCAAAGTGTAAAAGTAGGTTACTCTGACAGATGACAGATCTGAGATCCAGTGACTGAGAGCTGACAGGATGAGCTCAGTTATGAGTTACTTTCTCTTCCATTATGATAAAGACTCCATCTTCAGATCTTCAGTATCCTCACAGCTTAGCTGTGTCTGTTTCCACAATAACTGAAGCAGATGTTGTTAACTTGGCCTAAGGAAGACCTACAGTCATGTGAAAAAGTTAGGACACCCTATCGAATTCCATGGTTTTATGTATCAGGAAATAATAATTTAAAAAAAATTATCTGGTCCTTGGCTAGTCTTAAAATCTGGAAAATAAAACCTCAGATGAACAACACATGACATATCACACCATGTCATTAGTTATTTAACAAAAATAAAGCCAAGATGGAAAAGCCATGTGTGACAATGTTAGGACACCCTATGATTCAATTGCCTGTAAATCCACTTTTATACAATAAATTAAAGTTTTCTGTATGACTTTATCAGTCCCTCACATAGTTCTGGAGGAGTTTTGGCCCACTCTTCTTTACAACTTTGCTCCAGTTTATTTAGGTTTGTGGGCATTTATTCATACACAGCTCTAACCACATGATTTCAGTCAGGATGAGGTCTGGACTATGACTATAGGCTATTGCAGAACCTTGATTCTCTTCTTTTCAGCCGTTCTGTCGTAGATTTGCTGGTGTGCTTGGGATCATTGTCCAATTTTGGCCCAACTTTAGTTGCCAGACGGATGTCTTCATTTGACTCTAGAAGACTTTGGTATACAGAAGAGTTCATGATCGATTCAATGACAATGAGGTGCCCAGAACCTGTGGATACAAAACAAGCCCAAAATCATCAGCCCTTCACCAGCATGTGTGACTTTTGGTATGGTGTTTGTGATTGCTGATGTCTTACCTCCTTGGCATTGTGTTAAAATACACCTGGCTCCAGACCAACAAACTGCCAAAACGTCTGCTTTTGAGGTGCTGATGAACAGTTAATCAAAGGCATTTGATTAGAAGTGCCTGACTGCTACTCAGCCTCTTAATTCTTATGTTAACAGTAAAGTGTCCTAACTTTTTCACAAATGACTTTTCCATTTTCAGGACTGAAAAATCACAATTTAAAAATTGCTGGATGTCTACAGGTTTGCAATTGCCTGATAAATTTTACATTTTCGTTTTATACATACAGTAATATAATAAAGTGTTTTGTTTTAAATTTTACATTATAATATAAATAATGCTCATGTATGTAATGCTCAAAAGTTCTTGTTTCTGAAGATGAATGTGTCACTGTGTGGTGATCTGATCTCAGGTTCAGTCTTGAGTGAATAAACACAGATCAGCTGTCTGCTGTTCACTGATTGTGTGAAGAGTTCACTATGACATACTGTCAGGGTCGTATCTTCCAAGAAGTGCGAGCAGAAGGCAGAACGAAACTTAGATACTTTAATGATAGATAAAACACTAAGACTTGACAAAGGGGAATACAAAACTGAAGGCTTATAAAGGAAACAGGAACAAAAGAGCAAACAACATAATCAAACTCAGGTGGAGACAATCAAATGATAATGAACTAAATGAGGACAGGAACTAGACCAAATAAGGAAAACAAGGGCTGGGGCAGACAGACATGTGACAGAATCTCCCCCTCCCGGTAGGCGCGTCCCGCGCCATAATAGTTCCAACCGGGAGGGGGGGTGGGCGCCCTGGATGCCGGAGCAGGACGGGGACCAAGATACCGAGGAGGCATCCAGGGCGGATCAGGGAGCTCCGGTGGCCATGGCGGGTCTGGGAGCTCCGGCGGCCATGGCGGGTCTGGGGACTCCAGCGGCCATGGCGGGTCTGGGGACTCCAGCGGCCATGGCGGGTCTGGGGACTCCGGCGGCCATGGCGGGTCTGGGGACTCCGGCGGCCATGGCGGGTCTGGGGACTCCGGCGGCCATGGCGGGTCTGGGGACTCCGGCGGCCATGGCGGGTCAGGAGGCTCGGATGGCTCAACCCGGGTGTGCTCTAATTAGTAACAATGAATAACCATGGCCGTTTCTCAATACGCAAAGTTTGGACTTGCGTGCTCGGTAGTTTGGACTTCGCAAGTTCGACTCGAGAGTGTGAACTCCTGAGGACAGGAGGACACAAGTCCGGTAATTCTGAATATATCTGAATATGTCTGAAAATGTCAGAAGGACTAGCCGCTGTGAGGCTGCTCTCAGCAGATATATGAGCTCTGATCACCTGGTGATCGCTTAGAGCTCACATCTACAGGCCAACTGTTATGTTCTTTATTCCATATGCTACAGAATAAAACAGCAATTTGATACATTTCTATAGAAATACCATATTGAAATAAATTCCCAATCCAAAAATGAAGTACTATCAAACTATTAGATGTATAACACCTTCAATTTCATTACCATCTACATAAACGAGAAATAATATTGTACTGTAATGTAAATATGGACCATGCAACATATATACTGCAGTGAATTATAAACAGTAGAGAGCTGTTATTACTGTTTTGTAATGAAATTTTCAAAAAGAAAATATTGTATAAGGCTACCTGTTGTTAGTGTTTCTTAGGTCGTTGTTTTATGAGTGACAAAGTGTGTTAGAGATTCGAGCTGTTGCTCTCAAAGTGCAAGAGTTTCATGCATTTAAATTTAAATAGCAAACTCCTCCAAAACACACTTCTTCGGTCAGCATCCATTACAAAACACTCTGCACACAACAGATTTGAAAATATATTGAAACTATGTTTCTTCAAAATCATTTCCCATTTATCATGACATTTTTAGTGCACCCTTTATTGTATTGTAAGCTCTTCTTACAAGTCAGTATTGTGCTCATGGGACTTGCCACAAAACATCCTGTAAGTAGAGGTCACAATGAATGAAAGACGAAAGTGAAAACCTGTCTGCAAGTAAAGATTGTAAAAGTAAAATTTAAATGTGCCAAAACTCCTGAACCATTTATTAATACACTTGAAAAAGACTAAATCCTAATATCAAAATTAGGAATGTGAAATACATTATTTAGGTATACACATTTGCTTATTAATTTATAAAAGCATGCAAAAAGACTTGAATTCCCTGAATCACTGAATTCCCATGATTTTATCCATTTTCTCCCAAAATCAAAAAGCTCCAAAAATTCTGTCTGGCCTGATGATCAGTATGTGAATTCAGTAGCTATTTACTGTACATATGCTATCATTCTTGCTGTACATATACTGTATATATCAGTGATAGAGGTGCAACAAGTGAAGAAAGTAAACAAGTCATTCATGTTTTGAGGAGCACACAGAGAAAATTAAAAGAGATGTTGTTTCCAGCTGGCAGGAGGTGTTGTTCAGCTCAAAGATGCTGCAGAGATACGGACTTTATTATCTTATGTTTCTATATCATGGAGTTCAGTTTATATACAACTAAACCTGTACATTGTACTTAAAGCGGCACAGACAGATGAATCCTATGAGTCCAGACAGAAATAAAGTCATGAGTCTTTAAAAAAAAAAAAAAAAGATTTAATCCGTATTTATATTGCTGTAAAGGAATGAATATGGTGCTAATTATGTGTAGATTTTTGTAATTTAATGCATTTTACATCAAAACACTGTAAAACAAATGAATCATGGGTCTTGTAATTTTCAGTTAAAAAATTAAGGTGATAATTAAAAATAATGTGTATATTTTATTAAAGAAATTGTGAAGAACTTTTCACTAATAAAACCAAGAGATATGTTTTCCTCATTGTTTAAGGAAACTTAAGCAGTCTTGAGGTTTGAATTGAGGAAATGATTAAACTGAAGAAGAAAAAATTAAGGAAAGAAGGCTATTTATTTTAAGAGAATTAGCTCAATTTTGCAGTTTTATTTTAGCGGTGATTGTTAGTTCCCAGCATACTTTGCATATGTAGAGTAAATATTGAAATTAAGTGGTACTTTATGTGCTTTTGAGTGAAGGGGAACATCTATTAATGTTTAATGTTCAGTTATGTTTGACATTTGAAAGAGTTTCTGTTATGTTGATGTTTTTGTTGTTACAAGTGTCCAGAAGAATGGAGCTTATGGAGAACTGCATTTACTAACACTGTGAGGCATGATGCTTTGTTCAATGAGTAGTCTTTGCTAGTGCTAGTGCAGTATTTTCCAGTATTTATCAAGTATTTTTCTGCTAGAGTTGTGTGGCTGTATACAGTCTTTTAACTGGACAAAGTAACTCAAAGTCAAATACAAACAGGCCTCACTCAAAATCACAAACTTTTGAGAGTCAACTTAAAATAAACAAGCACTTTTCACAAATAATATTAAATTCATTGTATCATAGATTTAATAATTTAGGAGATTTTACACGATTTATTCAGGTAGATTCCATTTTTAAAAAAAGCAAGCCTTAAAAACTACTCAAAAATATTATTTGTAATATTGTTACCATAATTTTTTCACTGTCAGAAAATTATTCTTTTATTGAAACATTTAACAGATTTAATATTCTCTAATAAGCAAAGCAGAAATATACTTAGCCTACATGTTTCTGTCTCTCTGGTGGAATCAGGCAGAGTAGAGGCCGCTGTGAAAACAGCTGATAGAATCAATAGTGTGTCAGAGTGTGATGTGATACGACAGACGTCAAACTATACAGATACAGTATGGAGTACAATTCCAGATATATTTTTGAATGTCTTTTGAATCCAACATACACTTGACTTGATTATGTAAAAGAATTATTAACATTTGAGGACATTCAAGGTGGAGTAAAAATAAGGCCTTTTTGATTTACAAACTGAATCACTTACACTCAGGTTTACATGGTCATTGTAGTTTGTTCAGTGGTGGTTGATGTTGAAACTGCAGAGACAATTTATCAGCATTACAGGGTGTCGCTTTTATATTATTTGCAAACTTTAAAGCAAAGTTTGTTTGTTGAAGGTACAGGTCCTCTAAATGTAAAAAAAAAAAAAAAAGGAAGAAAAGAAAGAAAAGAAAAGAAAAGCCATATGTCATATACTGGTGATGTAACTTGAGTCATTCATGATTATTAAATTAGGCTGTTTTTGTTAATTATTTTAGAGAGATATTTGGACAGAGGTCACAAAATCATAATCATCGTTACTAACACTCATGAAGGGTTTCTGAAGTGCACTTGAAGAGAAATAAACCACAGTCATAAAAAAAAAAAAAAACATTATGGTAACAGTTTCTAACAGCAGCAAAATTTCTCACCTCGACTCCGTCACCGTGGCAGGAGGAGAATGAGGCGATGGTTTATCAATCCCATGCATTGTGTAGTAACAGTAAATGTTGAGTGATTCAGGTGATTTTACAGCTGCCCATCTGAGCACTTCAGCACCAGAGAGATCCAGCTCACATTTCCAACTGGATTTTATATTCTTCTCTTCTCTGTTTGTGTAGAAATAACACTGATTCACTGTAGCATCTGCTGGTGTCTCACAGCTGATCTTCACTGAGCTGGACTCTCTTATGACATCTGGAGATACTTTTACAGTAGGAGACTCTACAACAACACAAAACAAATCACTACATTACATCCTCTAGACAATGTTTACAAGTACAATAATATTATATTATTCACGTGTTTGTGTGTGTGTTTTTTTTTAAAGGACATACCCTCTTCATCCTCACTGGGTTTCTACAGATGTGTTATTGAGAGTGTACTAACCAGCTGTCATTGTCCAACCCAGGTCCTTTAGAAATTTTTTTTTTTGTAAAGATAACTTTTTTTTTTTTTTTTTTTTTTACATTTTTGCAAAACTCCAAAAAATGGATCTTTACGTTACATTTTTTCTCAGTTTTTTTTTTTTTTCTTTAAAACTGTCAGGTTTAGAGTTGGATTTAGTGTAGGTGGTACATTATTTTTAAAAGTGATAGAGTGGTAAACTTAGTGCCATTGCCGTGATATGTATAACAAAACGTGCCAGCATAACAAAATGTTGGCACAGTTATTTGTTTCAGAGAAAACTGAAAATGCTTTTTAGCACCACTCACTGGACATTTCACTTTGAAACAAAAATGTTGCCAAAGGCCGCTGTTGTCACGAGCCTGTGTTGCAGCTGTCTGTTATAGAAACAGCTCCTCTCGCATCCGGCAGCATTCAGACCAGAACATACAGACACAAAAACCTGTTTGTGGTTTCTTCCCACAAGCAGTCAGGCTTCTGAACCGCTGGTCTAATTGTGTCTAACTGTGGACCCCCTCCACTGAAAGGTTTGTGACCATCATCATTTTAATAGTGCACTACCACAGACCAAGACTGACACTACAACAAAAAAATCATAATTTTCTATTACATGCCTTATATGCAATACTTTATGTATTATTATTTACTTAATATTAGTAATTACTGTATATCTATTGACTTAGAAATCAGTCAGAATCACACTGCCACTACATTTTGTTTATTTCCTACTGATTTAACTGTCAGTTGTGTTTTTACTGTGTCCCTTGTTGAGTATTTATTGTCCATA
This sequence comes from Acrossocheilus fasciatus, assembly GCA_036784905.1. Lineage (NCBI taxonomy): Eukaryota > Metazoa > Chordata > Actinopteri > Cypriniformes > Cyprinidae > Acrossocheilus > Acrossocheilus fasciatus. The sequence continues at coordinate 25,572,609 of CM071948.1, read as the reverse complement.
TTTATTGTTGTCTTTTTAGCCCTTCTTACTGTCTGCTACACACTACTGTGTTTCATTGTTATCCTTTTTCATGCAATATGATAAAATAAAAATAAATTTGGCTTGCTACAGTAATACTATCTATAGTAAAACGAATATGTAAAGTAATAGTTTCTGTTTCTGTTATCTGTTCTATTAAAACTTCACACATAACAATCAGACATGCTGCAATATTTTAGACAATAAAACTGTTTTACCTATAAATGTGGACATTATTTAAGAAGAAAATAAACAGCAGAGATCACTTATTGTAAGACTGAACCTCTGCAAAGTGTAGAAAAACTATGAAGATGAACAACTCCATTACAAAGAGAAAAGAGACAGAATGAGACTTACATAATGGGTGAATTAGGAAGTAGCGCAACAGACCACAGAAACCTTACAACATACGCTGCATTTTCATGTAGATGAAAGTATAGATCATGATTCACATTTACAGCCATATGCTATGTAACATTTACATATATGTGTATTATAGAGCATGAACAATAATATCTGATATAATAGTTTTACAGTCCTAAAAATTTTACAATAAAATACAGTTTAAAAGATAAATGTTTAAATTCTACTTTAAGTTTGAGGATGATTCTTAAAGGAACACTCCACTTTTTTTGGAAATAGGCTCATTCTCCAACTCCCCCAGAGTTAATAAGTTGAGTTTTACCGTTTTTGAATCCATTCAGCCGATCTCCGGGTCTGGCGAGAGCACTTTTAGTATAGCTTAGCATAGATCATTGAATCTGATTAGACCAGTAGCATCGCATTCAAAAACGATCAAAGAGTTTCGATATTTGTCCTATTTAAAACTCGACTCTTCTGTAGTTATATCATGTACTAAGATCGGCGGAAAATGAAAAGTTGCGATTTTCTAGGCTGATATGATTAGGAACTACTCTCATTCCGGCGTAATAATCAAGGAACTTTGCTGCCGTAACATGGCCGCGGAAGGCGCAGTGATATTACGCAGCGCCTGAAAGTAGTCCCCAGCTACCGGGCAGTTGGAGAATGAGCCTATTTCCAAAAAAAGTGGAGTGTTCCTTTAAAACACATACTATATAAAGTACAGACCCATTCAGAATTACTAACACACCAAAATACACATCCCAGTCAACACGTGAGGTAACGCGATGATCACAGTGACATCACACCATTCTCATACGGTGATCCTCACGGTGTGAGTAATATGTGAGCTCATTGTGAATTCAAAATGTTGAGCAGGTTGAGAGGAGGCAGCTCAATTATCAGACATTCTACTTCCTGTTTCTCAACACTATCACAGAGATATCACAGAGCTCTCAAATGATGAGCTCATGAGTGCACGCCCAGCTAACAGATTTCTGTTTAAGTTTGCTTTAGTTGGGCTCTTGACCCTTGACTTTATAACATTTTTGGGGCTGCTGTAACTGTGTTTGTAAAGCACATTTGTTATGGCAAGAAAAACTAAAAAGAGACTGCAACCAGATGATATTGGTGTGTTGTTGATGATAGCAACACAGTCATCACCTACATTCAATATGCAGTCTTGAGGAGGTTTTATTAATCAATAGTTTCTAAATATAATAGCGCTGTGATTATACAGTATAGGATCCAGCAGCCTCATAATCAGTTATGAAGGATTATAAAAGCGTAAGACACAAACATTATTAAGTTCTCTACCATTTAAACACAAAGAGAGACATGAATCTCAACAATGGTGACAATCAAAAGCTTCATGCTGCAATGCATGCTGGGTACCTAGTCTCTGTGCAGTGAGTGCACTTTGACCTCACATTAGTATGAGCACACAGTGAGGGCGCTGTGAGGTTACACTTTTAGCTCACTGTTACCTCACATTGTGACCTCATCACGAGTACCCTGTGAGTTCATGGTGAGATCAAATTGTTGACTGGGATTAAAATAAATAAATACTGTAAGTGTGCATGAACTCAGCAGCAGCATCAGTGAGTGCTTGTGTCTTTTGCTTACAGGTTCTTATGCCCAAATGTGCATAAATACCACTTGATTACAAAACTTTAGTGAGACACCTCATTGAACCAAGAGTTATAGTTTGCTATCATAGCGTCAGGCCCCATTGGATGTTTTGACCTGCCGTTTAGTCTGTATTGCATATAGCGTTGTATAGGAAGGATGATGCTTCTTGGAAACATAAAAAGGCCATTTTTTAAAGCTAAATACACACTGGAATGAATGATTCACAAAAAAAACAGGATGTGAATCATTATTCTCTCCTCCATCTCTGATGTAATTGGGTGGATTTTGTGGGAGGTGAAGCTAACGTTACATGACGGTCCTTGAAAAGCTGATTTAAGCATTTTTTAAATACAGAAAACTAATAAGAAAAAAAAAATGGTTCGGATGGTTCAGTTTCATCAGAAAAGTTCATTTATCATTACAATTTTAGTTCAGCTCTAATTGAATGCCCAAGATCCACTAGTGGGTTTGCCAGAGAAGATGCTTTGGATATTCACTGAGGTCACAGTATATTCCACACCAAACACCGAATAGTAAAACAAACAAACAAACAAAAAAAACACTACTGTTTTTGTCTGCAAGTAAAGACACTATTTATAGTCGCTGTACATAATGAACACAGATACTGTATGAGATTCATCAGTTCATCTTCACCAAACTGTACACGTGATCTTCTGCGTTTGAGTAAACTGGTTTATCAGGGATCGTGGAGTACAGGTGATAAACATTCTTAAGGAAGAAGAAAGATTATTAAGGCACAAGTAAATGTGTTTGTATTCTGTTCACAATAGACAGTTATGTATGTTTGGTGTGTGACAGTGTTCAAACATACCTCATTTTCCTCTGGATTTCCCCTTTTCTGTTGTTCATTGACCAAAACATCTGTAATGCAATGTAGAAGCATTAAACATGTTGACCTTGATGAACAAGCTCTTTCTCATGAAACTTTAATGCATGTTAAGCTTTGACACAGCAGAATCATCTCTCAGAATCATTCTGTGCATCAGTGTTGTGATGAATTTAATATTTGTCCAACTTCCTCCATATTAGCTCAGCATGATTGGGAGGCTAAGTATCTCACCTTCTAAATGCAGGCACCAAAAATGTAGTTTTTGGAATACAGAGGAAGTTTTGAGTTGTGAAACCATAGTTTGTTTTCATAGTATGTCTATATTAACAACTCTTATGTGAACAGAACAAAGATTTGATTCCTCCCCAGCAGGCACCAGACCTCTATGTAATGTCAGGTTGACGTTGGACATTACGTCGGACAGATATTTTTCAACCATTTTGGTTGAAAAATGTAACCAAATATCAACGTCTTATAAAGTTGTGTGCCTGTTTTGTGCCTGCTGGGCCATAATATGACCACTTTAACGAGAGAAACATTGCATTACCCAATGGCTGGTAAACTGAATTTACAGACATAATGAAAGAGGGAGTGTCTGTGGGATCTGCTGTGCTGTCCTGATGTGACTCTGGGTGTTCAAGGCCTTTGAAAGAACAACATGATGAAGAGGGTCAAACGGAGTCAATAGAAAACTATACAAAACAAGAAGACAAATGTAAAATGGCTTCACCGAAAAAGCTTCAAATTGTATGCATCACGTTAGATTTGACGACAGTGACACCAAACACATAAATGCATGTGTTGATACCAAACAAACACTATGACTGAATGAGAGCATCTGCAAAATAGATCGAGAGCTCATGCCTCACCGGTTCTTAAAAAGCCTGGGAGTGATATTTCTGAGATGTCCAATTATCGGCCAATTTCCAATTTACCATTCCTAGCAAAAGTCCTTGAGTCCTTAGCCAGCTCCAAACCCATCTTTATACGAATAGCCTACTAGAGACTTTTCAATATGGGTTTAGGTCTGGACACGGTACAGATACTGCTCTAGTTAGGGTCTTGAATGACCTTCTCGTTATAGCTGATTCTAGGGCTTGTGGCATTTTGGTTCTGTAAGATCTTAGTGCTGCATTCGATACGAAATGTCACAGCATATTACTGGACAGACTACATACTCTAGGTGGATTGGTCTGTGTTGAACTGGTTTAAATCTTACCTTTCAGATCGCTCTCAGTTTGTTTACCTGGGTACTAATAGATCTCAGACTGTGCCTTTGTGTCAGGGTGTTCATCAGGGGTCAGTTCAGGGTCTTGTTTTATTTAGTGTTTATACGCTGTGCGTGTTTTGACTTACACATCCTCATGTTACATTACCCCAGTGCTCCAGCAACTTCATCAAAATTCAGATTTTAACCTATAAAGCAGTGCATGGGTTGGCTCCAGATTACATTTGTGACTTTGTTACTCTTTCCACTCCCTCTCGCTCCCTCTACTCTGCTGGTTGTCTCTCTCTTTAGTTATGGAACGCATTACCTGCGTTTATTAGGGATGCTACTGCCTTGGATTGTTTTAAGAAACTTCTTAAGATGCATCTTTTTAGTAACGTTTTTAATTTATGATTTATTACTGTGATTCTGTTTTTGATATGACGTATTTTTGGTTTGATTTGTTATTTTGTTTTGTACATGTATCGCTTTGAGTTTGAGAAAGGCGCATTACAAATAATATTTATTATTATTGTTATAAGTTGTAAGATTTTATGGTGATTTTTTTTTCCTTATGGCCTGAACTGTTCCTTTAAAAGAAGATGTGGTTAATAATGCTGATCTGTTGATAACCTGAAAGAGGAAATGGTACCAGACACCGCAGCCACTGCACAGTGTTTCTAACTTTAAGCTTACATGGTGACATCTGCTAGCAACTATGCTTTTAATTTAACTGAGATCAGTTCTTGAGAATGATGTTCTCTTACCTCCAGATATGGGCTGAGATGTTTCTGGTACAGAAGTGATCAGAGTATATATCTCTGCAGATCCAGAACAACTCTAAATAACATAATCAATAAATAAGTCCCATTTAGCCATTCTCACTTATTATGGTGTGTGTGTGTGTGTGTGTGTGTGTGTGTGTGTGTGTGTGTGTGTGTGTGTGTGTGTGTGTGTGTGTATATGTGTATATATATATATATATATATATATATATATATATATATATATATATATATATATATATATATATATATATATATATTCATTTATATATTTATTTATATTAAGTTGTAAATGCACAGATACTTACCATACCAATTCCTTGACTGGGTACTTCTGTTTTTATTAATCTAATTTTGCAAAGAATCAAATATTGCTCTTTATGGCATCTTTTCATACATGTATAAGCTAAAGAAGCTAAATTTAGCTAAATACACACTTAGCTCCTGGATTGCAAAAATTGTTTTTATGAAAAAGAAATACTTACAACAATATATAATCACAGACTACTAAACTGAATGCATGAAGAAAAAAAAGACTTACGGTTTTCTTCTTTTTTTACCTAGAAAACAATGACTTACAGCATTATATGTTTAATTCTAGCTTGCATTATTAATTCTATATTGAACAGCATTAAGCTCAGTATATCCAACAGAATGTACAATGAGCCTCATTCATGACTTATTTTCTTAGTAATAAAAGTGTTTGGTGAGACTGCATTTTGATAGCACCTTACTGTATGTACTATAATGATATTTCACAAGTTTGTTTGCCCATATAGCCAAGTAATCTTTAAGCTATTAAATGTTAAACTTATTTGGCTTGCTGTCTGCAGTGAAGAAGCTTGAGGATAAAAATATCACATAACATTCCTGTACACAATTCACATAATTGTAATTCATGGGCGGGGATTATGTTAATTGTGAATGAGTGTGCATGCACACTAATTACAAGTGATTTAAATGAATTTAGATACACACATTTGTGAATCCAGAGGAGAGTTTTTTACACACCAGTTACTCCGAATTTACTTGTGTTTTGAAAGGTTGATGAGGCCCAAAGAATGTACGTTTGTAAACTTGACTTACTTGCAAAACGGCACAGACAAATGAGTCCTGTGAGTCCAGACAAAATTACAGCAACAGCAGTGGAAACCAGCACTATAAACCATGTGCCTGTGTCAAAACAAAACCAACACTTCAGTCAATGTTTATGTGCATTATGATGTCTAATATGTGCTTTAGATACATCAGTCCACCTGATAATAGAAGTGATACACAAAATAACTGAGAAAATGTATATTTGTTTTACTTTTGTTGTGTGCATGGAAAGAAGTAAACATTTTACAAAGATTTGAAATGGAATGAAATCATCAAATCAATTAAAATATGGAAGCAAAGTACTCCAAAATAATATTGAAACTTCTTTGTGGATGAGCTGCAACAGAAAAAAGAAAAGAAAAAAAAACTCACGTGAAATCATAGGGTACGATAAACGCATGGAGATTATACATATCAAGGTTTCAGTGATTGATGAAGTCATGGTAAAATAAAAAAAAATAAAAAATCCTATTATGGCAGTCTGCTGATATTTAGAAAAGATTTAGTAAGTTACCTGTTCTGGGGGATGCTGTTGTGAAAGTGATAGCCATTGTTGCTGAAATTGAAACTGTAAAATAATTAGCTATATGAATAAGCATATGTATATAAACACATATATATACATATATTATATATATATATATATATATATATATATATATATATATATATATATATATATATATATATATATATATATAGTCAGGTACAGGCTTTTTTTTTTTTTTATAAACTGTGCACAAAACTTTACTCACATGTGTCTATTTGCGAAGCTTTTTGAGTGGATGTTTCTGTTGAAACTGCAGTGAGAATATCTTAAGTTATATTGAACATGGAAACAATAAACATTTTATGTCTGCAAGCCATAAAAAAAATAACATTTTATTAAATCAATGTAACTTCCCCCAAAAATGTAAATAAATAAGCAAACATATTGGGTGAAACACAGAATGTTCCAGTGTGATTTAATATTTTTTGTTCAGATATCTTTTTGAAGCACTCAACTCAAAAGTCTGGTAGTGTGTGATCCTCAGTCATTTATTGTATGATAGCCAGTTTTCCTCTGCAACTATGTACAATGTCGGCAAGTGTTTGATGTCTGCTGTTCAGATTTTAAACGTTGTGTAGTGTATTCCAGCCTTAAGCACTTACTATGTTCTGATATTCTACTGTTACCAGGCAAAGTGGAGTTTGCAATGGAAACTGCAGAAAAAAACAGCATATAGTTATAGTATTAAAACAGAATATTAATAAAAATATACATAATTCATAAACAAATATTAACCATGTTGAAAACACCATAATCATGAGTCTCCAACATCCATGAATCCAATGGACGAATCCAACATTAATTTCCCACAGGGATTTTTTTCATTGAGGAAGAGTGGATGAACTTACTCGTGATTTCCTTTGTCGTACTTGTTGACAGGTTTGTCTTGGAATGGAGGTCTAATAATAAAAATAAAAATTGCAAAGGGAATCACTTTTCAGAAGAGAATTTTTCCAAATTTAAGAATAATAAAATAACCAGAAATGTGTTATTAGCAACTTACCAGTTATGCTGTATGTTATGGTGTCAGAAGTGGACATTACAGGTAATGCTGTTGAAAAAAACATTGTGAAATGTGTGACGATGCACAGTATATAAATATTCAATAAACAATCATGAACCTGAAAGAATAATTGTCATTTTGAGGACATTCAAAATAGAGTAAGAATAACTGATTTCCAAACAAAATCACTCACTGGTTTTCATGGCTGCAGTAGTAGTTTGTTCAGCGGTGGCTGATGTTGAAACTGTAGAGAGAATTTATCAGCATTATAGGGAGTCCATTCACATAATTTGCAAACTTTAATGTAAGGTTTTTGTTGTTGTTGTTAAAGGTACAGGTCAGTGCAGACTTTAAGGTTTAATTCAAGGTGTTGAACAAAAATGTAACATAAAATGCTTAGGAATTACAACCATTTTTATAAACAGTCCCCCATTTTCAGGGGCTCAAATGTAATTGGACAAACAAATATAATCAAAAATAAAATGTTCATTTTTAATTTTATGTTGAGAATCCTTTGCAGGCGATGGCTGCCTTAAGTCTGGAACTCATGGACATCACCAGAGACTGGTTTTCTTCTTTTGTGATGCTTTGCCAGTCCTTCACTGCAGCTGAATACAGTTGTTTGTTTCTGGGTCTTTCTGCTTTTAGTTGTCTTCAGCAAGTGAAATGCATGCTTAGTCAGGTTGAGATCAAGAGATTGGCTTGACCATTGCAAAATTGCACTTTTTTAACTTCAAAAACTCCTGTGTTGCTTTTGCTGTATGTTTTGGGTCATTGTCCATTTGTAATATGAAGCGCCGCCCAATCAGCTTTGCTCCATTTGACTGAATCTGGGCATACATTATATACACTATACTCTATACACTTCAGAATTCGTCCGGCTGCTTCTGTCCTCTGTCACGTCATCAATAAACACCAGTAACCCAGTGCCACTGGAAGCCATGCATGCTCATGCCATCACACTGCTCCACATGTTTCACAGATGATGTTGTAGACTAACAATTGTCTGTTTGGAGATTTGGTATGGAGAGATCCTTTGACTGCATGACGTGGGTTCACAGCAACAGCTTCCAAATGCAAATGGCAAACTTAGAATCAACTCCAGACCTTTAACCTGCTTAATTGATGTATAAATAATGAAGGAATAGCTCACATCTGTCCATGAAATGCCTTTTGAGTCAATTGTCTAATAAATTGGTCCCTTGGAAAAGGGAGGATGTGCATATTAACTTTTCCTCCAATTTTGATGAGAATACCCTCAAATAAAGCTCAGAGTGTGCACTTTAAGCCCATATTCATTATATAACTGTAACTTGAATATGTTTTGATCAAAATAACAAAAAATGTGCCTTTGTCCAAATATATGGACCTAACTGTATGTATGTATATATATAGAGAGAGAGAGAGAGAGAGAGAGAGAGAGAGAGAGAGAGAGAGAGAGAGAGAGAGAGAGAGAGAGAGAGAGAAATCTCAAATTAGTTGCTGGTGAACAACAGAAAAAGTATTAGCAGTATTAGCAGTTCATTTGAATTCAACAGTGTTTTGTGGTGTTAGGTTTGACAAAATACATTTATATATCTGTAATACATTTATAATATCAATCTTTCAAAAGTTGGTTGACACACTCATGTACACAAACTGTCAATTACTGGTTTTAGATTTGCATCATGTTTAATGTATTACCATTGTGTAAAAATCATGATTATCAAGTCATCATAAACACACTGTCATTTGGACTACAGGTACTTTTGGTACCGCTTGAGAGTCTTGCAATTCTGACTTTTTTTTTCTCAGAAGTACACTACATAATAAAAACTCGCAATTGCGAGTTATGAAATCAGTAAATAATATAAAGTAAATGTGCTCAATAAACATTTCAGACCATACTAAATCAGCAAGTAAAATCAGTGCTACCGCATCTCTTTCTGACATGTGCACACAGTGGGCTGTGTGTAAGCATTTTCTTATGTTTATTCTGAAAATGGTAAACTTGGTCCGGGCTAAGCAACATATTAATTCAACTCGCAATCACCGTAACTGTATCTGTGCTGCAAGCCAGCCACGTGCTACTTTGGCTCGTGAAGAGGGATACTTTAAATGGGCTATTATCATCAGTACCTGAAATATCTCACCTGTTAAATTATGGCATTACATTTACATCATTACTCCGTTCTGCAGCAGCCTTATGATTAAACCATGTTACTTAACTGCCGCAGCAGAGATTTCTCCCTCTGCTCATCATGTCCACTACCCTGTAGTTAAAAGTATGGGCCTTCAAAGTATTTTCTCCTATTGTGACTCCACTGCAGTCTATTGCTTCAACAAATGCAAATTCAAGTTCTGCTGAACTAATGCTGTTCCTCAGTTACTGTAGCAAATCTGGTCTTCCGCTTACATTATAATTAAAGCAGAACTCACAGCAGGACTTAAAATTCAAACTGTTGTCTCTCTCATTTCTGCCTTTCAAAAATGTATGTCATTGGCTCCATATGAAGAGCTGTCACCCATTCTAGAGTTAGGCTGTCTATACAAATCTGACATTCCAGGAAATCAGTCCAATTTTTCTATAAACTAATCTTTGGGCAATGGTGCCTTGCTATTAATTAATAATCCACATATCATCCATTTCAAAATTGTCCAAAAATCTCTACCCAGTCATCTAGATTCTCGTTTGCCATTCCTCAGCAATAGCAGGATTTCCACCTGCCCTGCAGCTCACCTCAGAGTGCCACAAGCCTTCCACTCAGGCAACAGTACGTCTCGGACCCCCTGCTACCTTTCACCAGGACTGTCACCCAGCAAATCTTCAATGTCAATGCAGCAGCAGCGACATTTTCCACCACCCTCAAATCAGCCCTCCAACTAACTACATATGTTACATTTTAGTGGATTTATATATGTACTATCACTAAGCTCTATTTTAATGGATTTCCATGAAAAATACAGTAGAAATGTATTAATTACAAGTTAAATCCTATATGTTCACTGTGCTTAGGCTACTATAAATGCAATAATAGCACATGACTGGATTATGCATTCATATAAAAAGTAGATCACCCAAAAATACATAAGCATGTTAAATAAATGTGTGCTTAGTGCTTTGCTTTTGCAATACAGGACAATCTTAAATTATATGTGACCCTGGACCACAAATACAGTTTTAAGTAGCACGGGTATATTTGTAGCAACTACGACTTTTCCCTCAATAAATTCCTAATTTGCTACTTATTAATAGTTAGTACGGTAGTTGTTAAGTTTAGGTTTTGGGTAGGATTAGGAATGTAGAATAAGGTCATGAAGAATAAGGCATTAATATGTGCTTAATTACTACTAATAAATTGTTAATATTCTAGAAGTATGCATGCTAATAAGAAACTAGTTAAGAGACCGTAAAATAAAGTGTTACCTTAACATTTATAACTCATTAATAAATGGTTCACAGGTGTTCACTTTACATTAAGGTTCTCTTTGACAGGTTGCTAACATTTATAACTCATTAATAAATGGTTCACATGTGTTCACTTTACATTAAGGTTCTCTTTGACAGGTTGCTAACATTTATAACTCATTAATAAATGGTTCACAGGTGTTCACTTTAAGGTGTGCTTTCACAGGTAAATGTTTATAAGTCATCAATAAATGGTTCACAGGTGTTCACTTTATATTAAGGCACACGTGCACACACTCTTAGAAATAAAGGTACAAAAGCTGTCACTGGGGCGGTACTTTTTCAAAAAGGTACACTTTTGTAGCTATTAGGTTCAAATACGTACACTTTAAGTACTAATATGTACCTTTAAGGTACCAAAATGGAACCTTTAGGTACCACCCCAGTGACAGCTTTTGTACCTTTATTTCTGAGAGTGCAGGTTATTAATGTTTAGAACTCATTCAAAAATGGTTCTTTACATTAAGGTTCACGGGTAACTAATAAAGGAATTAAATTTTCATTAAATTTCCATTTAAATGTTTAATTCAAATAGAGTTTGAGAATGTCCATTTTTAATCACTGATGTGGACAGGCATCATGAACCTTTGCGGAGAATCATGGGTAAAATGCAGAATAGTTTTGGTAAGAAAAATCGTAAGAAAAGTGGCACGAGTCATGAGATATAAATGAAAAAAGCATAAATATAACACCTTTCAGTCTTGCTATAATAGTCTATTTTTGCTGCATCATGAAATAAATCAGGAATCTGGTTTTGAGTGAAAAAAATATAAATAAATATATGGCTCACTATTTGGCAGGTATTGCATTAAAATCACCCTTTTTATTCATGAATTTAATTTATAACTGCTTATTAATGATTTATAATGCATTTGTACTTGAGTTATTAGTAATTTATGAACACCTTTATACGCTTTATAAAGGGAACCTTAATGTAAAGTGTCACCAAAAAAATATTTCAGAAGAAATGTGTTAGTCTTTAATTCTGAAAACCCTGCACAGATGATTTTTTAAACACAGGCATTTGGCTCAGAGTGAGAACGGTTTGAATATTCATGATCATCTTGACTTTCTCTTTCTATTGTGAATGAGCTGAGGGAACGAACGGGAATGGTGAAAAGATGGTGTCAGAGGGCTCTTGGAGGTAACTGGCTCCAGGGGTTTTGGAAGTCGTAATCCGTCCCCGGGGGAGAGGGATTGAATCCAGGTTTTCTCTGCTTGTTCCACCAAACTACTCACTGTTGATTGCCAAGTTTGCAGTCCTTTGTAAATACTTTTTGGGGGTTGAACTTAAGCCGAGCCTTGGGTTCGATCATCCATCGAGGACAGCAAGCCATTGTCATTGTAGGCCTACATTTCTGTCCATGACATTTATATATCTGTTCTTTTTATATTCTGTATGAAATGGTTATGGTTAGGTTTTAAGGTAGGGTTGAGGGATCTAAAATGGTTCAAATCTATAAAATGGTTAAAATGCAGCGATACAAATATTTTTATGATATAAAAGATTTGTAAATATTTTGTTACTTTAGCTGTAAATATTTAACAAATTTTACATTTTTAGATGGAGTCAGTACGTACATACTATATGTTTGAGTATTTATCCAAATGTACAAAAAAAAAGGTTTAATTTTTTTGTTTACCGGTAAATGTTATGTGCTAAATATAAACAATGAGACCAGGCTGAAATTTCTTACCTAGAACCGTCACCGTGGCAGGAGGAGAATGAGGTGATGGTTTATCAATCTCGTGTATTGTGTAGTAACAGTAAATGTTGAGTGATCCAGGTGATTTTACAGCTGCCCAGCTGAGCACTTCAGCACCAGAGAGATCCAGCTCACATTTCCAACTGGATTTTATATTCTTCTCTTCTCTGTCTGTGTAGAAATAACACTGATTCACTGTAACATCTGCTGGTGTCTCACAGCTGATCTTCACTGAGCTGGACTCTCTTATGACATCTGGAGATACTTTTACAGTAGGAGACCCTGCAACAACATAAAACAGATCATTACATCTCATTGACAATGTTTACAAGTAAAATAATATTCCAATCACATATTTTGGGTTCTAAAAATGTGAATAAGACAGCTGCTAATAAACAGTATATACAGGAACATTCTATAGTACAAATAGTACATATATTTGTAGTTTAGTACTCAGTTTCGAAAAATTGACACTTAAGACTGGTTTTGTACGTCAGGTAGTTAGGTTAAAACTTCAAATGTCACTTGAGAAAAATATTGCTGAAATATTATAGTCAATTAAAAATGTTCACTACAAATGTGACAGACTACAGAATTTAAGTGACATTAAACAACAGAGATCTCTTACCGTAAGACTGAACCTCCATCAGGAGCGGAAAAGCAATGAAAACGATCAACTCCATTACAGCGAGTGTGAGAAAAGAGACGAGACTCTTACAATAAGTGAAATAGGAAGTAGCGCATCAGACCACAGGAAAACATTTTAATCCATTGTGCAGTTAGTTCTGTGAATGTAGATCATGTGACCACATGTACTGTACAACTCAGATGTTAACAGAAGGCAGATCTGGGGCAGATTTTGTGATCAAACTCATATTAAAGACTGAAGGTAGTTTTGAAAAAAGTAACTATGCAAAAGTTTAAATATGCTAAAAATAACTATTAATGGGCTTGAAGATAGAATAGATTTTGATATCAAGAATAATAATAATATGTGGAAATTATTCACTCAGGGGTTACCTTTATTAAAGGTGCAATAGGTGATTGTCTTCAGAAACATTTTTTGTTATGGTGGTTGAAAGTCTCTTCACATCCCGATAGCAATCATTAAGTCAAGTGGTCTGATAGCACACGTACATCTCAGAGACGTCTATTTGACGTCTGCATTTACATCTGGAAGACGTTTTTTTTTTTTTTCAACTTTGTTTTTTTTTTATTGATTTCGTTACAAAACCCCCATGAACACTACAGAATATCAAATTATATACAGAGTATACTTTCCCACCTCTACATTTATCAAACAGAAAATAACATTAAAAATAAATGGTCTCCTTGTTTTATAAGACATTACTGGCTGGACTAAAGGAAGGCTCTCAATCATATCTTTCAGCATGGAAAAGTTATAATTTTATATATCTTTCAGCATGGAAAAGTTATAATTTTATATATATATATATATATATATAAAATTATAACTTTTCCATGCTGAAAGATATGATTGAGAGCCTTCCTTTAGTCCAGCCAGTAATGTCTTATAAAACAAGGAGACCATGCCACTATCTTTCATGTGATTTAAAGTAATTTGTTCTAAAGCAGAGTGTTGGGGTTCCGAATAGGTTTTAATTCTTGAATATATATATAACTTCTAATTTGAAGGTATTTAAAAAAGTGTTTTGGAAGATTATATTTTGTAACCAACTGCTGGAAGGTCATAAGTGTACCTCCTTCATACTAGTTTTTTACCATACTTAATCCTTTCATCTGCCAGTTTTAAACCCCATATCATTTCTTCCAGGGATAAAATAGTTTTGTCCCATATTAGTGAGTAGGGAGAGATGGATATTGTCTCCTCCAAAAATGAATGTCCCTCATGCCAAAATAATTTTTTAAGTATTTTAACTTCTGCAGAGTATAAATATGATTGTAAGGGGAGTGACAATTCTTCTTTCGCAATATCAACCCAAGATGGGTGGTCTGTGGAGAAGTAAAACATAGTTGTTCGAATCTGTGCCGCCCAGTAGTATAGTTTTATGTTTGGCACTTGAAGCTCTCCTCGATCATATGGTAGGTAAAGGAGGGATAGACGTAGCCGAGGTCGTTTATTATTCCATATGAACCTGGTACAGGCTTTTTTAAGGGTAGGAAGAAAAGTGTTGGGTAGTGGAAGAGGAATAGATTGAAAAAGGTATAGAAATTTAGGTAAGATCGACATTTTAATTATGCTTATATGTCCCGCTAATGAAATGGGCATTGTGCTCCATTTGTCCAAAGATTCCTTAACTCCCTTCAGTAAAGGATCATAATTAAAGGGGACTATATTATCTATATTAGTCGTAATTTTAATCTCTAAATAAGAGAAACCACCAGATTCATTGGTAAATTGTGTATGACTCAAGGGGGCTTTTCTCTCTTGATCATTTAGTAACAGCAGTATACTTTTGTTATTGATTTTATAGCCCGAGAATCTTCCAAATTTTCCATAATATTTATAAGTGTGGGAATGGAGTTCTTCAAATTGGTTAGAAATAGAACAATGTCATCTGCGAACAGAGATATACGATGATCCCTCTCTCCTATCTTCATACCCTTTATATCTGGACTTTTTCTAATAGTCATGGCCGGGGGTTCAATTGCAAATAAAAACAATAAAGGTGATAACGGGCACCCTTGCCTTGTACCTCTAGCCAGGTCAAATAGCTTTGAAATATTATTATTTGTTATAACTTGAGCTCTTGGTTCATTGTATAAAAGTTTAAGCCATTTTAAATATTTTGTTCTTAATCCAAAGCATCTAAGCGTCTCAAACAGGTAATTCCACTCAATTCTGTCAAATGCTTTTTCAGCATCTAAAGACAGAATTACATGGTCTTTAACATTTTGCTTTTTATATAATATGTTTAGGACTCTTATGTTTAGGATATTATTAAAGGCCTGTCTACCAAGAACAAATCCATTCTGATCGTCCGTTATTATTTTTGGTATATGAATTTCAATCCTTTTAGCTAAGGCTTTAATATATACATAATATTTTTGTATCGCAGGACATAAGTGAGATATGCCGATAAGATGCTCTATCTGTTGGGGATTTGGCCGGTTTTAACACAAGAGTAATTAGTGCTGACCTTAGTGAGGAGGGCAGTATTCCTGTTTCATATGATTCAGTGTACATTTCCAGAAGGTGGGGCATCAGTCTTTTAGAAATGGTTTTATAGATCTCAACTGGCAAGCCATCAAGCCCCGGTGCCTTTCCACTACTCATACTTTGTACTGCATCCACCAGTTCTTCCATACTTAAATTGTTTTCCAGATCTAATTTTGCATCTTCTGCCAATTGAGGAAATTCAAGTTCATCAAAAAAAATTATCTTATTCTACTAATATATCCAAACATTTAGAATTATATAAATTTCCGTGATATAATTTAAAAGCATTGTTAATTTCCAATGGATCCGTTGATGCTTGTTCATCATCTAGCGAAACAGAATTTATAGAATTTCTATTTGTTTGTATCTTTTTTATTCTCCAAGCCAGTAGTTTTCCAGGTTTCTCACCTTGATTATAGTAGGACTGTTTTAACCACATCAAGTTTGTGGCTATTTTATTACTAGTCGGCTCTTTGTATTGTGTGTTTATTGAAAGAAGCTTTTTTTTTTTCTCTGGGTCATTATTCTCAAAAAGTTGTATTTCCAATTCTTTAATTTGTTGAACTATTCTTTGGATTTGCTTCTTGTGCAGCTGATTATGTCACCTCTTATATAAGCCTTAAAGGCTTCCCACTTTGTTGAAGCATTTGTCTGTATTATCTGTATTAATACTAAAATATTCCTTTATTCTTTTATCCATGAAATCTACAAATTTAGAACTTTGAAGCTAACTTGTTTGGAATCTAAATCTAAATGGAGTAGGTTTTAAGTTACTAAACGGCATTGTGAGTGAAATTGGAGCATGTTCAGACAGTAAAATACTATCATACCAGCATCTTTCTATTTTAGACAACAGAGTGCTAGAGATTAGAAAGTAATCAATCCTTGAGTAAGTTTTATGGGTATTTGAAAAACATGAGTATTCTCTTTTATTAGGATTCAAATGTCTCCAGATCTCTGTTAAAAGTCTTTTACACAGTTTTTAATTATTTTTCTTGATTTCTGATGGGTGCTGTCTATGCCTGTAGAGCGATCAAGTTGTATATCCAATACGCAATTAAAATCCCCTCCAATTACATATTGTCCTGAATATGTTGATATTGTATAAAAAAGGTTTTGATAGAAAGAGGGATCATCTTCATTGGGAGCATATATACTTATTAGAGTTATTTGTGCGTTCACGATTAAACCATTAAGAATTATGAATCAATATATTGTTTGTGCATCTGAAAGGGAACCGATTAATGAATAATTATTATAACTCCTCGAGCATGAGAAAAAAACCTGCCCAGGCCACCTTTTTGAAACTCGACTTCTTCTTCTTTCAACAGATGAGTTTCTTGTAAAAATAATATGTTAACCTTCAGTTGCTTAATCCTATCTAATACCTGTTTCAATTTGACTCTTATTCAATCCCCTTACATTCCAACTACTAAATTTTAACTCTAACATACGTTTAAGCTTGAATTGGGTGGAATAAGGAATCTCTGCATCCAATGATTTGACTGTTTGTTTGAAGAAGGAAAGAGTACAAACACACCCACACACAGAAAAAAAAAACACCATAACTAAACACCAACACTAAAGTTAGCATTTTCCGAGGTCTCCCACTGCACCTTTAAGTTTACTTCCTTGATGCATAAAAGCACACAAACAATTCATTTGTTCATTGATCAGACTATTGTTTGACAAAGAAAATAATGCAAACAAAACAACTATGACAATTGCAGTGAAAATATGAAGTTTAGTGTTGGAACCTGTGTTCATGTGTATATTAAAATAGCTGATTAAAAAGTGTAAAAACTATAGAAATTAGATTTAATGTGCAACAAGTGAAGAAAGTAAACATGTCATTCATATTTGAGGAGCACACAGAGAAAGTTAAAAGATGTTGTTTCATGCTGGCAGGAGGTTCAGCTCTGTGAGAACATCAGCAGAACCTGCAGAGATACAGACTTTATTATGTTTCTATATCATGGAGTTCAGTTTATACACAACTAAACCTGTACATTGTACTTACTGTTAAAGCAGCACAGACAGATGAATCCTATGAGTCCAGACAGAAATAAAGCCATGAATCTGTCAAAAGAAAAACTAATGATTTAATCCATGTTTATATTACAATAAGTGAATTTAATTGAACTAAATCAGATTAATTATGTGTTTTTTTATTATTAAATTAATTTTAAATTAATAAACATCATGATGTGATCATGAAGGTAGGACATTTCAAGGTTTGTTTTAGTTTGTAGATATATTCATAATAAGCAGTTTTGTGTTGTGAGTGAATGAACAACCTTCAGAGTGAGTGTGAACAGTCTGAGGAACAGCTGCAACAGAAAAGATCACAGATTAAATCATAAAATAAGTAAAAGTAAAAACTTAACTACTGCACAATATTACAGACATCGGTGTTTCTAGATTACATCACTGTCAAGAAAAGGATACTTCTTATTTAACATTTAACACAGATTTAATTCTAGGGATAAATCCTATGGTTGTAAATGCACATGTAATACCTTTTCTGGAGAATTTTTGCCCTTACCTATAAGCCACATACCAGATGTAGATATCACAGAACATATTGTATCAATGCATTCTATGGCACCTTTAGCCTTTTTTTGTTCAAATATCTTTTTGAAGCACTCAACTCAAAAGTCTGGCAGTGTGTGACATATATATAGTCACGTACAGGCTTTTTATTTTTTTTTTTTTTTATATAAACTGTGCACAAAACTTTACTCACATGTGTCTATTTGCGAAGCTTTTTGAGTGGATGTTTCTGTTGAAACTGCAGTGAGAATATCTTAAGTTATATTGAACATGGAAACAACAAACATTTTATGTCTGCAAGCCATAAAAAAAATTATTAACATTTTATTAAATCAATGTAACTTCCCCCCAAAATTTTAATAAATAAGCAAACATATTGGGTGAAACACAGAATGTTCCAGTGTGATTTAACATTTTTTGTTCAGATATCTTTTTGAAGCACTCAACTCAAAAGTCTGGTAGTGTGTGATCCTCAGTCATTTAGTTTTCCTCCGTAACTATTTACAAAGTCGGTATATAGCAACTTACCAGTTATGCTGTATGTTATGGTGTCAGAAGTGGACATTACAGGTAATGCTGTTGAAAAAACATTGTGAAATGTGTGACGATGCACAGTATATAAATATTCAATAAACAATCATGAACCTGAAAGAATAATTGTCATTTTGAGGACATTCAAAATGGAGTAAGAATAACTGATTTCCAAACAAAATCACTCACAGGTTTTCATGGCTGTTGTAGTAGTTTGTTCAGCGGTGGCTGATGTTGAAACTGTAGAGAGAATTTATCAGCATTACAGGGAGTCCATTCACATAATTTGCTAACTTTAATGTAAGGTTTTTGTTGTTGTTGTTGTTGTTGTTGTTGTTGTTAAAGGTACAGGTCAGTGCAGACTTTAAGCTTTAATTCAAGGTGTTGAACAAAAATGTAACATAAAATGCTTAGGAATTACAACCATTTTTATAGAGATCAAGAGATTGGCTTGGCCATTGCAAAATATTCCACTTTTTTAACTTCAAAAACTCCTGTGTTGCTTTTGCTGTATGTTTTGGGTCATTGTCCATTTGTAATATGAAGCGCCGCCCAATCAGCTTTGCTCCATTTGACTGAATCTGGTCATACAGTATATACACTATACCCTATACACTTCAGAATTCGTCCGGCTGCTTCTGTCCTCTGTCACGTCATCAATAAACACCAGTAACCCAGTGCCACTGGAAGCCATGCATGCTCATGCCATCACACTGCTCCACACGTTTCACAGATGATGTTGTATGCTGTGGATCATGAGCTGTGTACCGAACCTTCTCCATACTTTTTTCTTCCCATCATTCTGGTACAGGTTGATCTTAATTTCAGCCGTCCAAAGAATGCTTTTCCAGAATTGGTCTTGCTTTTTTAGATGTTTTTTTGGCAAAGTCTAATCTGGCCTTGTTTGCACCTTGTAGTGAACCCTCTGTATTTGCTCTTGTGAAGTCTTCTCTTGATTGTAGACTTTGACAGCAACACGACTACCTCCTGGAGAGTATTCTTCTCTTGGCTAGATGTTGTGAAAGGGTTTTTCTTTACCATGCCCACATCTGTCCATGAAATGCCTTTTGAGTCAATTGTCCAATCAGTTAGTCCCTTGGAAAAGGGAGGAGGTGCATATTAAAGAGCTGTAATTCCTTAACCTTTCCTCCAATTTTGATGATGAGAATACCCTCAAATAAAGCTCAGAGTGTGCACTTTAAGCCCATATCCATTATATAACTGTAACTTGAATATGTTTTGGTCACCAGCTAAAATAACAAAAATTGTGCCGTTGTCCAAATATATATGGTCCTAACTGTATAGAGTGGTGGAACTATGATGTCACTTTGTAGGCGAAAACTCGGAAGCGAGTGCATTTTAGCACTTCCGGTTCCCTCGTCCCAGAGTCAATGGGTTTTTTGAATGGTATTTTGGTTAAATCCCTTAAATAAGGTCCGTGGTTCACAAGATACTTTCACGTTTTATTCTATGACATAAAACACACCAGTTACACCCCACTTGTGATTTTTTTTAAACTGTTATGTTTCTTAAAAAAGACGGTTGCTAACAAGTTGCTAAATGGGACGACAGGCGCTGTCGGAGACGTTAAACGTCATCACGCCGAACAGTTTATCAATTTACAGTATTTTTCAGTTGTAGTATAATTTGTAATTCAATTAATTGTAGAATAACCAATGAATAGTTTCCCGTATTTTATATTGTTGTTCAACAATGTTTTTTTGCTTTGCCCTGAAATGCGACAAGTCTTCAGGTGGAAGATGCTCGAGTTTATTGCTTTCTGATGCAGAGACTCTCGTACCATAAGGTAAACTCATATTACGATTAATCCATATAAACGCCACATTTACTGGCTATACGTGGTGAAAGTTCAACTTTAATGATGCATAGTGCTTAATGTGGCTTTAAGCACTATGCATCATTAAAGCCACATTAAAATTAAATGTTTACGGCCACATGAAGCTGATAGAAAGCATATAGATTGAGGATTTACTAGAAGCAAGGATAAAATAACATTTTGTGTATCCACCCTAACAAAATGATAGCTGAAATGTGGTACTTTATTCACTAAAATAAATTTAATCTTAACATATCCAAAAACTCCCTCACTCTGCATTATTTAATAGATTAAATGCACTAGAATTTTATTGAATAGTATGCGGGGATACATTTTTAATTAAAATATACATATTAATCAAGGATTTATTGACTTTTAACGCACCTTATTTCGAAATGTACAGAAATACGTGCTTTCAAATGTCCTTTAGTTATGATTATTTCATTTATTCACTATACTTTTTATTACTAATGTCTCATTTCAGTTACAGTTTGGCTCTAGTTTTGTATTTATTCCAGTTTATATGAAACGGTTCATGTAGTGTGGATTAAAATTCATGTACAGTGTAAATCCTTTTTCACTGAACATGTTAAAAATAAGGGTCCCATTTTATATTAGGTGGCCTTAATACTATGTACTTACATTTGAATTAATCATTTGGTACAATGCACTTATTGTGTACATACATATTTTTACATTGTACTTATATTTTTAAAAATACCTATATGTAATTACATCTGCAATTAATTTCTGTAATTACATTTATAATTACACTGTTGACCATCCCTTACACCTTAACCCACTCTTAAACCTACCCACACCACCAAACCTGTCCCTAACCTTACCCGTATCCCACCTCAATAGCAGCAATAGTGTTTTGCAATACAGTATGAACACAATAAGTACATTGTACTTATTTTTTTATGTAAGTACATAGTAGTTAAGGCCACCTAATATAAAGTGTGACCAAAATAAGTTTGAAACAGTTGTCGGGAGCGCGCTGGTGGTGACGCTGAAGGCGAGCGATTGTGGTGCTGTAGTTCATTTATAGCCTAAGTTTAGCTTTTAAATTCTGGTGCTTTTATTTAGGCTTCAAAATTGGTCAAAGTTATATTATTTTGTGAAGATTATCTTGATGGACAAAACGTGTAAATTTCATGAACTATGATTGAACACAGAGCTTATTTTTGCGATTATCCCAAAGCCTATGGGAAAATCCTATTGGCTTTTTGTCAAGGACAGTTTCATGCTAACAGCCGATCCGCCTACAGAGTGACGTCATAGTTCCCCCGCTCTATGTATGTCAGTGGCGCAAAAACGGGGTATGCAGTATATGCAGTGCATAGGGGCGCCGCACATAGGGGGTGCCATTTTGCCGAAATCATTATGTGAAAATCTTATTTAATAAAACATTATAAATAATCAAAAGCTTGTTAAAAGTAATGTAATTAAATATATTTATGTAACGGTCTTTAGCATTTTTAATGAGTTCAAAAATGTATTTATTATAAACTTATTAAGACGCGGAACCGCCGTATCTCTTTACGACCTCAACAAACGGGAGACTTCAAGGCACGAGATATAAATGAAAAAAGCATAAATATAACACCTTTCAGTCTTGCTATAATAGTCTATTTTTGCTGCACCATGAAATAAATCAGGAATCTGGTTTTGAGTGAAAAAAAAAAGTATGAATAAATATATGGCCCACTATTTGGCAGGTATTGCATTAAAATCACCCTTTTTATTCATGAATTTAATTTATAACTGCTTATTAATGATTTATAATGTATTTGTACTTGAGTTATTAGTAATTTATGAACACCTTTATACCCTTTATAAAGGGAACCTTAATGTAAAGTGTCACCAAAAAAATATTTCAGAAGAAATGTGTTAGTCTTTAATTCTGAAAACCCTGCACAGATGATTTTTTAAACACAGGCATTTGGCTCAGAGTGAGAACGGTTTGAATATTCATGATCATCTTGACTTTCTCTTTCTATTGTGAATGAGCTGAGGGAACGAACGGGAATGGTGAAAAGATGGTGTCAGAGGGCTCTTGGAGGTAACTGGCTCCAGGGGTTTTGGAAGTCGTAATCCGTCCCCGGGGGAGAGGGATTGAATCCAGGTTTTCTCTGCTTGTTTCACCAAACTACTCACTGTTGATTGCCAAGTTTGCAGTCCTTTGTAAATACTTTTTGGGGGTTGAACTTAAGCTGAGCCTCGGGTTCGATCATCCATCGAGGACAGCAAGCCAAGTTCGTTTACTATTAACCAAAACTGTGATTGTAGGCCTACATTTCTGTCCATGACATTTATATAT
The DNA here is from genome assembly GCA_036784905.1 of Acrossocheilus fasciatus. Lineage (NCBI taxonomy): Eukaryota > Metazoa > Chordata > Actinopteri > Cypriniformes > Cyprinidae > Acrossocheilus > Acrossocheilus fasciatus. The sequence continues at coordinate 25,549,566 of CM071948.1, read as the reverse complement.
CTGTTCTTTTTATATTCTGTATATGAAATGGTTATGGTTAGGTTTTAAGGTACGGTTAAAGGTTTAAGGTATGTTTTTTTACCTGTAAATGTTATGTGCTAAATATAAACAATGAGACCAGGCTGAAATTTCTCACCTCGAACCGTCACCGTGGCAGGAGGAGAATGAGGCGATGGTTTATCAATCCCGTGTATTGTGTAATAACAGGTAATGTTGAGTGATCCAGGTGATTTTACAGCTGCCCAGCTGAGCACTTCAGCACCAGAGAGATCCAGCTCACATTTCCAACTGGATTTTATATTCTTCTCTTCTCTGTTTATGTAGAAATAACACTGATTCACTGGAGGACCCATTGGCGTATCACAGATGATCTTCACTGAGATGGACTCTCTTATGACATCTGGAGATACTTTTACAGTAGGAGACCCTGCAACAACATAAAACAGTTCATTACATCTCATTGACAATGTTTACAAGTAAAATAATATTCCAATCACATATTTTGGGTTCTAAAAATGTGAATAAGACAGCTGCTAATAAACCGTATATACAGGAACATTCTATAGTACAAAGAATATGTCAGGTAGTTAGGTTAAAACTTCAAACGTCACTTGAGAAAAATATTGCTGAAATATTATAGTCCATGAAAAACGTTCACTACAAATGTGACAGACTACAGAATTTAAGTGACATTAAACAACAGAGATCACTTACTGTAAGACTGAACCTCCATCAGGAGCGGAAAAGCAATGAAAACGATCAACTCCATTACAGCGAGTGTGAGAAAAGAGACGAGACTCTTACAATATGCGAAATAGGAAGTAGAACATCAGACCACAGGAAAACATTTTAATCCATTGTGCAGTTAGTTCTGTGAATGTAGATCATGTGACCACATGTACTGTACAACTCAAATGTTAACAGAAGGCAGATCTGGGGCAGATTTTGTGATCAAACTCATATTAAAGACTGAAGGTAGTTTTGTAAAAAGTAACTATGCGGAAGTTTAAATATGCCAAAAATAACTATTAATGGGCTTGAAGATAGAATAGATTTTGATATCAAAAATAATAAGGAAATTCACTCAGGGGTTACCTTTATTAAAGGTGCAATAGGTGATTGTCTTCAGAAACATTTGTTATGCTGGCTGAAAGCCTCTTCACATCCCGATAGCAATCATTAAAAGGTCTGATAGCACACGTACATCTCAGAGACGTCTATTTGACATCTGCATTTACATCTGGAAGACTTTTTTTTTTTTTTCAACTTTTTTTTAATTGATTTTGTGTAACGGGGCTGACGAGACGTGAGGATCCATGTGCAAGCTTTTATTTAAAGGTATGGTCAAAAATACAGGCAGGGTCGAAACAATGGCAAACAGATATGGCAAGGACAAGACAGAGTAAACCTAGGGCAAGCGTGGGTCGACGATTGGCGAACAGTATCCAATGGGCAAGGCAGAGAGATAATCCAGAGAACACGGGCTAGAATCCAATAGGGGTGAAACGATGTCCAAACGGCAAGGCAAGGGTTAATCCAGGGAACACAGGCTAGAAACAAACACGGGGGAACAGGCAAGACTAAGACACTAACAAGGGCTCTGTAGAGATGCTATGGCTAGGGGAGCGGTAAACGCATACAATACTCAGCAGTGAGGGAAGGAAAGTCCAGGGTTTAAATAATGTGTGTGATTAGTGATGCTGTGTGATCAGTACCTACAGCTGTGTGTGCAATCAGTGCAATGAATGATGGGAAATGGAGTCCAAGCTTTATGTATGGTGTGAGTCAATATGATGAGCGAGTGACCTCTGGTGGTGAATGAACAGAAGTGCACAGACTGGATTCGTGATAATTAAATTAAAATCCCCTCCAATTACATATTGTCCTGAATATGTTGATATTGTATAAAAAAGGTTTTGATAGAAAGAGGGATCATTTTCATTGGGAGCGTATATACTTATTAGAGTTATTTGTGTGTTCACGATTAAACCATTAAGAATTATGAATCTACCCCGTGGATCAATATATTGTTTGTGCATCTGAAAGGGAACCGATTTATGGATAATTATCATAACTCCTCGAGCATGAGAAAAAAAAACCTGCCCAGGCCACCTTTTTGAAACTCGAATTGTGTCTTCTTTCAACAGATGAGTTTCTTGTAAAAATAATGTTAACCTTCAGTTGCTTAATCCTATCTAATACCTGTTTCAATTTGACTCTTATTCAATCCCCTTACATTCCAACTACTAAATTTTAACTCTAACATACGTTTAAGCTTAAATTGGGTGGAATAAGGAATCTCTGCATCCAATGATTTGACTGTTTGTTTGAAGAAGGAAAGAGTACAAACACACCCACACACAGAAAAAAAAAACACCATAACTAAACACCAACACTAAAGTTAGCATTTTCCGAGGTCTCCCACTGCACCTTTAAGTTTACTTCCTTGATGCATAAAAGCACACAAACAATGCATTTGTTCATTGATCAGACTATTGTTTGACAAAGAAAATAATGCAAACAAAACTATGACAATTGCAGTGAAAATATAAAGTTTATTGTTGGAACCTGTGTTCATGTGTATATTAAAATAGCTGTTTAAAAAGTGTAAAAACTATAGAAATTAGATTTAATGTGCAACAAGTGAAGAAAGTAAACATGTCATTCATATTTGAGGAGCACACAGAGAAAGTTAAAAGATGTTGTTTCATGCTGGCAGGAGGTTCAGCTCTGTGAGAACATCAGCAGAACCTGCAGAGATACAGACTTTATTATGTTTCTATATCATGGAGTTCAGTTTATACAAAACTAAACCTGTACATTGTACTTACTGTTAAAGCAGCACAGACAGATGAATCCTATGAGTCCAGACAGAAATAAAGCCATGAATCTGTCAAAAGAAAAAAATAACAATTTAATCCATGTTTATATTAAAATAAGTGAATTTAATTGAACTAAATCAGATTAATTATGTGTTTTTTTTATTATTAAATTCATTTTAAATTAATAAACATCATGATGTGATCATGAAGGTAGGACATTTCAAGGTTTGTTTTAATTTGTAGAAATATTCATAATAAGCAGTTTTGTGTTGTGAGTGAATGAACAACCTTCAGAGTGAGTGTGAACAGTGTGAGGAACAGCTGCAACAGAAAAGATCACAGATTAAATCACATTAGAGTAAAAACTACTACTGCACAATATTACAGACATCGGTGTTTCTAGATTACATCACTGTCAAGAAAAGGATACTTCTTATTTAACATTTAACACAGATTTAATATTCTTTCATAAGCAAAGCAAAAATATAGTCAGCCTACATGTTTCTGTCTCTCTGGTTGAGTCTGGCAGAACAGAGGCTGCTGAGAAAACAGCTAAAAATCAACAGTGTGTGATGTTATTTTTACACTGAATCAGTTTAATGAGGAAATGTGCAAAATGTCTCTGTGTGCTTGTCAAGTAAGTTTTATTTTAAATACAAACTTCACTCACAAGTTTTTATGGTTGTTGTCAATGCTTCACCAGTAGATGTCACTGTTATGATGTAAAATAGTATTCAGCAACGTTTCACTGTTCATTTAGTTTGGAAATAAAATTCTATGTAGTACTGCTGTTGCTGCTGAAACTGCATGGAAACATGCAAACATGGAAAACAATAACCATGATAAGAAGATGAAACTGAAAAGTGGAGGATAGATTCCAAAAGAACTAATTAATTTTTATTGTATTGTATTGTATTTGTATTAAAGAAGCATTCACACATACTGTACTATGTATGTGCGCTTATGTAAGCCAAAGCTAAGAATGCAGTCACATCTAAGTGAATAAATGTGGTTCGGAGTGCTACAGCACTTTACCTTGTACAAATAAACTTTGAAAATGAATCCCTGCTATATTTTTGAATATGACTTTTGAATCCAACAAATTAGTTTTACACAGTGATTTTCACCATTGAGGAAGAGTGGATGAACTTACTCATGGTTTCCTTTGTCATGCTTGGCCGCTTTGTCTTGGATTGGACATCTACAAAAAATAAATAAATACTGTATTTTGTTGTTTCAGATATGGAAAAGAACATTGTGAAATGTGCAGTGATGTACAGTAGTAAATGTTCAAGTGACCATGAGCTTGAATGATTGTCGTTTTGAGGACATTCAAGGTGGAGTAGTAATGCCTTTTTGATTTACAAACTCAATTACACACAGGTTTTCATTGCTGCTGTAGTTTGTTCAGTGGTGGTTGATGGTGGTGGTGAAACTGCTAAGACAAATTATCAGAATTGTAACAAATTTACAATGTAGAAGCAGGTTATTCTCACAGATGAACTCTGACCTCCAGACCAAATACTGATCTGAGATCCAGTGAGTGAGAGCTGACATGATGAGCTCAGTTTTGAGTTACTTTTACGACTAGACAACTAGAATATATATATATATACTAAATACATTTTACTCATTTGGATTAAAAAATTGTGATTTTAAAATTGCCTGATACTTACAGGTTTGTAATTGCCTTATCTGTTAAACCTTATGAGTCACTTGGACATGTTTCACCTCTTTATTTTATGCATACAGTAATATCACAGTATTTTGTTTTCTATTTTACATTATAACATGAATGATGCTTATGATCTGTGACATGCTCTCACCTCTGATGGTGTCTGTGTCTCTGTGTGGTGATCTGATCTCAGGTTGAGTCTTGAGTGAATAAACACAGATCAGCTGTCTGCTGTTCACTGATCGTGTGAAGAGTTCACTACGACTTAAATAAAACGTACAAAGATTCTCTCCAGACCGACTCCTCTGAGAGACACGCTGATCCAGAAGAACATCATCCTCAGTGTAGAGACTACAGATGAAATCAGCTCTGACTGAAAGTGGTATTTCACATAATATGATGTCATCATCTCCACTAACACTGATGAAGGGTTTTGGAAGTGAATCTGTTTGAAGACAAATGATCAAGTTACTAAAAACACTGCAATAACAGTTTCCAAACCAGAAGAACATCAGTGAAATATCTCACTTAGAACCGTGACTGTGGCAGGAGGAGAATGATTTGATGGTTTATCGATGCCTCGCTCATGTATCGTGTAATAACAGGTAATGTTGAGTGATTCAGGTGATTTTACAGCTGCCCATCTGAGCACTTCAGCACCAGAGAGATCCAGCTCACATGATGAACTGACTTTTATATTCTTCTCTTCTCTGTTTGTGATTAAATAACACTGATTCACATGTTGTGCTGGTGTCTCACAGCTGATCTTCACTGAGCTGGACTCTCTTATGACATCTGGAGATACTTTTACATTAGGAGACCCTGCAACAACACAAAACAGATCAATCGCTACATTACATCTCTTAAATGATTGTGTTTACAAGCACAACATTTAATGAACAAGGTCAATTCTGGCTGAGACTTTAATTCATACAAATAAGATCTTTACATGCATCATAGCTATTCAAATATTCCTGTATACATATTAAACAAAGACATGCAGTTTTCATAATTTGTAATCATTTTGTACTTTGAGTGATTAAATCTTCTATTTACCAATCAAACGCGGCCATATTTGAGACAACGAAACTTTATTAAAACATGAATATAAATGTGAGTATTCGTTTTTTAGAAAAAATTAAACATGATAAATAACTTACTGTAAGACTGAACCTCCATGAGGAGCCAAAAAATTATGAAGGTAAACAACTCCATTACAGCGAGTCTGAGAAAAGAGACAGAATGAGACTCTCACAACTCAAACAACAGTGAATTAGGAAGTGGTATACATCAGACCAAAGGAAACCTTATTATGCACTTTTTCTGTAAGCGAAAGTGTTGACAATAAGACTAAACTTAATAACATAACATATGCAATATGACGTTCTATTATCAGTGTAATATAATATAATGTATTATATTTTATTATATAAGAAAAAACAGGCCAACACTTTGTAACTTGATGATAATATATAAATAAACCATTAAACAAATAATAAAAACAATTTAAAAGAGATCAGAGATTGGATCTGAAAAATTCCTGAAAATGTACTCACCTTCGGTCCATCCAAAATGTAGATGAATTTGTTTCTTTATGGGAAAAGATTTGGATAAATTTAGCACTACATCACTTGCTCACCAATGGATGCTCTGCAGTGAATGGGTGCCGTCAGAATGAGAGTCTAAACAGCTGATAAAAAGATCACAAGAAATCCACACGACTCCAGTCCATCAATTAATGCCTTATGAAGTGAAATGCTTCACTTCACTTCCCTGCTGGTGTCATGATGAGACACGTTTCTTTCTGCCACCAAGAAATCAGATCAATTGATCACCATATGCAAACTGATTAATTTCAGATCATTGGTAATGCTAACTTGGTTTTGGTCTTCCAAAAACAGCAGTTTTACCAGGAGTTGTGGCATTGAAAACTATAAGATGGAAATGAGGAAAATAATTTTCTAACCACTCATCCTTTAACAACAGTAGATGCTATGATACGAACCTTTACTGAACTTGAATTGCTTCAACGTGATTCAGGTATGTTTTAATATAAAATGAAAGGTCACTCACAAGTTCCTGTGGCAGTTGTCAAAGCTTCAACAGTAGAGGTCACTGTTCAGACATCACAAGGTGCATTTAAGATAATACATGACCTCATTCCCAGGCCTAGATATTACAATTTTAAATCAACTACCCAAGCAAAGATGCCAGAATATACTAAAAGTTTGGAAATACAACAACAAAATAACCTGTTCACATGCAGATCGTTTCCATTGTATATAGGCTACAGTTTTCAAAATGTATTTTATTTCATTGTGACTCAGCTAACCAGTGTCACTATTTCAGTTTTGTCTTTTAGAGTTTGATTTTAATAATTGTACAAGAAACGGATATCACAGTGGGAAAGTTGTGCTTTTAATTAATGCAACACCTGGCTGTCAAAAAAAATAGTCTTGCAAGCTGTGAGTCTGGATATAAATATAGATAGATAGATAGATAGATAGATAGATAGATAGATAGATAGATAGATAGATAGATAGATAGATAGATAGATAGATGATAGATAGATAGATAGATAGATAGATAGATAGATAGATAGATAGATAGATAGATAGATAGATAGATAGATAGATAGATAGATAGATAGATAGATAGATAGATAGATAGATCAGTCACCTGAAGTGGAGTGATAGAAAGGGTGAATATATAATACTACTATATCTTAGCTTGTTTGTTTGTTTGTTTGTTTGTTTGTTTGTTTCTTTGGGGGTGGGGGTGGTCTATTTTTATTCTAATAATGTGGTATTTTGTATGATTAAATGCAAATGTGAGGATTTTGTACAAATTCTGTGTTTCTGTTTGAATAGTTATATTGTTCATTGACCAGCAGCTTCACTTTGAGCGGGAAAAAAACAGCTTCTTTGCAATGTTCCAGTAATTAAATAATGTTTGATCTCCTTTGGCTTTAACAAAGAGCAACAATGCACAAATTCAAGCATTAATGACTAAAACCATGCGGTTAAAATGTTCGTTTTAAATGACAGATTCTCACTATTCTGAAGTACAAAGAAAAGTTTAAGGCAGAAGTGAGAGGCTGGGTATGTATGTACAGTAGCGTGTCCTACATACTGACCACAAACATTGTGTGCGTGCGTGTGTGTGTGTGTGTGTGTGTGTGCGTGCGTGTGTGCGTGCGTGCGTGTGTGTGTGCGTGTGTGTGTGCGTGTGTGTGTGCGTGTGTAATGTACAGCAGTGATGAAGTTAAAACATTCATGCCATTAATAGACCAACAATATCTGACATCACTTTTTCTGGCATTGCTTTTTGTTTTTGATTATTAGAAAAACAAAACAGTCTGACTGAAACATCCACATTCTCTTTTAATGTCAATTAGTTGAACTATTATAATATAATGAAAGAAGAATTAAACTGGCAGAGGATGGTGTGGCATTTGTGCCAGACTGTATAACACATGAGTGTCTGCAGCGACATCAGGGATGGTGCAGTACACGTGGTCCAGTTTCATCTGTAGAGCAAAGAATGTAGATAAATATACAATATGTGAAGAAATGAAAGAGAAGTAAATCAATAAATACATAAGGTGGTGGATGTAAACATTGGAAGGTCTCTGTCACAGGCCTTTATATACTCACCCCATTTTCTTCAGAATGTTCCTCGCTGGCATCAATATCATCTGATACATTAGAAATACATTTTATAATGATATACTATCACAATATTTTATTTTTTCTCATTAAACTTATGAACATATTCTGCTCATATGCATGACATAATAATTAGTATAAATGATTATGATTTACCTGGGGTCTGGGAAATGACTGCTACAGAAGTATTGACAGGGCTTAAAATAATAAGAAACAAAAATTATTTATATTTTTATGGTTTTAACACTAACAGCATGTGCACTAGAAAAGTCTCACCTCTTCTTCCTTGGTTGCGGTCCTAGTAAAATAAATCATACCAGTTCATTAATGTGCTGTTCTGCCAGCTGGATATTAAAAACGGCAGTCTACTGTATATTTGCACGTGTAGGTAACGTACTGATGCAGCACAGACAGATGCCCATGAGTCCGGTCAGGAAAACCCCTGTGCTTGTGGCTGCCAGCATCAGGATGAGCCATGTTTCTTTGTGTCACCAAGAAATCAGATTGATTACCATTTGCAAACTTTTCAGTTGCAGTGATAATTTATACTGATTGTTAATACATACTTGTTCTTGGTGTATTGACAGCATTTTCACCAGGAGTTGAAACTTTGAGAACTAAAAGGTTGAAATGAAGGAAGAGACACTTGAACACTGACATCTCTTAAAAAAATAGTTCATCCTCTGCCATGTGAATGGGTGCCGTCAGCTTTTCACTTCATAAGACATTAATTGATGGACTGGAGTCGTGTGTATTATTGTGATGTTTTTATCAGCTGTTTGGACTCTCATTCTGACGGCACCCATTCACTGTACAAGATCCATTGGTGAGCAAGTGATGTAATACTAAATTTCTCCAAATCTCAATAGAGACGAAACAAACTCATCTACATTTTAGATGACTTGAGTGTGAGTACATTTTCAGCAAAATTTCATTTTTGGGTGAACTATTCCTTTAAAGGTACACTATGTAACTTTTGGAATTCTAGCAATGAATAAACAAAACTGCATGCGTCCTGCAGAAGAACATTGTAGCCAGAGCTACTTCATTCTGTTTATGTATATGACAAGTCATGCAGGTAATGGGCTTCTCTGCCACAGCTGGCCTCTAAAACAGTCCAAATAAACACTTATTATAGGTGAACCATAGTGATTCAGGATGAGACAAAAACATGTTTTGGAAGATGGATTCATGATGTTCTTGCTCATTATATCAATGTTGTAAATTTTGAGCAAAAAAAGTTACATAGTGTACCTTTAACAACAGCATCTGCTCCAACAACAGCCTTCACTATAGTGCAGTAACTCACCCGGTGTTGTGTTCCACGTGGCACTGAGAAGTTGTGAAGGATGGATAGTTTCTATAATGAAGCGATTCAGTACATCAAACAATTATTAAATACAAATACGTCTTATTTTCTCACTGATTTAGTTCATATACTTATTGACTTTAAACATCTCTAAGTAATTATATTTTTCATGAATAATCATACATATTTCTTGCTAACTTTAATAATAAACTGATTGTGTGATATTTCTGAAAATGTCACCTCGAAATGACCAAATAATGATATACTTACTTAAAGTTTACATCCTCAAATCTATTTAATATTTACCAGAATATTATATTACCTTATTTATTTATAGATAAGGATTTTTTTTAAGTGCTATATTACACAACGAAGTCTTTAATGTCATTAGGACTGTGGCTGAAAACTGTTCCTCAATTCTGAGGGCAACTAGAATGAAACTTAGTGTTTCAGATCCTCATGACTGCAGGGAAAAACATCTCATCAGAACTCCAACACATGTGTCCTGAGCGCTGGTTTACCTTGAGAACGGTTTTGTCATAACCCCTCTAAATGCTATTTAGTTATTGCAGAATTCATAATCATAAAATTAAATCTTAATATTAAAAAGGTGCTCACCAGTTGTAGGGTTTATCGTGGTCTCACAACAAGAACTGGATTCTGTAGCCACAGCTGATGAAATATTAAGAACTTGCTATTCATTAAGTTGATGGTAAAGAAGAAAATATCACAATTGTTGTGTCACATTTAGTTCTCTCACCTTTTGGCTCTGTTGTTGTAGCATTGAAAGTTGGTGTTGAATCTGCAAAGAAAATTTTGCCATGTTACAAAATAATCATCACAAGAATTAACAATATCAGATGAACTTACATAATGTTCCCTTTGTTGTTGGTGGTGACTGAATTTTCACAGGGAAAAAAACTATGGAGGAAAAAAAATCTACATTAAAAACATTTAATTAATTAGCTTTTTTTTTTGGTGAAAATGTGAAGATTACACTAACATTACAAACCTGTTAGGTTGAATTTTTCACTATATGATTGTTTGGATATTGCGTTTTTTGGAGAATAACTGCAGCTCACTACTTTATTCTCGACTGACTTCAGATTATTTGAAAATTCATATTCCAAGACTGTAAAACGACACCATGTTTTTCCAGATAGTTCATGAGATTGTATCTTTTTAAATTGTGGATATTCATCTCCAAGAGAAAGAAAACAAGTATAGCCGCCGTCATCTGATCCTGGTATTTCACAGACAATTCTAAATTCACCCATTTGAGAATCATAGCTGACGCTAATGTCCGGCCGCTCATCTGCAAACACACAAGCATGTGATAGTAGAGCATTAGATTATGATCATGCTTAATAGAAGAGTTAAATGATACTCGGTGCTAAACAGTGAGATTTTAATGTAATACTTTACAGTACAAAAAAAACCTTACTCACTCGAATCAGACGGTGCGTCTCGTGCATCATGTCTCATCTGTGCTGTGCTTGAGTCTTTCTGAACTGATGCTGGAGACGCTGTCAACGAAAACTGATCAGAGAATGCTGTAGCAGAAACACAGTAAATCTTCAGATAACAATACATCAAATATAAGCTGCTGAACACAAGGACAATTCCTTGGTCAGAATAAAACTGTAAAATATTACATTATAAAGCCCATTGACATCACTGAACTAACGTGAACAAAAGAAACTTGCTTTGACCATAACAGAGAAGTGGTTTTCAACCAGGGGCCTACTGGGGGCCTCCGCAAACTTCCAAAAAAGCCAAAAGATTACTTAAAATTATTAAGATAATAAAAAAAACTCAATTAAATCAAGAAGTGTTAATGAATAATAACAAACAAAACAAAACAGAATCTTGAATCTTATCACAAAATTAAACGTATCTAATTATTTCTGTTAAGCTTGTTAAAAACAAGCAACATTATCATAAATAAAACCAAAATACCAGAGAAAATAGCCAATAATAGGGCTCTTGAATATTGTGTTGGACAAAGGGTGGCCTTCAAGTCAAAGGTTGAGAACCACTGGTTGATAAGAACAAGGCAGAAGTTCAGAGGAAATCCAAAAACTCTTTGGTGCTGCGGCATATCACCTTTTACAAGGTATTTCTGACGACGTGCATCTAATTCATGCATGCAGCTAGAAGAAAACTGCAACCCACAAAGAAAGTCATCCACCTAAAAATAACATTGGCTTTTGCTTTTGTGTTTACTCACAGCTTAAACAACTAAAACAGCTGTAACATACCAACTGAGGAACATACAGCATACACTGTTTAGATATACTGTAACACAAATACACATGTATGCAGTTTAAAATAATGTAAATGCATAAGCACTGAAATATAGCTTCCTTCCCATCTCATATTTTTTCAATCATCACATCCCCTTATCCACAAATCGCTTGATATGGCAAGTATAGCTGAGCGTATTTTGTCTGTAATTGTTAGATGTTTTGCAGTTGTTATTTGGGCTTTAAATATTGATTGAACTATTTTGTAAATGTTGGTAGTACCTAAAATAAGCACTTCTGACAAATAATGGTGCAAATATTAAAGACAAAAACGCGTCTACTATTCTCAAGCAGAGGATAACAGACACTTCATATGAAATAAAGTTTTATTTAAAAATTGAAATTGTGACTTACCTTGAGGTTTTACCTCTAGAAAGAGTGTAAAGATGAGGGGGGTGAGCAGCACCATGTCAGTGTCACATGAAAGAGTGATGAACTGATGTACAGACACACACGCCACATCAGTAAATACATGAGGAAGTAGAAAGCAATGAAAGGAAACCTTTAAAAACAATGGCACGATATATCTCTGTAACATTAAACATGATATAAGATATAATAAGATGATCAGTTACTTCAAGGATATCAAACCAAATAAATGAGAACACACACGTTTTATTTTTTCTGATGCTAAGGAAGTTCTGAATATAAATTTCATATTTAAGTCTTATTTTCTCACAATAGCGTTTGTTATAGTTATTTGTCTGAAGTGCTGAGGTTTTTCAAAGCCACAGGACACAACTGTGGTCGAGCTGGAGCTGCAAAAACAAGACATCTTCTGTTTAAAGGCTTGTCTGCCTGTGCACAGGAGGACTTGTGGCTTTGGAGAGTGATTTGCAGGGATGGTGGGATCTTATGCTTTTAAAGCTATTGTTTGCCTCTCCGCCTACCCCACCTTTACTAGCTTTAACTGTTTGAACAGCTGTTTTCTGTCATTGGCATAGGTAATGATTTTTTTTTTTTTTAAAGTACAAAAAAGAAAGAAATATTTTAAAATGTACTAAAAAAGTACTAAAAGAGTACAGTACAGTTTTAAGAAAACAGGTCAAATATTGTGTAATTCCACTGTTATTGTGAGCCCAGTCAAAAGATGGAGGAGACTTTTTCCGTACATGTCACGCTTTAATTCTTTTGATTCCGATTCTAAAGGACCGAGATATTAAATGCACCAAAAACATAATATAATGGGTTATATATAACTGAATGAATGAGAATGAGCTTTATTGCAGATGAAGTACAAATATTGAATGTACCACAATGCATAGTGTAGTGGTGAGAAGATAGAAGGGGGCTATTATGTCACATACATCTTTGTAAATTCCTGTTTTAGACAGCAGAGGGCTGCAAACGTTTTTGCAGTTGATTACAGATTTTCCCTAGTAAGTATCAAGAAATATATATTAGCGCTGTCAAATGATTAATCGCGATTAATTGCATCCAAAATAAAAGTTTTGTTTACATAATATATATATATATATATATATGTGTGTGTACTGTGTACATTTTTGTGCATATTCCCAGCCGTCAGCCCCTCCTGTCGCAGAAGTGGAGGCGGTTGCTGAGGGACCCTGTAAGGGCCCCTGACTCCACGTCATGCCCATGAAGAAGCCTCAGCTTCCGAGCTTAGCCCAAGGAGGGCTTCCTGTTCCTGTGGGCTGTCTTGTTCCTGTTTGTTTAGCCCCGGAGGGCTCCTGATACCCCATAGCTGCCCCATGGATCTTTTTGGGGGGGGTAGAAGGGTTCCGGCGGTTGGGGCCGGGCCACGGCCCCGAAGATGATCTGCCATGGCCTCCTGAGCTCCCAGCTCCGCCATGGCCTCCGATCTGTCTGTTCCGCACTGGAGGTCCCCATCTGTGTCTGTCCTGAGGGGCCTCCCTAATTTTTTTTTCATTGTTTATTATTATTGATTCATTTATTTTACAGAAGATTATTTTAGAATTCTGTCTGTATGCCACACTGTAAAATAATTTTTCGAGGTTGTAAATCAATTGTAAATAAAAAAAAGTACATTTTACAAGAAAATATTATTTCAGTCTTTCAGCTTTAAAATAATCAAATTTGAATGTGTTAATTGTGGGTTCTTTGTAATTATTTGTGAAATTTAAAACTTTGTGAAGTTTAAAACTTGTGAAAACTTTCCATATATATATTTTTCCAATGCACATGAAAAACATTTTAGCACAAAAATAAGGAGAGGCCACCATTTTTTATTCACATTAAAAAAAAAAGAAAAAGAAATTTAAAAATGCTTTCAGCAGACAGAGTGCAAACACATACTCTATTAACAAAGAATTTCTCAAAAAAAAAAGAAAAAAAAAAAGTACCAAATACAACAGTATTGTTTGTAGTATTGTTACACACTGGATCCTTATGTAAACACTTATTTGATGTTTAAATTATCTTTCCACGAAGAAGAGGCATGGAACTGAAAGAGAAGAAAAATAAAAGTATTTTAAAAACAAATGAATTTGGCAGAATATCTTATATATATATATACATATATATATATATATATATATATATATATATATACTGTCTATATATTTGCCCATTACTTCAATTTATACATCAAATTTATTTAACCAATTTCAACTTTTTTTTTAATACAAAATCCAACTCAATTCTTAAGTTTAATGTCAGTTTAATGTAATTTAAGTTGTAATACTTACAGCTAATTTGATCATACTGTATTTAAAAAATAAAAATAAATGAAGCAGTAAATGAGCTTAAGTTTTTAAGTTGAAGTTGGTGGATTTTTTATTTAGTTATTTATTTATTTTTTGTTTTTTTTTTGTTTTTGTTTTTCTCGCAGACACATCAGGGATGGTGATATACATTGTCCTGAATTAAACAAATAGATATTAAATTAAGAAGATGAGAAAAAAAAGATGTATGGGGTTAAAGTATGGGGTTAAACGTGCTGTTTAGGGTTCAGTTTGTTCTCTCTTTAGTTCCTTCCCAAGATTAACCCCTGTCTTTAAGAGGGGCATAAAAATACATTGGCAAAGTAAAGCTCACATGAATTTGAGATACTGTTGACATTTCTTTCCAACTTAAGGAGCCCCAACCTCCATTTAACCCTGTATATAAACCCTGGATTGACATTATAAAACACGTGAAAGATTTATAGAGAAAGAAAATGCATAGTGTTCAGTTTACGTATGTTTAAATACTGAAATACTTAGGGAAGGACCAGAACATCTGATAAGACAACAATTGCATCAAATTTTTATGTTTCATTTGTTTTGTTTCTTTTTATTTATTTATATGCAGTTTTATTTATGAATGTCTTACCTTGATGCTGATTAGCTGAGCTGTCCTTGATTCTGCTAAAATGACAATAGTATGTTTTTAGCAAACTAACTTGTATACCTTAAAGTTTGGTTATACTGTTTAAATTAAACACTCACACTTGTACATACTGCACTTCAGAACATTCAAACCTCCCCAGATTCTCTGCTAGAAAAATCATACATTGTTTTAAATGTTTGGTTTTGCAAACATTTGGACATCTCACAGATGTTTTGTCTACATGAGTGTGTCGTATGCTGAACTTACTGCTGAAGCAGCACAAGCAGATGCCCGTGAGTCCGGCCAGAACAATGACCCCACTGACCATGATTAACCATATGCCTTTGAGTCACCGAGAAATCAGATTTTAGCATTGATTAACTTATTCCATTGTTCTTGAACATTTGCAAAATATTCTGTTTTAGAAAAATATGGCGGTGAAAAAGTATAGCAAAGCCAGAAATGTACTACACCAACACACTTGCTATGGTGTCCCTTGAGACTCTGAGAGGTTGTGAAGGCTGAGAAGTTTCTAGAATAATTAAGATATCTAGAACAAACAAGATATAACAATTCAGTGAAAATGTTCATGAAATGTCAATATTGCATTTTTTTAAATCACGTTTCAGTGTTTAGAAATGTGACTCAGTTACCCACCAAGAAGAGTTTATATTAGTTTATATAAACAAAAGACTGAGCTACTCACCAGCAGTGAGGTTTGCTGTGGACTTAAAATAAGTACTGGATTTTCCAGTCAGAGATACTGAAATAAATAATTAAATGTTACTGTATTTGTGCAGTAAGTAACTTGGTTGTGATACTGAATAATGAGAAATAACCGCTTTATTTTCATTTGAAAAGGCTGAAAAAAAAAATTATTTACTTACTTTATAAATCACATCTGGCTCAGTTGTGTAGAGGAAACTGATATGGACAGAACTGTGCAACATTGTGAAATGCATGATATAAGATGAACTTACATAATGTTGATCCTTCTGTTGTGGTTGGTGACTGAATTCGCACAGGAGGAGCCGCTGTTTAGAGAAATACACATATTAAAAAGAACAACCCAAAGATTGACTGGAA
Source organism: Acrossocheilus fasciatus (assembly GCA_036784905.1). Lineage (NCBI taxonomy): Eukaryota > Metazoa > Chordata > Actinopteri > Cypriniformes > Cyprinidae > Acrossocheilus > Acrossocheilus fasciatus. The sequence continues at coordinate 25,533,409 of CM071948.1, read as the reverse complement.
AATCCAGTATAATGTGAGACAGTAAACCATTAAAACACAAATTTCTAAACATCAAGCACAATCAGCGGTCTGAATGGACTTAATAAGTAACCTAACAAAAGGATTTCATTAACTTAAATTATTTTTTAAAAGTTGTAGAAATTTGCTGCTAAACTGAAGCAGACCAAATTTTATGCCTTTGTGAAAGTGTATTTTGGGTTATAGCATATGAACTTTTTGCACGTTTTTCATAGCATGCACCTAGATTACTTTTGAGTATTACAAACCACACAGTTTACAAAGCCAGCACTCTACAACAGCTCATGACTTGCGGTGAAAGAGCACAAATGATCATGGCATAGGTCTGTCTCAGTGTAAACAACATTTCTATCTGTAGCAAAGACTGTGGTTTTGTGACATCTATCGAAAAAGAGCAGAGGTTATGAGAGATCTTCTAGAACTAAGTTATATATATATATATATATATATATATATATATGTAAAGATTTTTATCATTGCGCCCTTGTTCCAAACCAGGCTTTCAATCTCACAATATTAAGAACTTACTGTTCAAAGTTGTTGGTAAAGAAAAAATCACATTTATTTTTCTCACTATTGTTGTTGCACGTGTAGAGAAGGTTGGTGTTAAAATCGCAGAGATAATTTTGCCATGTTACAAAATAATCATCACAAAAATTAATAATCATAAATATGAGATGAACTTACATAATGTTCCCTTTGTTGTTGGTGGTGAATGAATTTTCACAGGAAAAAAAACTAGAGAGGAAAAAAAATCTACATTAAAAACATTGAATTAATTTGCATTTTTTGTGAAAATGTGAAGATTACACTAACATTACAAACCTGTTAGGTTGAATTTTTCACTATATGATTGTTTGGATATTGTGTTTTTTGGAGAATAACTACAGCTCACTACTTTATTCTCGACTGACTTCAGATTATTTGAAAATTCATATTCCAAGACTGTAAAACGACACCATGTTTTTCCAGACAGTTCATGAGATTGTATCTTTTTAAATTGTGGATATTCATCTCCAAGAGAAAGAAAACAAGTATAGCCGCCGTCATCTGATCCTGGTATTTCACAGAGAATTCTAAATTCACCCATTTGAGAATCATAGCTGACGCTAATGTCCGGCCACTCATCTGCAAACACACACAAGCATTAGATTATATTATAGTCTAATAATAATATAATAAAACATTAGATTATAATAAAACATGACAATCATAAATGACAATCTAAACAGTGAGATTTTACTTCAGTATTTTACAGTGCTATAATAAACCCCCTTTATTATATAAAAAAATAAACTAATTTAATTTGAATACTAAAAGCACACAAAAAAATCAAGATGTATTTATTGGATAAATGAAAATTAGTTGAATTTGCGAGTACAGCTCTGCATATTTTGTCATTTCTGAATGATTTACTTTTTTTTTTTTTTTTTGGCTGTACGTTTATTGTATTATTTTATAAATACTAGTAGTCCCTAAAATCAACAGTTGTGACAGTTAAAAATATTAAAGATAAAATATGCGTACTAAAGCAGAGGAGAGCAGACAAATTTCAAATGCCACTTACTTTGAGGCTGAACTTCAAGAACGAGTGTAAAGATGAGGGAGATGAGCAGCACCATGTCAGCAACACATGAAAGAGTGATGAACTGATGTACAGACACACACACACACACACACACACACACACACACACACACACACACACACACACACACACACACACACACACACACACCACATCAGTAAATACATGAGGAAGTAGCTTAGCAAGCAATGAGAGGAAACCTATATACCAAATGGCACAATATATTTCTATAAAATTAAATATATGACACAGAAGTATAATGATCAGCAACCCTTTATTTGTTCAGAAGTTCAGAATATAATTCTAATATTAAAGTAAATTTATCAATTTTCTTTGTGTTTGTCTGAAGTGTTAAGCCACAGGACACCATTGTAGTTGAGCAGAGACTCAAAAACAAGACATCTGCTGTTTTATAATTTTAACTATATAAATTCTGATGTAAGTCTGTTTAAAAACGTGATTTAAAAAAAGTGAAAAAAAGAAAAATTATTAAAATAAAATATAAAATACAATAAAATTATTTTTTACAGTACACCACCATTCAAAAGGTTGGGCTTGGAAAGATTGTTTTTAATGTTTTTGAAAAAAGTCTTTCTAGCACACTAAGTTTGCATTTATTTGATCACAAATACAAAACCAGTAACACTGTGAAATATTATTCCAATTTAAAATTAATCTTAATATATTGTATTCCTAATGGCAAAGCTGAATTTTCAGCTGCCATTACTCAGTCTTCAAAGAGATTTCAGACCTAACTTTGAGGAACAGGGAAAAAGTACAAAAGGAACAAGAAGAGAAACACAAATGAGGTGCTTTAAATAATGAAAATCAGGTCAAATATTTACACAAAGCAACAGGACAAAATATGAGTGTCTCTATGTTCATCAATACAACTGACATTCACAACACAGCATAACAATTGTTAGATAATTATTATTGCTTAAAACTATGCATATTAATGCTGTGTGCCTTCTGATGTGGTTATACTGTACATGTGAAACTACAGAAAATACAAGTTAATCGAAGATGTTTATGACACAGTTTTGAAAGGTTAAGAACCAGAAGTTACAACTACATTTACAATAAAAGCCATTTACTATAGAGGATTAAATCCTGTTTAAAATTAATATTGATCAGCTCTGGCCTGCAAACAGTAGCGGGCAGAGTTGTTTTCTTTCAGTGAAGCTTCAGCTGACTGTAAACACTCCTGCTGTCACTGGAGATGGCTGGTTTGTTGAGGATGGTGCAATACAAATGATTTGGTTCAACCTGGAGGAAAATTAAATCTTAAAATGAACATAAATAATGTGTAATGTGTAACCAACTGCTTTACTCACCTCATTTTGCATTGATTCTTCACTGTTTCCTGCATAACATGACACATCAGATATCAAATAATGACCATGATAGAGTTCAGATTAAGATGAAGGTATAGTTTTATCAAATGTAACTGTTTGAGAGAACTGACAAAATGATGGTAACATAATATAGAGGGGACTCGCTTTACTCTTTACCTGGCGGTTGAGAGGGGGGTTGCATGAAGTTGATGCTTGAATAAAGCACTGCATCTTCCTCTCCAGTCTAAATAACAAAGAGAGTGATCTATTAAAATGCGGGAAATATTAAAATGATCCAATTAGTTGCTCTAACAAACGTAAACAGATAATACTTACTGTTTCTGAACTGGCCGTGGGTAAAGAAAGTCCTACAATGCAGACTGACATTTCAGCAAACCTTGGCCTTTATTGATGTTTTGAGTAAGAAATGGCTTAAATTGGTGGGTGGGGGGGAATTAAAAACGTACCCTGTTTTTTGCTGTTGAATTCGATCCAAATCCTAGTAGATTACATAAATAGAATTTGTGCATGTTTTTATTCTATATTTTTTTTAACAGTTCATTTTAAAGAAATAGTTCACACCCGAATTTTTAATTTGCTGACAATTTACTCACATTCAGCCCGTTCAAGTTGTAGGTGAGCTTGTTTCTTCATTGGAGCAGATTTGGAGAAATTTAGCATTACATCACTTGCTCACCAATGCATCCTCTACTACAGCAATGTTTCCCAAACCTGTCCTGGAGGATCCCCTGCCCTGCACATTTTGTATTTCTCCCTTATCAGACACACCCATTTTAGTTCTTGCAGTCTCTGCTAACGAGCTGTTGAGTGGAATCAGGTGTGTTAGATAAGGGAGACATACAAAAGCTACAGGGCAGGGGGACCTCCAGGACATGTTTGGGAAGCACTGCTCTGCAGTGAATGGGTGCCGTCAGAATGAGAGTCCAAACAGCTTATGAAAACATCACAATATTCCACAAGTAATCCACACCTCTCCAGCCCATCAGTTAACGTCTTGTGAAGTAAAAAGCTGTGTGTTGGTAATAAATAAATCCATCATTAAGATTTTTTTTAACTTGAAACCATTACTTCTGACTAAAATACATTATATATGTACTCTATATATGATATTGCTTTCTGCAGTAAAATCATCATCTAGTCTGAATCACCACATTCACACAACAGCAGAATACGGTTGTCAGTCCTGTATTTGAGTCCTTAATACGGTAACATTCACACACTGTTCGGTTATTTGCGGGTGTGACAACCACATTCTGTAACCAAACTCACACTTTTAAATTTTCAGGACTCACAACCGCAGGTGACCCAGAATTTGTGCTCTGCATTTAACCCATCCAAAGCACGCACGCGCACGCGCACACGCACACGCACACGCACACGCACACGCACACGCACACGCACACGCACACGCACACATACACATACACATACACGGAGCAGTGGGCAGCCATTTAGGCTGTGGCACCCAGGGAGCAGTTGGTGGTTTGGTGCTTTGCTCAAGGGCACCTCAGTCGTGGTACTGAAGGTGGAGAGAGCGCTGTACATTGACTCCCCCCATTGTGACCTGATATTGTTCACAAGGCGGTTTATATTCACAAACATTTATCATGCAAAAATATGAACATTGTGTGACTACCAAACATTTATTTAAGTAGTACTATAGTCTTTTTTTTAACTGTTGTGTAATTTTTAGTCCTTGTGTAATTTGGTGGGTCCAGGCTCAATGGCAATTTCTGAGAAAAGCATAAAATAGGAGCTGTATGTAGAAAATCTAATAACAATCATAATTTGCCTATATGGTTTTTCTTTATTTTTTAGAAGAGTGGAATGTATGCTGGAACAAACGCGGGAGAACAAAATCAGGAGATGATTCCAATCAGTCTTGAACCTGCATCCCCATGAGCCAATAGGCCTCAAATGTCCTAAACTAGTTCTTAGTCCACGGTACCATTCATACTTGGCACTGTTAAAAATAAATAAATAAATAAAAAGCATTCACTCAACTTAAATTTTTGAGTTAACTTTTTGCACTGACTCAGTTAAGTTGAAATTATGTTGAATATTATGTACAACTTGACAAACTGAATGTTATTTGAACTTATAAAGTTTACTTGGAATAACTTTGTAAGGTGAACTTACTTTAAGTTTTCAGTACAAACGTTCTCTGTAAAAAAGCTTTTTTGTTCACTCAATTTAACTTTTTGAGACACCAGTTTCCACTGACTTGTTTAAGTTGATTTTACTTACAATATTAAATAATTTCAACTGGACAGATTGTTATTTGAGCTCAAAAAGTTTAGTTGGAATAACTTCATGAAAATAAGGTGAATTTAATTTAAAGTTTTCAGTACCAAAGTTTATGTTCATTAAATGTTTGAGTTATCATCAGTTCGGGGCGATGAGTATCACCGAAGCCCCCTCCTCCCTGATCTTGCATAACACTAGTGGCAATATACTGATTGGAGGAAACGCATACAGCCTGGCTGCTGGCCAGTGCAATGTCTCGCTCATAGTGAACAGATCCACCTCCGCTCTCCCGTAGCGGGTCCAAATCATCCAAACCGACTCAGGGTGCAACCTCCTCTCTCCTTGAGGAATATACTTCCTCGAAAGCATGTCCGCCCCAAGTTCGGGAGACCGAGGATGTGCGCTGCTCTAATGGGGAGAAAGTGACGGTCCGCCCATAGCAGGAGATTTGCTGCATGCTTGTACAGAGCCTTGGATCGTACACCTCCTTGGTGATTTATGTACGAAACCACAGATATGTTGTCGGTGCAAATCAGTACATGCAGCTGTTCCAGCTGTGGCCGAAAATCTTTGCGCCACAGCCTCAGAGCTTTGATGCAGCCATGGGAGACCGCGATGCACAAACATCCCAAAGCACAAACATCCCAAAGTCCATGCCGTCCAAGGGACTCGAGATTCCAGCCAAAACTGCAGCGGGTGCATATGTAGTAAACTGCCCGGTCTGAAATGGCGCAGGAAAGACAAAATGGCGGCCGAGCGCTCACAAGAGTGGTGAGCAGTGGTCTCTACTGCTTTTAGTCAAAGCACACTCCCAGATACGGTATAGACTGACTCAGGGCGAGAATGTTCTTACACATATCCACACACAGCCTCAAGAATTCCAAGTGACGAAGCAGTTTGTCTAAATGGCTGGCTGGCGTGTCCCGTGACTGAGCTAAGATCAGCCAGTCATCCAAATAATTGAGAATGCGTATCCCACTCGCTCTGAGGGGGGGAGAGAGCTGCGTCAATGCACTTTGAGAAAGTGTGTGGGGTCAAAGCCAGCCCAAACAGAAGAACAGGGTACCTCGTACCAGTGTCTTCCAAACACAGCAGCCTCTGATGTGGGACTGGTATCATGTGAATAAGAGAGCAGTGTCTTCCAAACACAGCAGCCACTGATGAGGGGCTGGTATCGTGTGAATGAGTGAGGAGCCAAGCGATTGTGCTTTCCCCCCTTGCAGAACACCGCTCTGACAGGGGGGGGCTGCATGCTTAGACAGTGGGCCGCACGGCATCTGCGGCAACATGGGCACCCTTAGCTCCGGTATCTGCACTCAGCTCTCCGCTTCGCCATGGAAGGGGGATGTGAGAAGCCGGGCTGATGTCCTGTCCTGCAGGTTCGATGGGTGAGAGGAATGCGGACATTTAGTCGGCATGAGCTCATCACCAGAGTCCTTAAGGTCCACCACTGATTGAGGGCAGATGGACTCATCTGAAGAAAAATGTCATAGTCACCTGAATGCTGCAGAGAAGCGGCCCTACAGGCACCGCCCTCTGATGAGCGTAAATATGAGCAAAGGTGGCTGTGAAAATAACTATGCATTGTTTATTCTTTTGATCTTTCATTCAAAGAATTTCATCTAAGGATCACAGCTGGAGAACTGCAGAGATTAGCTGAGTCTTGGGGTCAGAAAGCCTAAAAAGAAAAATATCAGCCCCTGATATTTGAAAAATAACAATGTAATAACAATGTAACAATTCATAGTGTATATCCCATTCACTGCTTAAAATTATGTATTAATGGTATTTCACTTAATTCTCAACTTTAAATTTGATTCCTATGATGCTTTGCATGTTTTCCAGTCTTGGAATGCATATCTTTTTTTTATTATTTGCATGCACTTTTGAGAAAGTCCCTTAATTTGCTCGGCGAATGTCTAATGAAAGTCCAATATAAAACCAACTTTACCGCACCCACGTCATTGATCTCGTAGGTATCTGCTCAACTTCGAGAGGGGAGAACTGTCTGTCTCAACTATGAACTGTAATGGTTATAAGCTATAATCTAGGTTGTTCAGCAAAGTGAAGGAGAAGACTCTGACGTAATTGTCGCGTGCACTGCATTTTATACTGCTACTCAGCTTGTCAGTATTTGCATGTGATTTGCATACTTCACGACAATTGGCCAGTCATTTGGACTGGTGTGAGCCAATAGGACTTTTTTGTTTTTGTTTTACAGTGGTAAGGATGTTTTCAAATTTGTCTATTTATAATTCAAAATGTAAATTAGAATGTTCAGTGGTGTCATATTTTTGTTTGTGTGAGCAAATATCAGTTTAAGGATCCTACATTCATACCCACATGAGGTGAAATTTTGCACAGTACAGTGCCCTCCACTAATATTGGCATCCTTGGTAAATATGAGCAAAGGTGGCTGTGAAAATAACTATGCATTGTTTATTCTTTTGATCTTTCATTCAAAGAATGTCATCCAAGGATCACAGCTGGAGAACTGAAGAGATTAGCTGAGTCTTGGGGTCAGAAAGCCTAAAAAGAAAAATATCAGCCCCTGATATTTGAAAAATAACAGCCCCTACATCACCGCATATTGTTCAGGAGGGTTTCAAGAAAAATTGTCCTAGCTCATCCAAAAACAAACTCCAGCATATTCAGTTGTCAGACACGACTGGAACTTCAAATGACACTGGTTTCTATGGTCAGATGAAATTAAAAAAAAGAGCTTTTTGGCAGCAAACCTACCAGATGGGTTTAGTACAAACAGGGATCAAAAGTACCCCATGTCCACGGTTAAATATACTGCTGGATCTTTAATGTTGTGGGCCTGTTTTTCTGCCGGAGGTCCTGAACATCTTGTTCAGATACATGGCATCATGGATTCTATTAAATACCAACAGATAAAAAATTTAAACCTGTCTGCCTCTGTTAGAAACCTTATAATGGGCTGTGGTTGGATATTCCATCAGGACAATAATCCAAAACAAACATCAAAATCAACACAAAAATGGGTCACTGAGCACAAAATGAATCTTTTACCATGGCTGTCCTACTCCTCTGACCTGAACCCTATAGAAAATGAGTGAGGTGAACTGAAGAGGAGAAACACCGTCATGGAGCTGTGAATCTGAAGGATCTGGAGATATTCTGGATGAAGGAATGGTGTCTGATCTCTTATTAGGTGTTCTCCAAACTCTCCAGGCATTATAGGAGAAAACTCGGTGCTGCTATCTTGGGAAAAGGGCATTGCAATAATTGGGTGCCAATAAATGTGGCCAATATGAACTAGAGAAAGCATTTATTTCACAATGAGATTTTCCCCCCACTTTCAATTGTTTTACTTCAATGATAGGTTAGAATTTTGTAATTTTTTTTTAATGAAAGATCAAAAGGATAAGTAATGCAGATTTATTTTCACAGCCACCTTTGCTCATATTTACCAAGGGTGCCGATATTAGTGGAGGGCACTGTATGTAAATGTTCATCAGATTTTAAAATAGTAAAAGCTATGGGTATATGTGTATATATATATATATACATATATATATATATATATATATACAGTGCCTTGCAAAAGTATTCATACCCCTTAAATTTTTTGGCTTAATATAATACAGTGGGTGTGGCAATAAGTCACATGATCAGGAAGTTATATATTTGTATATTTCAAAAACTAATTAAAAATACACAAAATCATATTTCCAAAAACCAAGTTGTGAATGATGTGTGTCATGTGTGTACGATATTACAGCTGGTGTGACATCATCGGGTCACATGACCAGGAAGTTATAGACTTGAATATTTTAAAAAATCATTAAAAATACACAAAAGACACAAAATCATATTTCCAAAAATCCAAGTCCTGTATGATGTGTTACAAGTATCACTGTATATATTACAAGTGCCAAACAATAGCTGTTTCTATCAGTTAAGATAAAATGTTGGAATACAATGTAATAACAATGTAACAATTCATAGTGTATATCCCATTCACAGCTTAAAATTATGTATTAATGGTATTTCACTTAATTCTCATCTTTAAATTTGATTCCTATGATGCTTTGTATGTTTTCCAGTCTTGGAATACATATCTTTTTTTTATTATTTGCATGCACTTTTGAGACAGTCCCTTAATTTGCTCTGCGAATGTCTAATGAAAATCCAATATAAAACCAACTTTACCGCACCCACGTCATTGATCTCGTAGGTATCTGCTCAACTTCGAGAGGGGAGAACTGTCGGTCTTGACTGCGCTTATTTCACTCCTCCCCTCACTGCAGCCGCCTACTCTCGCCTACATTTCAGGCGAGGCGAGGCGCATCTCAAACAAGCCTATTATTTAAAATTGGAATTTCTCCGGATTTACAAATCCTTGGGAACATAGGGAATAATATAAAAACTGCATAAAATATATAACACTGTGTTATATTACGTTTTTTACATATATATATATATATATATATATATATATATATATATATATATATATATATATATTTGTGTTTTATTACAAAAACCTTACATATTGTACCTTTAATGAAGATTTGATGAAGAACTCGCGGCTCGATTGGACTCTTGTCGTGTCAGAAGACTTTCAGTTCCCTCTCGAGAGCGGTCTCTCGACATGGCGTAAACGCCTTGGGGACTCCTTTCCTTCCTAACCTACCTGAAATCTTATTGCACAACGCCAGTGAAGTTGCAACTCTCACTGGCCAAGACGGCTAATAGCGGCGGGGCTCCCACCGCTATATAATGTGCTGTTTTGGCGGCATAAGCTCAGAATCTTCCTATTTCACACATCCTACTGAAGACAGCTGTGGAGAAGATGCAAGAAGACAGATTTCCCTCTCGGCATGCCAGCATATCCAACGTTTGCACACTGTGTTCGGGACCCATCGAGCTCCCAGACACTCATGAGTTCTGCATCCTGTGCCTGGGTCTCGCCCATGCGGAGGCAAGCACTCAGCGGGTCAAGCTTAGGCCCGAAGGAACGTCGCCCTCGGTGATTTCTTTCTGCAACGTCCCACCACCAATGAGCCTCTGGTGGGACGACAGCCGCATGTGGGTGACCCCACAGAAAGGCGCGCTTCACCCCCCCACTCTCCGGTGTGCTTTGCGGAGGAGAGCCTTCGACTAACCCCTGGCACTTCGAAGATTGTCTCGTTCGGTGCGGCGGAGGACGACGACAATCTAGAGGAGGCGATGTCTCTAACTGGTCCCAAACTCCAGAGGAGCGCTCTGAAGTAGAGGGACGCGCCGCGTTCCAGGACTAGCTTGTCAGGATTCTCACTAAGGCCGTGAGCGATCTCGGTCTAGAGTAGCAGTCCACTGACGAACCAGCTAAGAGCAAGCTGGATTCGTGGTACCTTCACTTGGGCCACCGAGCTGCCATTCCGAGGAAGCGAGCCCCATTCCTCCTCGACCTGCACGATGAGGTTGTTAAGGTGTGGGCCGTGCCCCAGTCGGCTCGTACTCACGCTGGCGATTTTCGATGTCGATGGAGCGGAAGCCCAAGGATATACGCGCATCCCACCCATCGAGGAATCCATTGCTACGCTGCCATCGAAGCCCTGCCGCTTGACCGCACATGTCGCAGATAAAGCGTATGCCGCCTCGGGGGAAGCGATCTCGGCGCTCCACAAGATGGCAGTGCTCCAAGTTTTTCAGGCACAACTCCTGAAAACCCTGGACGAGGGTGGGGCAGATCCTGAGGCGTTTAAAGATCTACGTGTGGCGACGGATTTTGCACTTAAAGCCACAAAGAAGACAGCCCAGGCGATCGGCTGGAGCATGGGCTACATGGTGGTGCTCCACCGACATCTGGGGCTGACACTCACTGAGCTTAAGGACGTGCTCAACGCTCCTATCTCTCCATCCAGCCTCTTTAGAGACGCAGTGGAGGCCATCACGTAGTGCTTCTCAAAGGCACAGAAACGCTGCAGGGCGATGAGGCACTTCCTGCCGCGCCGGGCAGCCTCCAGCACGTAGTAGATCCTCTTCTGCTTCCAACCGGCCGTCGAAGCGGCCCCCCTCTGCTTCCGCTTCTCTCAGTGCCGAATCCGGAGCCTGCTGTTTGCGGCAAAACTCCATGGCAGAGGACACCGAAGGGCCGCTTTGGCTTCAAGAAGGGCGGCTGCCCCGACAGGAGGAGGTATACAGAGGAGGAGAGCGGCGAGCGGCAGGCCCTCAGAATGCAATAAAGTCTGTGACACCCTCACAAGAAGAGCTTTTTTCTCCTCCTCCAGCAATAGCGGTTTCACGCTCACCCATGAAACGGTTAATAGAGCCGAGCTGTCAGCCTCCCTGTAAATCTGGCAATGTGCATGCCTCTGTGACAGTTGCCGAACCCCCGCAGCCACGGCTCGCTCCCGACACCTTGCACATATGCACATCCGTGTCGCTCAAACGTTCAGCAGTAGACTCACACTCCTGGTGAGGCGAGACCCCTGCTAACATACAGCACTTCCACTTCCAGTTGATTCAAATATGTGACGATTCAAATCGGTTGAGATGCTAAACAAATCACGATTCAATTAGGGGTAGGAATTTATATGAATGTATGTCTGAGAGGACCTTACTGTCTTTAGAAAAGTTTATATGGTATTTTTTCTTTTCATCTTGCCTCTGTATAATGCATATTAAAGTTCATAAATATAGCACTGCTTTGTTTACAGCGGAAACCAAGGAAACGCTTAAAGCGCCACCTGCTGGCAGAGAGTGAATCTGCGTCTCATTCAGCTCGTCTTCTGTTTCATTTCATGCAGATATTTTTTATGTGTACAGTAGTTTCACAAAACTGAAGTCAGACCATACTGTTTTTTCTTCAAATTTCGAAATGATAAAATCTTATTTAGATTAAAAACTGTTCACGTTGCATGTATGCAGCATCTTTGTTTGGATCATGATTAAAATGCAGTGGTTGCCTCTAATTTTAAACGGAAAGAGCACAGACAAAGCCTTATTTTGTTGATATGAAGAGATTTATTTTATTTGTGTTACTTATTTATTTGATTTGGGGCTTGTTTCAAAATTTCTATTTAGTTTTGTTATTTAGCCAACATTTACATTATATTCACATTTTGTTATTTAGCAGAGGCTTTTATCCAAAGCGACTTACAAATGAGGAGAATAGAAGCAATCAAAACCAACAAAAGAGCAATAATATGCAAGTGCTATATTAGCATATTATTATAGTGTTATATTTCAATTTCACAAAGAAATGTGCTGCATTTTGTCCAAGCAATAAAAAAGGACACATTTCGTGAATCGAATCGAATCGTGAACTCAAAATCGTGAATTGAATTGAATTGAATCGAATCGTGAGTTGAGTGAATCGTTTCATCCCTACTGAATCAGGAGAGAAATGTGCACAAATCAAGCACTGTTTACAAGCAAAGCAGTCCAAAACAGTTATAAACATATGTGGGTGGATTTTTATGTTAGAGGACAACAGGATAGAGTTTTCCACTGGAGGATTATATGGATTACACATGGATTATAATCTCATATTTTGGCCAGAAGCGATGGTTAAAGTAAAAAAAAAAAAAAAAACTTAATGATGGATTTGTTTCTTACATATACATGGTTTTAAAGGAACACTCCACTTTTTTGGAAATAGGCTCATTCTCCAACTCCCCCAGAGTTAATAAGTTGAGTTTTACAGTTTTTGAATTCATTCAGCCGATCTCTTGGTCTGGCGATAGCACTTTTAGCATAGCTTAGCATAGATCATTGAATCCGATTAGACCAGTAGCATCGCGTTCAAAAATGACCAAAGAGTTTCGATAGTTTTCCTATTTAAAACTTGACTCTTCTGTAGTTATATCGTGTACTAAGACCGGCAGAAAATGAAAAGTTGCGATTTTCTATGCTGATATGATTAAGAACTATACTCTCATTCCGGCGTAATAATCAAGGAACTTTGCTGCCGTACCATGGTGCAGAGATATTACGCAGCGCCTGAAAGTAGTCCCCAGCTAGGTACCTAGTTATAATATAGCTGGGGACTACTTTCAGGCGCTACGTAATATCTCTGCGCCATGGAACGGCAGCAAAGTTCCTTGATTATTACGCCGGAATGAGAGAATAGTTCCTAGCCAAATCGGCCTAGAAAATCGCAACTTTTCATTTTCCGTCGGTCTTAGTACACGATATAACTACAGAAGAGTCGAGTTTTAAATAGGACAAATATCGAAACTCTTTGGTCATTTTTGAACGCGATGCTACTGGTCTAATCGGATTCAATGATCTATGCTAAGCTATGCTAAAAGTGCTATCACCAGACCCTGAGATTGGCTGAATGGATTCAAAAACGGTAAAACTCAACTTATTAACTCTGGGGGAGTTGGAGAATGAGCCTATTTCCAAAAAAAGTGGAGTGTTCCTTTAACTCCATAATATGTCATGACTGGAGTCATGTGGATTGCTTGTGGATTATTGTGATGTTTTTATCAGCTGTTTGGACTCTTGTTCTGATGGCACCCATTCACTAAAGAGGATCCATCAGTGGAAAAGTGGTGTAATGCAAAATTTCTCCAAATCTGTTCTGATGAAGTAAAATTTCAGCAACTTTTCTTTTTTTCAGTGAACTATTCCTTTAATGATTTCATATGTGTACTCAAAATATACTTACCTCTCTGCCTTTGACTTTCCTTCAATGAAAGAACAACAAATTGTCAAGCTGAACATTTATCTGTTCAATTAGAATCTAATTGTAGAATCTAACTATAAGCCATATGGAAGACATGTCAGTTTCTTTACACTTACGTGTACATCCATACAAACACATGCCCACGAGTCCAGTCAGTATAATTCCTCCACCACTTGCAGCCACAGCAATGAAGAAAAACATTTCTGTGTAAGATTAACAAGAAATGCACTGTTGCATTAATGTATATATTTAATGTTCAGTGCCATCCGGTTTCCAATGAATGTGCTGCATTTATTAACTCACTCAAATACAAGTAAAGTTACTTACTTGTATTTGAGTACTTTTTTATTTCAGGGCCTTCAGTCATCAAGGGGAAAACTGTAAAGAAAAAACTGACCATTAGCACATCTGTATTATATTCAGCAAGTTTATTAATCTTGTTTTGGCTGAACACATTCACACTTCACACCTTCACAAGCTTAGATGTGAATTGGGAATTTTTAAGACCATATATATATATATATATACATTTTATCGTATTTACCTGAGGCATGTTCTGTATCAGTAAGCATAGTCGATTCCAAGGATGCTGAGGTTTGGTAAATAAATCAATCAAATGTGTTTTGGCTACAGTAATGTTATAAATCAGAGGAGATGACCTGAGGACTCACCATTTGCAGGATCTGTTAAACTATGGCTGTCATGGGTACTTAGACTGGACATATCTGTAGTAATAAAACAAATATAGATGAGTAAATTTAAAGCCAACCAATCAAAATGTTTGATAAGCAGAGGAAAATTATGAGAAGGAAAGAAACACTTACTGGTTATCGAATCTGTTATGATTTCAGTACTGGATGTTACAGCCAAAGCTATTGAACCCACAGAACAAGAGTTACATTACATGTTAAACAAATTATCAATGGCCAAATTATTGTTAAATGGACGATTATAATACAGATGAAATAATAATACAAAGCATGTGTACAAAATGAAAAAGAATTATGTTGGTTGAGAGGATATAGTTGTTAAGTAATAACAATCAATCAGGGCAACTCACTTGTTGTTGTGTTCGATGTTGACACAGTGAACAAATTCCCTGAAATGAATGTTTAAATGATTATAAAATTGCATCAGATTAGATTAGATAGTGCTAGAATAAGAAAGACTCAAACTGGCCTTGCAAATCCTTTAAACCCCATTTAATTGGTTAATTTAGCTATTAGTCTATGTAGATTTGAGGCTATCTATATAAAAGTTTATATAATTATATTTTAGCAGAAGTAAAAATTTAGTATTTTTGGTAACACTTTAGAATAGGGAACACTTATTAACTATTAACTACAACTTTTCCCTCAATAAATTCCTAATTTGCTGCTTATTAATAGTTAGTGCGGTAGTTGTTAAGTTTAGGTATTGGGTAGGATTAGGAATGTAGAATAAGGTCATGTAGAATAAGGCATTAATATGTGCTTAATTACTACTAATAAATAGCTAATATTCTAGTAATATGCATACTAATAAGCAACTAGTTAAGAGACCTTAAAATAAAGTGTTACCGTATTTTTCTTCCATCTTGATGACGCTTAAGGGTGTATATAAATTTATTTTTAAGGAAAATATAAGGCTCATGCTTATGACATCAATATAATCTTACTGGCTGTTTAAAAAGGGGGTGGCGACAACCTCCTCTGTGCCCTGCACCAATTTACCATTTCAATTGGAAATACATCATCAACTCATGCAACCAAAATTGTTACTAGTATTTTCTTACATGACAAGAATATTATGTAATTACTTAAATTAGTTATTTAAATTAGCAGATCTGGAAATTTCATGATAATTCCAACCTTGTGAGGTTCCATTGGGGGTCATTCTAGCTGGACTGCCCTCTGTGATTGGTGGCAAAGATGACATGGCGGCCAAAGCTTACAAGAAACAAAAACATCTGCTTTGAAAAAAAAAACCCACTTTATCTGTCTATTGCAAATAGTTTGTGATTAAACAGCTTACCTCTGACCCTTATTGAGACACTGTTGGAATGAGGTGATGATGCATCTTTTCCTAATGCATGCACAGTATAGTAGCAGGATATGTTTATATGTGAAATCTCCTTAACTTGCGACCATGCGATAAGGTTGGCACCAGTAATGGAGAGGTTACATGAGTCACTTGGTTTTAAAAAGTTCTCCTGTCCTTCAAGGAAAAACATGCACTCAGACATATGCTGATTCTCATGACCTCCACAGACCATCTGCACCTCTTCTTCATCGGTAGCAAATGTTGGAAATATTGTCAGGTTGGCCTGCGGCAAACCTATAACAAACATGACACACACAAATTCACCTTTATGACAAAATATTTTATAAAAATTCATTATTATTTTAAAGCTCTTCGATGACATCAACACATACACAGTTTTTTGCAAATTAATTTAATAAATAAAAAGCATAAAAATTGTCTGTGCATGTCATTCATTTAACATACAAGTCCAAAACTTATAACTGGACCAAATAGCTTTTATTAAACTACTGACTCTTGAATATGAAGTAAAGTTTATTTTAAAAAGAAAAATATATATATAAAAATGTTAAAGTAAAAATTACTTAATACATATTTTTAGTTCACAGTGCATTAACTAATGCATTAAAAAAAATTATATCAATATTAGCTAATATTCATAAAGGCTGTAGAGGTATTGTTCATTCTTAGTTCATGTTAACTAATGTATAATTAATGTTAGCAAATGAAACCTTATTGTAAAGTGTTACCAACATTTGTAAAAGTCAGGTCTAGAGCTCTAAAATTTGTACATTTTATAATAAAAATAAAAACTGCAATGTTTAAGGGGAGAGATGAATGGAAATCACTGTATTATTATCATTATAAAGCATGAGAGATCACTTACCTTGCGATTTAACCTCCAGTAAAAGATGAAAGATTACAAAGATGTACAGGGCCATCTCACAATGTCTGCAGGCACTGTGAACAAACTTAAGGTTGCAATTGAACAATAGACAGTACTCTGAAAGTGTCTGAGAGGGAAGTAGGTAATGGGACTTACCTTAAAATGGGTAAAATGTCAGTTCAACTTGACATTTCTACCAAGAATCCTGTGCTATACGAAAAAAATATATCCAATTACCATGTATCAGTTTCAGAATGAGATCAAAACTGAAAAACTGGCCACAGAAGTAAGAAAACTAAAAGTAAAAATCAACCTCCAGAAACAGGTAATTCACATGGGTGATGAAGACCTTTAAAAGGGAAGTTCACAGAATTACTTTCACTTAATGTATCAGCTTTCGTTAACTGAAACAAGAAGTTCAATGGTCCTTAAAGTTAGATTATGAACCAGGCTAAAATTAAATGTCACCATTTATGCAATACATAATGTCTGGATAGCAAATTGTTGGGTTAAGCAAAATGCTGAGTAATCAGGTCTATTTGCATAGAGACATTATGTTATGCAGTTCTGAAAAAAAAAAAAAAAACAGGCATCAGTGGAAGAAAAAAAATCATTTTTTGTTGCAAATGAAAAAACTGTGCTATGATCAGGATTAATTTCCTCAGACTCCCCTATATAAAACCTATATAAGACAAAAAAAATCACCAAATAAAAGTCTCATCTGATGTCAGTAAGGATGCCTTTGTCCTTTTTTGGGAAAAAAAAAAACAATGTCATCAATAAACCCTAGCAAATATTGGCCAACGGCATTGTTTAGCAGATGGAAAATGTATATTTTTAGCCATTATAGAATTCTGTCTGTTTTAGGTGATATTTACACATCCCCTCATTAATTATATGGAAACATTGAAGACCAAACAATTTAGGCATGTTGTACAAGGTCACCAATGACGTTTGCGACCGCTTGTGTCAGAGAGATACCACAGGAACAATGCAGTGCCGTTAATTTAAAGCATTTACGGATGGTCTTAATGGGGTCAGTTTAACAACAATCCACACCCATCGCTGTAGCCTTCAAGGCCTGAAAAGGATCTACTGCCTGGGTTCAGAGAAAAAAAATCGAGGTCACCTTAATGTCAGATATTAAACGTCTAGGGCCTGTTTGAACAGGGGGTTTGGTGATTATATAAATCGGTCAAACAGAGAAAAGGAAATTCTTCTTTGAGCAAAGAGGATCTGCTCTGAAAGGTTGCTAGGAGTGACAAATGCAACAGACGCCGTTTGAAATGGAAGCGCTTGCCAGACTTTCTCTCTCTTTTGTAAACAATCCCAAGGAGGATCTGAGACATTAAAATTGTTTTTAAAGGGGTAGTTCACCACCAAAATGAAAATTCTGTCATTAGAGAGAATCACAATGCATACGCACGTTTTCCCCTAAGCGTAAACAACACTTATTACACAGCTTTCGTTCATGCGCGCTTCACCCCCCCCACCCCCAAGTTTAAGAACTTGGGGGAGAAGAATGGTTGAGTAAATTGTTATTTTTGTATTCTTTGCGCAAAAAAAACTGATGTTGAGCCTATAGAGGGTCAGATATAGTTCTCCAGTTTCATCAAAAATATCTACATTTGTGTTCTGAAGATGAACGAAGGTCTTACGGGTTTGGAACGACATGAGGGTGAGTAATTAATGACAGAATTTTCATTTTGGGGGTGAACTAATTCTTTAATGGCTGAATTTGTCTATTTACAGCTTTACTGGTATCTAAACTGTCTGTCAAGCCTTCAGTCCTGGTGAGACGAATAAGAGACTTAACAGACAGACTTTGTCAACATCAGTGACGCACATTGAATTGAAATATCAGAACAATGCATTTGAATAGTCATGAAATAATACAGTAACAAATGCTTCTAATTTACAAAATGTTTATTTGGGAATAGTGTTTGTGGTGCCTGATGACAAAAAAATAAAAAAGTTATTTTTAAATATTCAGGGTGTAATGTTAAATCCAAACCACCATGAGTGATAACCTTTGACCCTTTCTCATTATTCCATATGACTGACTTTGTTTATATGTTATTGTAATTTTATTTATGTCAACACAAATTAAAAAATGCCTGACAAAAGTTGTGATACATGTCATACTATTTTCTACTGCAGTGGACAAATACGATCAGTTTGTTTCTTCATCGAAACAGGTTTGATGAAGCACTAGTGGAAGCGTTCTTATGGATTAATGACTGTTATTTTGGCCAGAAGCGATGGTTTTAAGTTAAAAACATGGTGGATTTCTTTCTTACAAACACACAGCTTTTCATTTCACAAGATGTCCGTTAATAGACTGGGGTTGTGTGTGGATTACTTGTAAATTATTTTGATGTTTTTATCAGCTGTTTGGACTCTCATTCTGACGGCACCCATTCACTGCAGAGGTGAGTAAGTCGTTACACTAAATTTCTCCAAATCTGATTGATGAAGAAACAAACTCATCTACGTCTTGGATGGTCTGAGGGTGAGTACATCTTAAGCAAATTTAAAAAAAATTGTGAACTATTCCTTTAAATAATTTGCATATCAGATTGTTAAACAAACATCCACTTTGTGCTTTTTCTAATCATATTTACTAGTTCTGCCTAAAAAATTTAGTGATTTTAAGTTTTTTTTTGTTTTTTTGTTTTTTTAATGTACATCACACTAGTTATCTTGTGCATTACATTTGCTTAAACACAGTGGCATCAATAGGTTTCTAAGCTTTTATATCAGTGAAAATGTAAGATTTGGTTTTAAGGATGTACAAAGCTTATGAGTATTAGCACTTTTTTGGCATAACCTTCAATCTAGTTTTTATATGCAATCCAATATTTTAATAAGACAAAGATTCACAACTGCACATGTTCAGGAAACAGACTGGTCCAAAAACTTAACAATATTATCAACTGGAGGAGAGTATAGTGACCAGTAACTCAAATAAAATGCAGCTATAATAATGCTCTCAGGTAGCTTTATGAGCATTTTATTGGAAACTTTTAATAATAAAACATTTTTCAGTACTTTGTAGCCGGATTGTCCTAATATTAGCTGTAACCCACTGAGGTAAGTAGTGTGGAATTTTTTTCCCCCTTTTTTTCAAAACCAGCTAGAAACTAGAAATCTCAGCTCATGATGTTTCCACAGATCCAGTATCTATGAAATATATAACAAATCCAGTTTAAAAAAAATAAAAATAGCAGATTTTGTTATAAATTATAGAATTATATTCTATAATTTTTGAAAACAAAAATGTATCAGTGAAAAACACTCCACTGCCTAGCAATACTTGCTCCTTTTTTCATTGTGAAAACCGAAAAAGGAACACTTCTACTGATATACCACTTCCTAACATACTGTCCTCATCATCTCCATTATGAGTCTTTTAAAGATCTATAGCAGATAACAGATGAGTGTATTTACACAGCCACTGTGGTGGTAGAAGATACAGGAGTTGCAGCTCCTTCCGGTGTAACCTTGGCCAGTCGGTGGTCCTTTGTTTGAAAGCAGCTCCGTCCGCAGAGCTGGCAGGAAGCGCAGCAGGAGTTGCAGCAGGGCAAGAATCGAAACACACTCACACGCCACAGGAACCAGCCAGGGGCCCAACAGCACCAGCACATGAGAGCCCCTCCTGCCGTCACACCCAGAACCACATACAGCGCCAGCAGAGAAATGGAAGACTGGGAATCTGGAGAAGAAAGGGTTTCATTAAAGAACAATGATGTACAGTCCCTAGTGAGATGCAAATACATTCAGCACAAACACTCAATATACTCACTCCATATTCTTAAACCTGCAAAAACAGACCAAAATATGGTAAGGAGGCGTCTTTTAAAATAAAACAATAAGCCAAAATAGTGTGCATGATATAGTACATTTTGCATGATTAAGTCAGCAATAGCAATTATAAAAGACACTTTGCTCAATAATAATATTATAATATAGTTATATTAATAATAGTTATCAGAATAAATAAATGTTCCATCAAGCGATATAATTCATTAGCATAAGCTATATTAATATAAAATAAAATACAATTGCACTGTATTTTATGGCTCATCAAATCAGACCAAGCAGGCCACATTGCCTACAGCTAATAAAACACATTAATTTAATTGTGATTACCATTTTATTATGGAATTTAATTACGTATTAAATGTATCATATTGCTTACTTAACTTTTTTAAGTATTTAATCTAATATTCATATTTTGATTCAACTATATTTCAAACAAATTTTAGTTTTAGAGGCTTTTTGTTGAATTTGGCAACTTCATTACATCATTTTATACAGTAAAATATGATATGATGATCCCTAAAGCTTTCTTTGTGAAATCTGTTTCTAGTGTGCTATTTTTTGAATACCTGTGGATTTTTAAAAGCAATTTAGATCGAATGTGGAGGTAAATGACAGCTATTAGTTCAAATGCACAAGAGTAGTTTCTGCTTAGCAGACTAGTGCTCTTGAGAAGTTACAACAAGCAGCTGATTTACAGCTCACTGTTTGCAATGAACATTTATGTGCTCCTCAATTAGCTTTGTGTCCTTAGCCTTTCAGAGTTCACCATTATACAGCAATAAAACTAAATTTATGGACACTCAAAAAGACCTGCCGTTCGGAGGAATAGTCGTTATATTTAGGTTTTGTGCGTTGAACCATCTTCTTACACTTTAGGTTTTTCATCTATCTATCCAAATTCATTTTAAGGTCTAAATATACACTTAAACAAGATTTTGGATATTGTACAGCTGCTTGTAAAACCATGTAAAACTGATTTATTGAATGCTTAGACAGTAACATGTTTTGTTAGTTTGGACTTCTACAGTTAACCATAGAGAATTCTGGGAAGCCTGTAAAACATGTTTTTAAGATCAGAAAGAAATACTGACTTATCTTAAAGGAACAGATTATTCAGAAATGAAAATGCTGTCATTTACACACCATAACAAAATTCTATAATGGAAGGCAACAGGAGATGTTTACTGCAATGTTTAGATGCACTTTTTAACTATAGTGGCAAAATGTTCTGTAGATGTTTAAACTGTTATTCAAACTAAGAAAGAAACCTTTTTTCACCAAAAAGGTTCTTTGGGGAACCCAAAATGTTTCTCAACCAACTATGGCTGTAAATGTAATTGCCAAAACCCCCTTTTGGAATCTGTATATAGATGGATTTTTAGTGAGTAACAGCTTAAATTTCACCTTTTATTCACACATAGCTATCATATGAATTCAGAAGACTTGAAGTATAGTTGTATGGATTAGTTTTATGGTGGTTTTTCACTCAAGTCATAAAGGAAGTAAAGTCATATAGAACCGACACAACATGAGGGTAAGAAAATGACAACAGTTTCATTTTTGGATATTTTCAGGTTCAGTCTTTCCTTTAAATGTGTTTTATTTTATTGCAAATTCAACATACATTAAGAAATATGAAAATACAACAAGTTCTACATTCAGCTATCAAGCCAACGGCAGCAATTATTCCTTAAAATGTGGATGAGATGTGCTTCACAAACCAGTCACCACCATAATACGCACTCCTAAAAAATAAAGATTCCAAAAAGAGGATTTTCACAGTAATATTATAGAAGAACCATTTTTGGTTAACCAATGAACCTTTCAGTGAACAGATCTAAAAAGAACCTTAAAATCTTTCTTACTCTTGAGTTTAATAATCTAAAGAATGTTGCAGAATTTTTGCACATTTTATTGTATTTAAGAACTACTTACCAGTCACAGAGTCTGGATCAGGAATGGCGTTTGGAGTGGCACAGTTCTTTAACGTGGACACTGTCCGAGTGGGAACATTCAGCATCTGTGCTGGTTGGGTAACATGATGCTGTGGAGGCTTGGGTGTAGATAGAGGACCTGAAACAGACAAAAACAAGAGCAAGATCTATCAAAAACAAATCCCAGATGGAAAAGCCTTCTCAAAATAAACTCTTTACTGACCATTGCAACCAGGGTCATCGATTAAGTCGCTGCCATCGCCACAGTTGTCAATGCCTTTATCATCTGCACAAACCAGACTCATGGGAATACACTTCCCATTGCGACAGTTGAAGTAAGGTTCTCCGCTGCATTCTGATTGGTTAAAACCTGGAGAGACAAACAATATGAGCAGACTGTTGATATGCAATCAAACTTCAAGAATAAGAGAAGTGGTTGTAAAAACATTCTAACCCAGCCTGAATGAAGTAAAGTCTCCAACAAAGTCCACCCTTGGCTGAGTTCCTCGTGTCACAAGACGTAGAGTTAGAAAGTTGCCAGTTGACAACACTGGTCGGGGAGGGCTCTTCCCACAGAGTGGCTGGCCAATAGGAGGTGCGGACTTATCCCTCCCATCGTAGAACTGGATGTAAGAGCCAGCATGGCAGGGGTCTTCAGGCCCCTCCTCGGTGGTTGGCTCCAAGCTTAGATCAGGCCGTGTTGGGCCAGATGAGGAGGACCCCCTGGGTGATTCTGGGAAGAGGGGTGCGGGACTGTGCGGGGACACTCTTAGCAGGCTGTAGACCAGAAAGAAGCGGAAGTAGAACTGCACCTTGTCCCGGGGGGTGGCGGACTGCATGGTGAGGTGGCAATCTGTCCCAATGGAGACAAAGTAGAACTTCCGGGACTCCTGGTGGGACTTTACGATCATGCCATCCCCCTGTATTGTCTGTCCACAGAAGTCCACGACATTCACTGTTGGGAATATTGAGATGGCCATAAAATTCAATATCAAGTAATCCACATGACTCCAGTCCATCAATTGACATCTTGTGAAGTGAAAAGCATGTTTATAACAAACAAATCCATCATTAAGAAGTTTTAACTTTAAGCCATTGCTTCTGGCTAAAATATGAGTCCTCTATCCATAAACAGAAAACAGTCCAAAACAGTTCTAAACAAATATGTTTATGGATTTTGATGTGAGAGGACAACAGGGGATGGACTTTTTCAATCGAGGAAGACATTAACTGATGGACTGGAGTGGTGTGAGTTACTTGTGGATTATAGTTAAGTTTGTATCAGCTGTTTTGAGGCTCATACTGATGGCACCCATTCACTGCAGAGGATCCACTGGTGAGCAAGTGATATAACACCACATTTCTCCAAATCTGTTCTGATCAAGAAACAAACTTGCCTGAGTTTGAGATCTTCATTTTTGGATGAACTATTCCTTTAATGGTCATGTAGATTGAAATAAAGGACACAGGGATGGGACAAATCCAGTTCTAATCTAGAAAGACTACAAGCATGAACTGGCTTTGCATCCCCCCCATCTGGGGTACGAACCAAATAATAGGAAGATTTACAACCTCTCCTTGGTTTATTAGCTTTGTTACCAAGGGCAACCGGTAGATCCATGATGTCTCACTGCCAGGAATGTCCAGAGAAACCTTCTATTGGTGGAAAAGCACCAATACCTCAAAATATTCTGTAACCATGTGTCCTCAACTGAGTTTCCACAAAAATGAGCAGCAGCAGAATAGTAAGTTCCCTATAAATGTTTTAATTGGCCAGACCAAAGCTCTGAACTCCAGTCACACTTGGGTTCCCACTATAATTCCAAACTCTAGAGAAACAGCAGAGAGCGTGCCAACTCTGTGGGTAATGACACAGATGCCAGGGGCTTTTTACAGGACCAGACGAGGAGGCCTTATATCAGTTTTAATGTCAGATCAAATTAATCATCCTTAGCCAGATGTATTGTTTCATAATTCAAAACAATAAATGATTTTCATATCACAGGATAACTATCTACATGTCTATACATAAATAAGTTCAGTTTACTACACACATTATAATGTTGTATATCTAATTAAACATAATATACATTTTATTTTAGATCCTGGTATAAATAAATAATAATAAAAATAACTATATATATATATATATATATATATATATATATACACACACACACACACACACACACACACACACACACACACACAAACACACATTTTGTAAGATAAAAGATAATAAAAAGTTAAAATAATAAAATAATACGTTTTAAATAAATACAATTTATTTTATTATTTAACTGTTTGTGTTTGTTTTTAAACATTTTAGGCATTAAAAACATATGAAGAGTTGATTTGCAAATGCGTTTTTAACAATTTTCAAAAATCAAGTTTTTTCATTGTGCATTCCAGTTAATCTCAATCAAACTGCAGTTGGGTTATTTTGATTAGGTTAAAAAATAACTAACAAATACAGCTAAACTAACACAATAAAATATGACAAAAAACATTAGTTTTGAAAATGTAAAAAAATCTGAGTTATCTGTTTTTGCAAATAAACTCTTCATATATTTTTTAAAGCACTTTAGGAACTGCAAAACTATGAATCAAAGATTAAATGTCATTTTGAATTTAATTTCAATTAACTTCATTAGATTACAGTTGTGGTAAGACAAATTATGCCTACACTGGACATGCCAAATGTCTGTGAACGCCATTACAATTCCAACTAGTTCGAATGCCAATGCACACAACTGAGAATAGGAGAAGAAACCTGATTGCAACAAGTGTCGGAGCCAGCGAGGTAATAACGGAATAAATCGTGAGAACCGAACACCCATCACCCTACCTGTCTCAATGGAGTGACTCTGGCGTGTCATTAAGCTGAACAGAACAAACCATCCTGACAGGTGCTGAATGCATCGCACTCTGGCCATCTCTCGTGTCCAAGCAAAGCACTTGCTGCTCCAATGTTAAATGCAATTGTTCTGTCGCATTTGTACCGCGCAAAGTCTACTCTTGCGAAAACCAAACATTCCCTTAATTTATAAAGACGACATATAGCCCGTGAAACACCCCTAAAGAAGTGCTTTTTAATGCTTTTGAAGCAGGAATATTTGTCTATGGCGTCTCAGATGCGTTGAGCTTAATCCTTGTTCATCATCCTGGCTTTTGTGCCTTTGAAGACTCTTTGTCAAATTTATGCGTCTGAACTATTTCCATGACAACAGGTCCAATACGGATCTAAAGGAGGAGCCGTGCAGGACCCCCTCAAAGCTGCCCCAACCCAACCACCATCTACAGCTGAAGGCAGAGCTAAACATCTGTCACGCTGATTACATTCAGACAAGTGTTTGTTGAGCACTAAAAGCCAACAGTTGGAGTTTTATAATTATATGTGTACTATTATAGTAGCCTATATACAAATGTTTGGGCATAATTATTCATTCTGCATTATTATATCTCTCACATTTTAAAATAATTGTCCTTAAAACTATGTGGGAATACTTCTTCAAAGTTGCTAACTTCATGAGGTGTGTCATATGAGTAGTTCATATATTTACTGGATACTTGCTGCTGCTTATCCTTATTCATTCTAACACAGCCGTAGTTTTGTGGATACATGCATGCTTAGACATGATTTGTCTACAGAACAAATTTCTGGCTTTTAAGCATAAGCATTTAGGTCAGAAGGTTTATTAGAAATAAATTATGTCAAATGTGTCCAAAACTTTAGCTTAAATAGTTCTAAATCTCTATAAAATCATTTATATCAGACAATAAAAACCAAACAGAAACAAAACTGTGGTGCTGGCATGAAACATAAACCCAATGAGAAGCTGCAGTGGGACCTGAAGCAGGTCATGAAAACATACTGATATTTCTTCATTCACGCAGATGGACTTGGCCAAAACTTCTCCACAATATTTGAACAAATTCACAGAACACTCAGCCATTATACCACAACTTTAAATTGCTTAATTCATGACCTTCCTATATGACACAGAAACCTCTGTATGACATGTTCTCATTCGAAGTCCAAAGGTGGAGTTTAAAGTCCAGTAAAAAGCTTTTAAACCTTTGGGTCCTTTAACAAAGCTTCTAATTAAAAGTTTCATTGGACTTTTCTCTTTTAAGTGTGTGAATGTGTCTCATGATCTACCCTGGGAATCCTTTTGGGCACAACTCCCACAAAACCCACAAAAAAATGTGATTAAAGTGAAGAGAACACAACTTATCAATCTAGGCCTATGGTTTATAGCCTATTCTTCAAAATGCCAAACGAATGTAACTAAAAAAAGAAATAAAAAAATAGATGCATAGTAGTTAAAGCAGCACACAAGATCACTGCGACTTTTGATGCTGACCCGTTTGTTCAGGGACTGATTATTACATTTCTGTTTGGCAAATAGGCTATATCTGTTAAACTGGTTCAGTTTAGGTCTGAGGTGCTGAATATTTTTATATTCATATAAATAATTAGGCCACATTATTTGTATGATCATATAGTTTCTTTAAAACTATGAAATCTATTTAACTTTTCCAAGATGCAAAAAAATGAAAATAAATAATCAGAGAGGAAATCTACAGAAACCTGTTTGTGCAATTTGTGGTGTACTTCAGCATATCATAAAAATAATAATAATTAAAAAAAAAAAAAAGCATATTATACTGTGATTTCAAGAGTTTGAATTGCATTTCATTAACTCTTGCATTGTATTTTTCCCAGAGTAGCGAGAAAGTTAAGGAAAACAGTATGTTGCCATGTGTTGCAACAGCGCGACACTGAGCGGTCCGCTGACGTACTGACGTCAGACGGCGCGATTACGTCACGCGTAAGTACGTACGTCTCATAGAAGTTTGAAACTGACGAAGGGACAAAAATATTTATATAAAAGCTGACGCAAGGGCGCTAAATACAAACGTACCATCAATAAAGTGTGATTTAAAATTCCTATATTTATGAAACATCTTCACAGTCAAGAATATCTTGGTAAATTCACGCCAGGTGCATGTATTTAATGAAAATAAGTCAAGAGCTAGCTGCTAGCATGCTAACTGCGCAGCTTTAGCAGCCTCGATGAAAACATTCAATATTATTGTGTTTACTAAAGATTTATAAAACCATACAGCTGTGTTGAGCCCGTAAACCGGCGTATTTATTTTTGACGGTATGTTTTAATCTAAACTGTGACTTATGTTGATGGAATAATCAAAAATGTATGTGCTAATTGGGACTCAGTGGTGCTTCTTGAATATTATTTACTGTGCTTGCCAGTTGTTTGCTTGTTAATATAAACTAGCTGTCACTAGAGTGTTTTTCTGATGTATGGGGTAAAATCAAAAGTATTGTGCATGCTGGACCAGTGATGCAAGGCCTGTGCATCACACAGATGTGTGTATCTGTCAAGTGTGTGTGATGTGATTTTCTGTGTAAGATGTATGTGCTTGTTTTTTAATTGTTTATTGCTGTGTGTAGTATGTAATCTCTGTGTAACTCTCTAAAAGTGTGGGTTTGTTGTGTTTTCTGTTTTCAGGGTGTCTGTACATATATGTTCAAGTGTATTTTGTATAACTCTAAAGACTTGTGCTTTTCTTTGTAAAGAATGGCTCCTCGGTTGCAGCTGGAAAAAGCTGCTTGGCGGTGGGCAGAGGTGGTTAAACCAGAGGACATCACACATGAACATATAGAGTTAGCTTATAGGATAGCAGTGCCGGCGTGCAAAAGAGGGACATGCAGGTAATTTGAAGGCGATAGTGATCTGTGTTTAATTCTATCCATGCTGTTGAGTGCATTAACTGTAATTTTGATTTAAAGAGACAGTTTCAATGAAACAACTGTGAAAACATGTTTATTAGTGCAGATTGTTGTAATCACATCACTATCTCATCTTAAACATTTTTTTGCTGCCACACAGGAGGAACTGTAAAGGGAATCCCAACTGTCTAGTCGGTATTGGGGAACAATCATGGTTAGGAGAAATTGATGAAAATGCCTTCCACAACATCGATGACCCAAATTCTGAAAGACGAGATAAGGTGTGCTGGATAACATATCTTCATTTAAAATGATGAAAACCATACATTAGGTGAATCTGTAGCATGCAAATACATAAAGAATTAAATAGTGCTATTTTGGTATTACGTATGTGCTATTATAGTATTTACTAATGTTTTTAATGGGCTTTTATATTATTATTAGTTTTTTATTTTACATTTTTAGTTTTCATTTTAATTTCACTGTAGTAATTTGTATTGTGTGTGTGTGTGTGTATATATTAGTAATTGTAGTACATAAGTTTAAACTTGTTTTAGTTAGTTGCTAAGGCAACATTTTTAATTTTAATTTTTTTAGAAAGTTTTTTTTTGATAATATCTATTTTATTTTATTTTAGCTTTGATTCAATTACGGAAAGTGATCTTTTATAGTCATAGTATTCGTTACCAATAACAAAACTAGAATGCAGGGGCCCTCAAATGCCTTTATTAATCAACATTTATGTGATTGCTCGCTCTGTTGCAGAACACATTTGTGGGCTTGACGAATCTTGGTGCCACATGTTACGTGAACACTTTCCTCCAGGTGTGGTTCCACAATCTGGAGCTTCGTAGAGCCTTATATCAATTTCAGAATTCCAGAGCAGAAGGGCACAACACACATTCAGGTGAGCTCAAGGGTCCTGGATGGTTTTATTGTCAACATGCTATACTTGTCATTAGGAAAATATTCTGCCATTGTAGCATGCGACATTTATTGTAGCGACTATTGCCATTCAGTAACTCTAACTGGAGATGCATTGAAGCTAAGCGTGAAGGGTACAATATTGGAAGCATTAAATATGTTTTAAAAACATAGAAAAGTCCCAATCATTTAAAATGATTTTTGTCATTTGTGCACATTATTCTGCAGATTATGAACCACGGACGATATGTGAACATCTCCAGTATCTGTTTGCATTGCTACAGAACAGCAACAGACGGTATATCGACCCCTCGGGGCTAGTCAAGGCTCTTGGGCTCGACACAGGACAACAGCAAGTAGGCCAGCACAAGATGAAGCAAGTTAGAGTGCCTTGTGGATCATGGGAAAGCTCAAAATGCGGTTTTCTTTTATTTTTAGGACGCTCAGGAATTCTCCAAACTCTTCCTCTCACTTCTTGAAGACACACTTTCAAAGCAGAAGGACCCAAATCTCCAAAATGTCATTCAACAGCAGTTCTGTGGACAGTTCTCTTACGTTACAGTGTAAGTTATTGTAAACAATTGTTATTTTCAGATGCGGGCATTTATTACTCTCACTCTGAGATTAATATGTAATAATATAGTAATTAGTGCTTGTTTTTTGTGTTATGCCAGATGCAACAAATGTGGACGCGAGTCTCCTCTGCCATCACGATTTTATGAGCTGGAGTTGAACATTCAAGGACACAAAAACCTCACGGAGTGTGTAACGGAGTTTCTTAAGGTGATTCCTCACATTTCTTTGCCTGACAGCTCCATATGTCAGTGAAGATCAGATACTGAGGGTCTCAATGTGTTGTTCCTCCTGCTGTTTAGGAGGAGAAGCTGGACGGTGATAATCGCTACTATTGCGAGAGCTGTCAGAGTAAACAGAATGCCACCCGTCGGATCAAGCTCCAGAGTCTTCCCCGCACACTCAATTTTCAGCTCATGCGTTTTGTTTTTGATAGGTGAATGTCGTAATTTTTGTCAGTTATCAGACCTGTTATTAAATGTTTTATAGACACTTTTAATCATTTGTTTCTGTTTTTCTCTGCTTTTTATAGGCAAAGTGGTCATAAGAAGAAACTCAACACCTTCATTAGTTTTCCAGAAGTTCTTGACATGGGGCCATTTTTGGAAGGAAAAGGTATGCTGTGCGTTTAGTATGTACACAGCAGTTCAAAAGACCTGTTCAATGTTTTTGACAAAGTCTCTTATGCTCACCAAGACCATATATTTGATCAAAACTACAGTAAAAACTGTAATACTGTGAATTGTTACTAGAATTTAAATGAACCATTTACTGTTTAAATATAACGTGAAATGTAATTTAATTCTATGATAGCAAAGCTGAATTTTCAGCGTCATTATTCCAGTCTCAAGATTCTTCAGAAATCATTCTAATATGCAGATTTGCTGCTCAAGAAACGTTTCTTATTATCAATTGAAAACACTTGTGCTGCTTAATACATTTTTTGTGGAAACCATGATACATTTTTTCCAGTATTCTTTAATGAATAGAAAGTTGTAAAGAACAGTATTTATTTGAAATAGGAATATTTTGTAACAATGTAACATCTTACTATCACTTTTGATGCATTTAATGCTGAATGCATGTATTGAATTAAAAAATTCAAATTTTACTGAACCCATATTTTTCAGACATTAGTCTATGTCATTTAGGAATCTGAGATAATGAACAGGAAATTGCAATTAATTAACATTGCTTGATTCTTTTTTCTTCCTCCACCTCTAAATTCAGAAGAGAAGTGTACGTATGAACTCAGTGCGGTGTTGATTCATCGTGGCGTGAGTGCATATTCTGGCCACTACATCGCTCATGTAAGAGACGCCCATACCAATGACTGGTACAAATTCAACGATGAGGAGATCGAGAAAATGGAGGGCAAGAAACTTCAGTTGGGCATTGAGGAAGACATCGGTAATAACACATTTGGACAGTTTACTTTAAATGATGTCTAATTTTTGTAGCTGCTTGTTAGTGCAGTTGCTTTTAAAGTTCTAAAAACATGAAAATACAAAAGTGTGCTTTATTGCTTATTCTTCTTTACATTGCAGCCGAGACTGCCAAGTCTCAAACCCGAAAGCCAAAATGTAGCAAAGGCTATCACTGTTCAAGAAACGCGTACATGTTAGTGTACAAACAACAGACTGAAGAGATTGACCAAATAGAATCTAACATTGACGTACCAGGTAAAACTGACTGAGAATATACCTCTGTGGACATTATGGATTAATCAATCACATTTTCAAGTTGTTTTACACAACTGTCTTTGTCATTAAGAGGAGAGTAATGTTTTCCCATTTATTACACAATATTTTTTTGTAAGTGATATCTACTTTCACCATTACATATCTAAGATGTATTTGTTTGGTTTTTAGCTTTTCTCCAGAAGCTGGTTGACCAGGACAACAAGAAGTTTGAGGAGTGGTGCAATGAGATGGCAGACATGCGAAAGCAGAGTGTTGACAAAGGCAAAGCCAAACATGAGGAGGTGAAGGAGCTCTACGAATTGTTACCTGCAGAAGACGGTCCGTAAAAATGCCCCGTGCATTAGTTTCTCCACTAATATGAACTGTTAAATCTCCCTTTTTTTCAATCTTGAACTTAATTATATTTACACTACCATTCAGAAGTTTGGGATTGGTACGATTTCTTAAATGTTTTTAAGTTTTGTCTGCTTACCAAGCCTGCATTTATTTGATCAAAGATGGTAAATGGTACTGTGTAATATTTCTATAGTTTATTTCTCCAGTCTTCAGTGTCATCATTCTAATATGCTGATTATTATTATAAATGTTGAAAACAGTTGTGTTGCTTCATATTTTTGTGTCTTCTGTGATACAGTAGACAGTTCAAAAGAACAGCATTTGAAATAGAATTGTTTTGTAATATTTTAAATTAATTGAATGCATCATTGCTAAATAAAATAATTACTAACCCCAAACTTTTGAACAATAGTGTAACCAGTTTAATGGCTTTTGTATTCATATGAAAGCATCCGTTTTCATTTTTGAGAAGAAATTAATGCTTGGGCTCCTTTTGTGCTTTTAGGCCAATCGTATGATTTTGTGCCTCTGGAGTGGCTTAAGAAATGGCTTGATGACTCCACGGCCATCAAGGAGATTGACAACAGCCAATTCTTGTGTTCCCACGGCAAACTGCACCCAGACAACATTGGCGAGGTCAAAAGAATATCCTCGAAGGCCGCTGATCTCCTTTTCGGCCGCTATGGAGGAATATCTAGACTAGGCCGTAAGACTTTTTGTCAAATCTTTTAATTGTTCATTAATGTGTTTTATCCATGTATTCATTCATCCTGGGTGGTGTTTAGAGTCATCTCTCTGCAGAGACTGTGTCACTCAGCGATGTCGGGTGATCAGATTGAAAAACCAGCTGAATGAAGATTACAGAGAGGTCATGAATCTTGCCAAAGCCGCTTTAAAAAGGTACGAGTGCTTCTTTAACCTGGAACTCCAGCAGATGCTTTTACTCCACAGTTATTTTAGTATCATTGACATGCTATTATGGTCTTTATTATTTTGATTTTAGTTTTATTTTTATAGTTTCCATTTTAAATTTTTAAGTTTTAGCAATTTTGTTGTTTTTTTTGTCTATAGTTTTAACTGAGATTTTTAGTTCGTCAAATTAATGAAATATTTTAGTTTTAGTTAATTATAATAACCCTGCTAATGCAGTTCTTTAGATATTTGATGAAGCTGATCTGGTGTTTATATTGGGTGTATTCAGTGATGAATCAGGTTTCTGGATCGGTAAGGCTTCTCTAAGGAGCTGGAGACAGTTGGCATTAGATCAGCTAGAGGAAGACGAGGAGGAGACCAAACACAACAGCAGCAAGATTAACGGAGAGAAAAGCAGCAGTGCAGGATCTAAAGGTACTGAGACTTACAGATGTTGTTTATGGCTTTTGCTCTCATCTTTTAATTGTTTATTTTCTTCTTTTTTTTTCACTTTTTTAGCCGATGTAGTTAAAGGAGATAACGAAGAGGGGGATGGTGAAGAGATGAAAAACTTTAATGAAGACATTCTCTGCTATCACGGTTTGTTTTCTCTGGATAAAACTGAAAACTAAATGAAACATTTTCAGTATTTAGTGGCGCATCTGTCCTGTGCAATGTTGTTTTTAGTGATGCACAATATTATCATTAAATGAACATTTTAAATGAATATTTAATTATTAGAAGTTCTGCAATATTCATTAGCAAGGTTGATTTATGTAATTTTATTATCTCTTTTCTCCCATAGGTGGTCTAAGTATAATAGAGAATGACAGACGGGTGGTTTCTGCTGAGGTGTGGAATAAACTGCGGATGTATTTCCCCAAAGCACCAGAGTTCCCGCAAAATCACGAGTCCTGTCAGCAGTGCATGGTAATAAATGAATCAATTAGCACAACTCTCATGGGTAAAAGGTGTAGTAGACACTCCTAACCTTGTGAGCTGCCTATTGAGCATTTCTGGGCAGAGTTTTTAAGATTGACCATGTCTTTCAGAGGCTGGAAAGAGAAGGTAAAGAGAATGAGGCTTTGAACAGAATGATGGCAAATGAACAGAAGAGCTCCCTGCTCAACCTCTTCCAGGAGAAGAATCGGCCCACACTACAGAAATGGCCACAGGTGATGCCATTTTACAAAATAAAGGATTCATTTCAGTTTTTTCATTGATGTTAGAGAAGTAGAGGTTAGAGGGTGAACACGTCAGTATTTCTTTATTATTTTCAGCTAACTGACTTTGGTTTGGATTGTGTTTTAGGACACAGATATTCTGTACATTGTGCCTCATTACTTTGTAGATGAATGGAGGAAATTTATCAGGTAATGGAAAAAATACTTTTTCTGTAAGTATTGAGATTTTTTTTTTTTCAGTTTAATTGCGAATCATTTGATGTGTCCTAAATTATTGTAACCTCTTCTGTTATACCTGATCACCACAGGAGGCCAGCAAAGAGCAACCCCGTGTCCAATGTGGGGAACAGTATCCTGCTCTGTCCTCACGGAGGCTTCATGTTCACATATGACTCCATGCTGCAAGGAGATGCTCAACAGTGAGTTACTCACTCCTGACTTCTCAAAAGTCAGTGAGGACTTTTTTTTTTTTAAAGAAATAAGCAAGGATGCATTAAACTGACCAAAATGTTTGAAATGAGCATAAGAGACTTTCTTACATTTGAAAAATCTCACTGAACCCAAACTTTTGAACAATGCACTTTACCTTACGAATTGAAATGTTAACTATCCATATGAAGAGCACTTTTAAGTCTGATTGTTTGTGTCTGTCAATGCACAGTGTAGCTCTTCTCTGGCCTGCTGAATGGGAGGTGATCAGCAGAATGTTTCTGGTGGACCAGGCCATCTCTATACGTCAGATTCATGACAGAACACAAGACAATGGCAGTGTGCAATACCAGACTCATCCAGGTGAGTTAAACCGTCAACCCTCAACCAGGAGTTTCTCCAAACAGGCATTGTGTTTCATGTGAGAATGTGTGTTGTCCTCTTAGATCTGTGTCGGGAATGCAGAGAGGGCTTCATATTCCAGCAGCAGAGGGACATGAGGGAGTACGCGCAGGCCACAGTGTATGTTCGCAAAGTCATTGACAAGAAAAGGGTGAGTTTTTGCATGATCACGTGTCTTCAGTTTAACCCTAAACACTAAGAGTGTACAACCAGGAATAACTAATCTGTGCTGTTTCTTGCAGATGATTAAGGAGTCTGCCCCTGAGTTCAGTGTGAGTGGGTCAGATGTGGAGGATGAAAGAGAAGAGCCAAAGATGGATGGAGAGAAAGATCCAGACTTCAGTCAGGTATGTTTAAAGATTGTCCATCCATCAACCTGTCCAGTTATCTGTCTATGTCTCATGCCCTCTTCTTTAAATCAGACTGAGGGTGGAGCCAAACGGCAGAAGCTGAACGAGACTGGATCTCTTTCTGTGGCCCCCGTGACCTCTGTGTCCAAATCTGGCATCAGGAGGAGCACAAGGCACAGGAAACTCCGTGGGGAGAAAGCCCTCATCGTCTCTGCCAACCAGACACTCAAAGAGCTAAAGATCCAGGTCTTTTATTGCTGTGACAGTTAAGTGTTTCCTTTTTTATGTGATGCAGCATGTTGTTTTATTTGAAATGATTGCATCCACAGATCATGCATGCATTCTCTGTGGCTCCATTCGACCAAAACCTCTCCATAGACGGGCACTGTTTAACAGATGACTCCGCTACGCTAGGAAGTCTAGGAGTTATTCCAGAGAGCATCATTTGCCTTAAGGTACAACTCTCAAGTATTTTTGATGGGAGCTGATGCATTGGCTGTGTTTTTGAAAGAAGTCTCTTCTGGTCACCAAGGCTGCATTTATTTAAAATATCACAGCTGAATTTTCAGTATCATTACTCCAGACTTGCGTGTCACGTGATCCTTCAGAAATCATTCTGATATGCTGATTTCTTATTATTAATGTTGAATACAGTGGTGCTGCTTTTTGCGGGATCTCTTTATAAATTGAATGTTCAAAAGGATAGCATTTATTTGAAAT
Source organism: Acrossocheilus fasciatus (assembly GCA_036784905.1). Classification (NCBI taxonomy): domain Eukaryota; kingdom Metazoa; phylum Chordata; class Actinopteri; order Cypriniformes; family Cyprinidae; genus Acrossocheilus; species Acrossocheilus fasciatus. The sequence continues at coordinate 25,497,593 of CM071948.1, read as the reverse complement.
AGCATTATAAATGTTGTGAAAAAAATCTTGCTGACCACAAAATTGGACTTTTTCCTCTACAGGCTGATGAACCTATTGCTGATTATGCTGCAATGGATGATGTTTATCAAGGTAAGTGCTGTTTACGTCAGCTTAAATTCTCTAACCAGCATGTCATTTTCAACATCTATTTCTGCACTTTTTTGATGCCGAGTTTTTTTTTTTTTTTTTTCTAGTCTGTATGCCTGAAGAAGGATTTAAAGGTATGAATACACTATTTTGTGAGCGTTTCAGACATGCATTTTAATCTTTAAAGCCTTTGTGAAAGAATCCAGAAACATTATATTAAGAAATATTATTCACGATCTACCATATTTGTTTCCTTTTGTTCAGGCACTGGGCTGTTAGGACACTGAGTGAGGCTCCAGATGTGGAACAATGCTGACAATGTCTGAACAAGGATAAAGCTTGAATTACACTTAGATGTTCATTCTTGGGATGAAGTCTTTTTTATTTTGTTTTTTGGTTGTTTTGTTTTTTATTTTGTTATTGAAATGTTGCAACAACTTCAAAAGTGTCTTTTTGCTTTAAAACATCATGCTGGCTTTTAATATTGAAAGATGTTGATGCATTCTGCAAGATTTTGTGGTCGTGCTTACCATGACTGAAAAATACGGGTCGAGATTTCCTCAAAGGACGTTCCATTTCAAGAAAAATCGGAATTCCTCCTTGTTTGTTGCAATGTCATGTTCAGAGATTATGGACTGATCGTATATTGTGTGTAAAACAGTAAGTCTCTATAAATCCTTTGTTGAAAAGAAGCTTGTGATGGCACTGCAATAGAGCTCGTACATATTTAAGAATGCATGAGCAACTTGAATATTAAAAAATATTTAGTCTCTGTTTTGTTAATGTAAATAACCTCATCAAAATACAGCAGTGGAGAGATGTCTAGAAAGATGAGGATAAATAGGACACATTTCCAGAAGTGGGAAATATTACAGCATTGCTAAATAGTTTAGACATGTTCTGCTACTTGAAATATTAAGCAGGCATTTGTGTGAACTTTTCTGTATGTTCTTTCATATGGGCAATAAATATTCTTTTTACATCTTCAGATGTGTGGTTTGTGCGTAGAACGGTTGCAGAAATTTTACTTTGATAAGACCATTTATATTCATTTATATTAAATATGTAAGTTGTAAGGTTGTACGTTTCTGTTACCGTTTTAAAAAATCATGTCATATGTATATATATATATATATATATATATATATATATATATATATTTATTTGTCCATATCACTGTATTCAAATCACTATAAATATGAAATATGTACATGCTTTTAACCTGCATTGAAAAACCTACATTTTAAGCATTTTTTCAGAGATGTCATACCAACTTTGATTTATTACGTAATTTTAATTAACAAATTCAGAAATCTGTTCCCAACTTACTGATACTTTTTTATTTATTCAGGGGCTTGCAATAAAAATCACATTTTACAGGGGGATTTTTTTAACCTGGTCAACTGCAATATCTCTCCAAAAGATGAAAACATATCTTTAGCGGGAAAACCATAAATATTGAAAACTTGCTAAAAGATTTTAAATACATTTGAAAATAAATATTTATGACAATTGCATAACAAATTTATATTATATTATATTATATTATATAGCCTACATTTTCCATAAAAATTTTTAGTGGCCTACTGAGTCGAGTCATTTTATTTGAACTTTTGCAGATGACAGCAGTATCTCACTGGGTCCCAAGTGGTTAATACAACATTATAAAATATGTTTTGGAGTGATTTACAACTATAAATATCTGGCAATAAAGGGCATTTAATATAATTAATTGGTAGTTATTTAAACACACGATATTCGTGCATTTTTATCCATAAATTCATAAAGGTTTTTGGGTGCTTGTACGTGCCTGCATGATTGATGTCTATGGAGGAGCGTTTGTCTGTTTCTAATCATCCTTTCAAAAGCTTCCCGAAAACCAGCTGTTCGTTATACGCATGCGTATATAAAGGGGCCCCAAATCATGACGCGCATGCGCAGTATGTCATGGCTAGCTCATCTGTACGCGCATGCGCACTGTCGGGGAGTTTTGGGCCGAATCTTTATTGCGCTGCAGAATGTTGTCCTTCGAAGGAGTTTAAATAAAGAGCCGGATCATTTGAATTTAAAGGTAAAGGGGAAGTGTGTAGATGTAGTTGACTGTAAGAGGCACAGCAATTTAGCTCTAATGTTGTGATGTTTGTATTTTTTCTGCTTTTATTTTTATATTAGCATCAGATAGCATGTCAGGTTAGCGGCAAACTGAAATGTCACTCACTGCATGTGATTATGGCATCGTTTATCCTTATAGTTTCCTTATGCTGGGAATAAACAGGCTAAAATATCTCCCTATCAGTTATAATAACTCCTTATGAATTGTGTTTGTTTTCCTTTGTCATAATAACCAGGTGCTTTCAGAGCAGTTATGACTTAAGCAGAGATGTCAGGGAACTGTGCATGAGTAGGTTTCTGTCAAGGACCTCTTGCACTTTTATTTAGGAACAGAGTACGTTATATTTGACTCAAAAAAAAAAAAAAATTTTGTCGTCTTTCAGCACAATGTAAAGAATTTTCATGCTTTTTTTTTTTCTTGTTTCCTGTTACAAATATCTAGACAGTGTTAAACCAAGATGGAATTACTGAGAAGGAAAATGACTTAAGATAATATGTCCTGTTTTCTGAATTAAAAAAAAAAAAAAAAAATTATTTGCTGTCAATTGATTAATCGCGATTAATTGCATCCAAAATAAAAGTTTTTGTTTACATAATATATGTGTGCATACTGTGTATATTTATTATGTATATGTAAATACAAACACATGCATGAGTATATTTAAGAAAAATATGTTATATATATTAAATATATTTATATATAATATAAAATCTAAGAATATAAATTTATATGCATGTAAATATTTTCAAAATATATTCTGTATGTGTGTGTGTATAAATAATAAATATACACAGTATGCACACATATATTATGTAAACAAAAACTTTTATTTTGGATGCGATTAATCGCGATTAATCGTTTGACAGCACTATTATTTTTATATAAGCATAAACTCTTGCTTTCCAATACAAATATGTAAACTTGTTTAAATCACGATACATTTATTTGAGCAGGAGAATAACTTAAGACATTAAGCCTTGTTTTTGGGAAAAAAAAAAATAATTGAATTTATGTTTAAAAATAGAAAAGAATTCCAGTGTTACGTTAAAAAAAGAAAAGTTAAAACAAAAATATAAATTGGAAATGAAGATATGCTTATGATTTGCTTTGACGATATTTTTTATAATATGGCATGGTGGGGAAATCAATGGTTATCACAGGCCACATATTTTTCTTGTTTTAAGCATAACCTCTTGTTTTCCAGTACAAACATCTAAACCTTCTTAAATCAAGACGCGTTTACTTGCAAAGCAAAATAATTTAAGATACTGACTTTGAGTTTATGCTTAAAACAAGAACAGGTATCTGTCAGTGGGGTCAGAAACAAAATAATTTTTTCTTAGCCCATTGACATATTATTTTCTCACTTTAAGAATAAACTTACTCGATACATTTTTCTGCATTTCCTCTTTTCCACCTCTACAGGTACAAGATGGAGCTCCCAAACTACAGCCGACAGCTCATGCAGCAGCTGCATGCCTTACGTAAAGAGAAGCAGTTTTGCGACTGCTCCATCCTGGTGGGTGAGACCTCACACCCCGCTCACAAACTAGTGCTGGCAGCCTCCAGTATGTTATTTAAGTCTGTTCTGGAAGGTTCTGACACCATCTCCATCGACACAGATTTACTGTCCTCTCAAGAGTTTTCTTCTCTTCTGGATATGGTGTACACCGGTAAACTGCCTCCTGGTAAACACAACTTCACCCGACTCATAGCCGCTGCAGACAGCTTGCAGATGTTTGATGTGGCCGTTGGTTGTAAGAACATTCTCACTGACCTCATGAAGCAGACTTCTGTGGAAACTGAGACTGAATCCATAAACCCTCAAGTTATTAAACATTGTGTTAAGGAGCCGTCTGAATTGGAAGAGCTTAAAAGGGACAAGAATAGTTTTGAAGGTAAAAAATGGACTAATTAACAGTAGAGATTTCTGTTTGAGATTACTTTATTCCAATGGTTTTTATGAATTATGTTTATTTCTATGTTCAGAGGACAGTGCAGTTGGGTTGATCTCTCAAAATCAAGCTGGTATCACAAAAATCCTCCAGAATGGACGGTCGTATGTTAAGGTTCTTGAGATGTGGGATACAGTATCCACAGAAGAGCGCCAGGTAAAATAATAGTAAAAAAAAAGAGATAAAAGTTTTGCATGTAACTGATAATTCACTTCTTAAATAAACAGTTCACCCAAAAAATGAAGTTTTGCTGAAAATGTACTCACTCTCAGGCCTTACAGATTTGGGGAAATCTAGCATTACATCGCTTGCTCATCAATAGATCCTCTTTAGTGAATGGGTGCCGTCAGAATGAGAGTCCAAACAGCTGATAAAAACATCACAATACTTTACAAGTAATCCACACCACTCCAGTCCATCAGTTAATGTCTTTTGAAGTGAAAGTTTGCATATTTGTAATAAACAAATCCATCATTAAACATTTTTGAATTCATGCCATTGCTTATGGCCAAAATAATTTGTAATAATGCTTCTTACACGGAAACAGTCCTTATCCGATTGTCCTCTCACATCAAAATCCCCTAACATATTTGTTTACAACTGTTCAGGACAGTTTTTACTTGTAAACAGTGTTTGATTTCAACATTTTTAACTGGAGAAAGCAATATTATTGATAGAGGACTCGTATTTTAGCCATAAAAAAAAAGCTAAAAATTGTTGTAATGATGAATTTGTTTTTTTTTAAAACATGCCGCTTCTCACTTTACTAGACATTAATTGATGAACTGGAGTTGTGTGGATTATTTCTGGATTATTGTGATGTTTTTAGCAGCTGTTTGTTTTCTCATTCTGACGGCACCCATTCACTGCTAGTATCCTTTGGTTAGCAAGTCACATAATGCTAAATTTTTCCAAATCTGTAACGATGACAAAACAAACTCATCTACATCTCGGATGGCCAGAAGGAAAATAAAAATTTAGCAAATTTTCATTTTAGGATGAACTGTTCCTTTAAAAAGTGTTGATGATCTAAAGAAACAATTAGGACTGGATTCAGATCTCACTTCTGATCTTCTGCAGGTCATATTGGACAGCTTCAGAGGAGATCCGTCAACAGATGAGGTTTACCAGAGGTTGCTCAATTTTGTGAAAATAGAGAAAGTTCTGTCAGCTCAAACAGTCCTTACTTTGTTAGAACAGCTGAAATGTTTTAATCCTGAGCTGGGATCAGTTTTGGAGGACCAGGGAAACAAGACTTGTCCCGAGCCAGAAGGTAAGCTGACCTGGGTTGAGTGAAAGTGTGACGTTTTGAATAATGAGGTATTAAAATTATACTAAAATGACTAAACATTTCAGGCAGAATTTGCTAAAATTTGAGTGAATGTACAAATAAAGACACTGATCTCTTTACTTCCAGTTCCTGCATCAGGAGTTCGGTGGTCTAGTGTACTTTTAGCCCAAATATCAGAACTATCTCATCACCTCTCCAGCGTCAGCAACCTCTCAGAGCTTTTGACCAATGCAGTAAACAGATGTACAAATGAAGTGGAAAAAGAGGTATATTTGTCTCTTACAGTTTCTTATATAGAACAGTACAACAGTACACACTGATTATAATTTGTTATATATATACACTACCATTTAAAAGTTTATTGAATGTTTTTGGAAAGTCTCTTATGGTCACAGAGCCTGCATTCATTTGAAAATAATGCAGTAAATGTTATTAAAATTTGAAATAACCATTGTCCATTTGAATCTATTTTAAAATGTAATGTATTTCTGTGATGCAAAGCTGCAATTTCAGCAGCCATTACTCCAGTCTTCAGTGTCACATGATCAAACATTTCTTCTTATTATTATTAATGTTAAAACAGTTGTGCTGCTTTACATTTTTTATGATTATTTAATGAGTAGAAAGTTCAGAAGAAAAGCTTTTATTTGAAATAGAAATCTTTTGACTTACTTAATGCTTCCTTGCTGAATAAAGTATTCATTTCTTTCCAGCAACAACAGCAAAAAAAAAAATCTTACTGATGCCAAACTTTTAAACAGTAGTGTATGTGTCTGTTCATCCTAAGGTAGTGCTGCAGTGCTGTTCTGCTCCTTCCTCTGTGGAGGTGGTGGAAAGTTTGTTATGTAAACTCCAAGAGATGACCGTAAGTGAAGAAACATTTCTGATGCTGCTCCATGAGGTGAAGGAAAGCTCCTCAGATGTGCTTCAGCTTCTGCAGGCCCTGAAAAACGCAAGGGGTATGAACTGCAAAACCTGGCAACAATACTTAATCTGTTTCATCATACAGCAGATTCCCTTCTGACGACATATTCTTTGTCAGATGACACAACAGAAGACAGCAGTGGGATGGTTTTGTTGAGAATATATCAGAACAGACTCATAGAGCTGAAATTGGACCTCCAGCTTATCAAACAGAGCCTTAAAACGGGTCCAGATATGAATGCAAATGAGAGAGAGGTATCTGTGTTGCAGTATTAATCAACCTTTTAGAATTTTAGAGTGGATTCGATGCAAGGAAGCAGCGTTTAAATGTATATATGTGTGTCCGTTCAGTGTATTAAAGCTATTCTGGGAGAGAGAGGAGATGCTGAGGTGGTTGGAAGGCTGATATCTGCAGCGCTGGATGGTTCACTGCAGGCGGTGACTGTTTGGAGGCTTCTGCTGTGGACAGAGACACACAGTCCAGAGCTGCAGATCCTCATGCAGGAGGTCAAGGAGAAAGCAGGCGCTCAAAAACTTCTCCAAACCAGTGAGTGTTGAAAAGACACATTTGCTTTTAGCTCTGTAATTCTCTGAGAGGGTGAGTGTAAATTGCATGTTTAATAAGTAAATTAGACCCATTGCTCTGTGTACCAAAATATTTTTGATGTGTTTTGTTTTTTTAGTTAAAGATGTAGATGTGCTCTTTAAGCACAAATCACTCATTCTGGAAACAATCAGTGACATTACCGTGCTCGAACAAGGTTTGAACACAATGGATCATGGGACAGAGCAATTTGCTGAGGTAAGAGGTGGAGGAAAAATACACTAAGTATATTAAATTTATGCCTTAATTTGCATATTACACATACTGAACAGTGTGTATACACTGTAAAATGTGATAAGTTGACTTAACTTAAAAAAAATTGAGAAAACCCGTAAATTGTCAAGTTCACTTAACTTTTTTTTTTTTTTTTATTATAATTTACTTAATTTTAAGGCAACGGGTTTCCTCATTTTTTTAAAGTTAAGTCAACTTATCACTTTTTACAGTGTGTATACAGATAAGATGCACAGACATGACGCTGTCATAACTTGTTGCATAAAATATTTATTTAAAAAATTAAATAAAATTAAGACATCACTAACTGGTAAAGTAAAGAATAATGAGCGTATAGTCTAATATTTTGCAAAATGCTCTTCTCAAAGTTTGGGTTCGGTATGATTTTTTTTGTAAAAATCAATTAATTTATGCCTGTGATAACAAAGCTGACATTTCAGCTTTTGGTGGTCAAGAAAGATTTCTTATTATCAGTGCTTAAAACAGGTCTTAATATTTTTGTGAAAACTGTGATATTTTTATTTTTTTCCTTTTGCAGGATTCTTTGGTAAATAGAAAGTTCAAAAGACCAGCATTTATATGAAATGGAAAACCTTTTGTAACATTATAATTTTTTACTGTCACTTTTGATCAATTCCATGTGTCCTTGCTGAATAAAAATGATTAATTTCTTTCAAAATAATAATCATAATTAAAACAAAACTTACTGATCACAAACTTTTGAACGCTAGTGTAATTTTGACAGTAGTGTATTAGTCTAAAATGCACTGATGCCTATTTAAAAAATCCACTCAGGCACCTTGGCTTTACCATTTTTAACATAGTATAAATTAGAATAATAAACTAACTGCATACTGTGGGGTTTCCTGCAGAGTTTAGTTTTTGTGGCAGAGGAGCCTATGGACAGCATATAAAATAAAATACAACATTATATAACATTACTTTTGCGCATCCCAGTTTCTCCAGAGCTGTCGGAGAGCCGATGGTGAGCTGGAGTCAGTTCATCAGACTGTCGAGAGAGTTTTGAGTCGTGACTCACAGTTTGCCAGTTCACTGTGCCAGCTGCTGTCTGCCAACCAGCGGAATTTCCCGCAGCTGAAAGACCTCAAACATACTGGTGAAGGACTTTTCAGTGCATAGAGATTTCTGTCCAAGTGATATGATAGTTAGGCATCACTTTTGAAACAAACCTTTACATTGTATCCATATTCTAAATAGGGCCTCTGCCAGATTCTGCTAAATCTGAGGTTGAGCAGGAAGGATCTACCGCCGACTCTGAGGATGATGATGGAGACGACTCCAAAACAAAAGGCAGAAGAAAGGCTGTCCCCGTGTCGTACCGCTGCGAGTGGTGTAATAAGACGTTTGACTTTAAATGCCGTCTGATAAAGCATAAGAAAGGCTGTGCCCTCGCACCAGGGAAGGAGCAGCGCTGCTCCGAGTGTTCAATGGCCTTTCCGACGCTCAAGAGCCTTCACCAGCACTGCATGGAAGTCCACGGTGGCCCTCCGGCTAAGAAGAAGAAAACAGAACAAGTACCATGTGATATGTGCGACAAGACTTTCAAACACTCTTCAGGTATTCAATGATGCTTTTCAAGTTGAAAAAATGCTGGCTCATACAAGTGATGCAGATCCAAACCCATTATGATGTCAAAAGCCATTGTTTTAATTTAATTTGTAATTATTATTATTAGTATAATAATATTTGGTAACACTTTATTTTAAGGTGTCCTTGTTACACATCTTACATGTACTTACTATTATAATAACAATAAATGCATAATTACATGCAAGTAACCCTAAACCAAACCCTAATCCTAACCCTGACCATAACCATATATTAATATTTAACCTTCATTAACAGCAACAATAATGATTGTTGAAGAACATTAAATCTAAATATTTGTAGATTATTTTATATTTATGTTTATATTACAAATGAAATAATATTAATTGTTATTATGGTAAACGACAATATAAATATATAATAATATAAATATTGTTATGTTATCAACTGAATGAAAATACGCACTATAATACTAATTACTAATATGATTATACAAAAAAATAACAATTAATTAATATCATTATTAAGCTGATATGTTATTGAAAACACTTGTTTATTTAAAAACAAATATATATATATATATACTATGTTATTAATTGTGAATTAAGTGATGATGATAATAACAACAACAACAACAACAACAATAATAATATAAACTATTATATTATAGTAGTTGTTAGTGTTTTTATTATTATTGTTGTTGTTGTTATTAATTGAATAAACACGTGTTTTCATTAGCATGTTACTTTTTGCTATGGTATCAAAATTTGTATAGAGTATCCTAAAAACTTTACTGGTATGAAATGTTGAAATGTGAAAACACTACTTCTCCACAAAATGAAAATAAATATGTAAAAGGTGAAATGTGTCATTTTTGGACACAAAATTGACCTTAGACACCAATCACTCTGTTGTCAGCACTGTTTGATGTGTTTATATCTTTCAGGTCTTTTATATCATAAACGCACTGAACATTTCGAGGAGAGACCGTACGCATGCGAGGAGTGCGGGGCGAAGTTTGCTGCCACCTCGTCTCTGAAGAACCACATGCGTCTACATACAGGAGAAAAACCCTTCCACTGCAAACACTGTGACATGAGCTTCTCCGTGGCTGCCGCTCTCTCATACCACACCAAGAAGAAGCATGCTGAGGGTGGGATGGTTCAAACAGTTTTTTGTGATTTGTTTGTATCATGCGTACAGTAGCATATGTGGAAACCAACATGGCGAATTTCTGCATTTGCAGGTAAAATGTACTGCTGTCAGTACTGCTCGGCCTCATTTGCTCAGTCCATTGAACTGACGCGTCACGTCCGCACGCACACGGGAGACAAGCCGTATGTCTGCAGGGAATGCGGCAAAGGCTTCAAACAAGCCAACGGGCTGTCCGTCCATCTCCAGAACTTTCATAGTGAGCACATCCACACCGGTCACTTGATATATTTCACTTCATAATAAACGCCAACTAAAATGTTATTTGTCCCATCAGACATTACAGAACCACATGACTGCCAGAAATGCCGAGTGAGTTTCTCCTCTCTGGACGAGCTCCGACAGCACATCCAGGAGGTGCATCCGAAAGAGCTGCACCAATGTCCCGAGTGCAGCAAGATCTTCAACAGTGAAGCCAATCTGGAGAAACACATGAACATTCATGACGGAAACAAACCTTACAGCTGCAAGACGTGTAAAAAGTCCTATCAGGTAAGAACAACACACTTCATCTGTTGAATGGTAAAGGAGTATTTCTCTTCAGCAGAAAATTATAACGTGGCTCTCTTTTTGTGCAATTTGCTTAAAAGGGAAATGTTCATGAATGAAACAAACAAGTGCAGTGATACTTAAACTACACATAAAAATAAAACCCACATACAAAATATCAAACCCAGTGATATTTATTTTAAATTTGTATTTAGTTATTTAGCAGATGCTTTTATCTAAAGCGACTTACAAATGAGGATAGTATATTCTTTTATACTCTTTTTTTTTGTGTTTTTATTTTAAATATTTAAGATAAAATATAAAATGTAATGATTTTATATGTGTTTCTGATTCAGACGCTCTCTGGTCTGTGGTACCACAATCGTACGGCTCACCCTGAGAGCGCCTCTGCCCAGGGCAACAAAGCCATCAAAGCTCTGCTGCAGTGTGACAAGTGTGACAAGACATTTAGCAACCGAAATAGTCTGTTAAAACACCAGATAACCAATCACACAGGTGAGGAGTGACCACTGATCCTAGAAAGTTATTACTACTGTTACTGTTAATTACATTTACCATGTGCTAGTATTGATCGTGTGTGCGTTTGTTGTTCAGAAGTGCGCTTGTGGAAGTGTGTGAACTGTGACAGCACTATGACGAGCGAGCAGGAGTTACAGCAGCACATATGCAGCGGTCAGGCGAGTCAGACCGGCTCTGTGTTCAGCTGTATGGTCTGCTCTCTCCACTTCACCTCGGAGCCTGAGTTCCAGCAGCACTTCCTGTCTAAACATCTGCCGGTCATGCAAGAGGAAGCACAGACACAGGCCTCCAGTGCTCAAACGGTGACGCCCCAACCTCTCATAATGCCTCAAATCAAAAATCTCTCATATTCAAACTTTTACAGGGATAGTTCACCCAAAAATGAACATTCTGTCATTAATTACTCACCCTTACGTCGTTCCTCCGTCGAACCTGTTCATCTTTGGAACACAAATTAAGATATTTCTGATGAAATCCGAGAGCTTCCTGACCCTGCATAGACAGCAACGCAACTGACACATTCAAGGCCCAGAAAATTAGTAAGGACATCATTAAAATGCATCCTGGTACTCTCGTGAACATGTGTCGAAGACTGACACGGAAGCGATTGAATTGTTGAATGAAATTGCTATTTTCGTTTTCTTCTGACGTTTTCACAAAAAGTATTCTCGTAGCTTCATAACATTACGGTGGAACCACTAATATCACATGGACTATTTTAACAATGTCCTTACTACCTTTCTTGGCCTTGAATGTGTCAGTTGTGTTTCTGTCTATGCAGGGTCAGAAAGCTCTCGGATTTCATTAAAAATATCTTAATTCGGTCTCGAAGATGAACGAAGGTCTTACGGGTTTGAAACAACATGAGTGTGAGTAATTAATGACATAACTATCATTTTTGGGTGAACTATTTCTTTAAGATGTTAGAAATTGTGCATTTATTTATGGGAAGTGAAATTAAATTTATTCTGCAGTGCAAATATTGTTTAAAAGGTAAAGTATATAGTACATAAAAAATTAATATGAAGATCATACTGTTATCCATGAATTCCATCTGTTTTACTTAATGATTAAATTATTTCACTACAATAATTATAATATACACTATAATTTTTCACGTTATTATTAGTATTATTGATGTATAATTATAATTATTATTAAATAAATTAACAAGTGTTCTCATTAGCACATTAATTTTTACTATTATATCTAAATTGAATCATGAAATTTTACTGGTATCATTTACAAAAATGTCTTCAATATATCTATTGTCAACAATCAAGGTATTTGTGACTCTTTGCAGGTGATTCAGTGTGAGGATGCAGCCGGTCAAGAGGCAGAGCAAGTGATTAGCCTTGAGCAATCCGGGATTGAAGGGTCACCGCAAGTGTTTGTGGCTCTGGGTGATCAGCAGGAAGCAGCCAGCGGCGCTGGGATCGTGGCTGTGAGTATGGAGGATCTACTGAACGGCACCGTCACGCTCATCTGTGAAGAGGGCCAGTGAACTCTGGATCACATGGCTTTATGATCATGACTTTTCTTTGAGACCGAGTGCTGATGTTTCTTTTATGTGGGATTACACACGGTACTAAATGACTCCAGGCCTTGTGATTTTACCAATCGTGTTTTTTTTTTTTTTTGTACAAGAATGAATATGATTTTTAATGAACGCATTAACTTTAGTCTCTGGGTCACTTGATTTGTTTTTCTCTTTTGGAAGACTGTTTTCAGGCTTAGTGCACACAAGCATGCAAAATCAATGTTAAAAATAGCGCGAGATGACATCAGTCTCTTTGGTGCAGTCTGAATCTCTTTTGATTGTGTTTCATTATGAACTATTTATTTATTAAAAGTGTTCAGACAAGCACAAACAGATTTTAAATGAGAGAAGTCACTTGAATTGATTTCCAACACATTATCTACCTCTGATCAAGCTTCATGTACAGAGATGATATTTGTTTCTGGCATGCTTTGATTTTTTCTTTTTCTGCTGAAAATAACTTGAATAAAATATTTTGTGACCAAGCGGACTGTTTCATTTCTAAAAAAACTTTCATTTCTACAATCTGAGAAAGTTTGTCGGAGAAAAAATTTAATTTGTATAAATAATTATAAATGTAAATGTTATTAATAAGTATTACATAAGCAGGTAGAACATTGCAAGTCTTTTTGTAAATTTTAAGTTTATTTTACAGAAATTCTCAATGCATTGAGTAAAAACAATCATTTACAGTTCATATGAAAGACCACACAACCCTCAAATATTTATCATACTGTATAGAGTAAAATAGTCAAAAATATATATAGTTTTCAGTTAATATGCCAATAATTCGTAGACAACCCTGAGTCATTGTTTTTTTACATTCATTAGTGTAGCTTTTAAATCTTAAAATCTGACCACATTGTGCATTTACACAAAAAATAACTGCACATTCAATAGAAACTTTTGCTGCTGAATCAATACAGTAAACAATCTGGGTCAAACTGGAATTCAACACAATTCAGTTAGAGTCCACTGCACACAAACATGATAACAGTTGACTGTTAGTATTCAGTACAAAAATAATACAGGCATAAATAAACACAAGACACAAGTTATGTGCCATAAAATGCAAAGAACTATGCTGGTTCTGACTTCACAAATAAAGCTTTAAAGCAACAGGTGCGCACATTAATTTGCTTATTTTACTGTCCAGACTCAATTTGCACAATATAACAATTTCAAACTAAATCAAAGTTTACTGAAAATTTCCTCATCCTCAGGCCATCCCAGATGTAGATGAGTTTGTTTCTTGTGGATTATTGTGATGTTTTTATCAGTTGTTTGGACTCTCATTCTGACGGCACCCATTCACTGCAGAGGATCCACTGGTGAGCAAGCGATGTAACACTAAATTTCTTCAAATCTGTTCCGATTAAGAATCAAACTCATCTACATCTCGGATGGCTTGAAGGTGAGTAAATTTCTAGCAAATTTTAATTTTTGGATGAACTACTACTGTAAAAATACACAAACACAAGCTGGTTATCAGCCATAATAAAAATAAATGTGGGGTATGACAAATTTCTCCTTGCGTTCCTAGTCCATACAAAGAAAAAAAACTGTCAAAATAACTCATTTTTATGTTGTGTTATGTCGGTATCATACGGTTTCATATGGATGAAGGCACACAATGAAAAACTGCAACATAAACAAACAAAACTACAGCAGTCTAAAATAATGCAAAACTCACACAGATAAGTGTTAAAGAAGAGAAGAACGTGACGATGCATATAACATTTCCAAGCTTGCTATAATACAATAGGCATATTCTTACAATGCAAATGTCAGCAAGGCTCCCTATTCAGCAGTAACACAACACCAAAAAACAGCTCTCAATTCATCACATAAAATGTATCCTGTGCAAAGCACAGCCAGTTGCTTGTATTAAGTTTCAAACAATATGTATATATAGAATTACTCATTTACAATGTTCAAGCATGTCCTCAAGAACAGAATATGAGTAGTCAGCATACTTAAATGTGCACTTAAGGCGAATTAATTCGATAGTGAGCATCAGTGCACCAGACTCACTATGAAGGTTAAACATTCTTTGTGTTTTAAACCAAAATTATGTAAATACTGAAAATATGCTAAATGCAACTATATTTTCAATGCATAGTCTTTGGGAACAAGAGCAACTAAAAAATAAAATCCCAGGTAGAATCTGAAATAAATTACCTGAGGTTTCACAATAAATCACAAGGACTCGCTGGATCATGTAATCATTAACAGAATATTCACTTCCTTAAAGTGACTACATAGATTTCACTAAAGGCCTTAAAGGGATAGTTCACCCAAAAATGAAAATTCTGCCATTAATTACTCACCCTTGTGTCATTTCAAACACGTAAGACCTTCGTTCAATTCCTTCAATTAAGATATTTTTAATGAAATCCGAGAGCTTTCGGTACCTGCATAGACAGCAACGCAACTGAAATTTTCCCAGTCCCAGAAAGTCGTTGAATAAAGTCATTATTTTTGTTTTCTTTGCACACAAAAAGTATTCTTGCAGCTTAGTAAAATTACAGTTAGTTAACCACCGATGTCCTTACTGCGATTCTAGATCGGGGAACATTTCAGTTACATTTGATCGAAAATATCTTAATTTGTGTTCCGAAGATGAACGAAGGTCTTACGGTTTTGGAATGACATGAGGGTGAGTAATTAATGACAAAATTTTCATTTTTGGGTGAACTATCCCTTTAAGTTGCTCACTTTCGTTGGAAAGACTCTATGATCACTCCTCTTACTGAAAGTGTACTTCAAGGCTACAAAAACGCTGTCTGGGATGAGTCAGAAATCATCAGAGGTGGTGCTTTTTTTCAATACGTAATTACTTCCCTTCTATATAGTATGCAAAAATAGTCATCAAAAGATGTAGGACCTACTCAAACAATAACCGATCTTAGATAGACCACTGGACTTTTTGCTGGCTCTAATTTGTTCACTAAAAATATAAAAGTGCTCTTGGACTTTATACTGACACCTACTGGCCTGGATGAATGCGTTGTTGTTTTTTTATGTCATCACAGAGTAGTGTTGCTTCTAAAGCCTACTATAGTCCAGATAAATAGGCTCCAATTTGAGGTTTTAGTTTTCAGCTAGTAATCTTCTTTTTGGGCAGGAAGGCACTAGTGATTTGGTTCATCACCACTAAGGCAGGAAAAAGTGGGAGGAGTAGGAATATATACCAGACTGTGCCTGTCACCGATGCCTGAAACCAGTCTGTAAACATGGCTGACATGACAGTGACGGTGGCCAGCAGGTAGGCCACCAGACCACAGGTGGCATGATACAGTCTCAACCGAGGAAACGAGTGAGTACTGATGAGTTTGGGGAAGAGGAGAAAGACGCCACAGATCGCCTGCAGCACGGTAGCAGCCATCGTAGTGACTCCCAGCAGGCTGTGCCAGGAAGTGAAGTGAGGATGCTCCTTTATGTTCTTGCTGGCCACCATGAAGCAGAATCCTGTGGCTCCACACACCAGCAGCAGAGCCTGGAAGAACCAGTGCAGACGGACCTTCCACTTACGAGATTTGAAGCAGAACAGACTGCCCTCGGCGGAGAAAAGCAGGATCCCTTCTGTCATGCACAGACAAAACTAAAACAGAAGAGAGAAATAGTAAAGCTTTCATGAAGACCCTTAAAAGGTAAGGTGCTCTTTTGAAAAGGAAATGTTCAATACATGTAGACTAAATATTCTACTCAAAGCTCAACTCAAAGTTTCTGGTCTTCTGCAAAAAAAAAAAGATCAAGATTATACTGTCACAACCATGAGCACATAGATACTTAGTTAGTATGCAGGATGTATACTTTTCTCCAAATGTTGGGATGGATTTTTAAATGTTTTTGAAAAAGCCTCTTAAGGGCCGTTCACACAGAACGCATCTTCGTGTCTAAAAACATGAGATGCAAGACTCCGGAATGGTTTTTAAAAAAGTGAATGCCTCTTCTGCCATGTTGCCATGCAACAAAACAGTTGCCAAGCCAAATTGCTACTATAAAAAAAATGCTTGTCCCACCTCCAGGGTCCTCTGATTGGTCCATTGTTTTGGAACTTTACATTAATAAGCATGATGAGTGTTTAAAAGCTGAAATTCTTTCAAAATGCAGCACTCATGTACGAGACACTGCAAAAGTCATTCACGTCTATCTAGTGTGTGATTACATAGAAAAACAACAGAAAAGTAGTGCATTGGAATTGAGAATGCTGATTTGTTGCTCAAGAAACATTTATTATTATAATCAAATTTAAAAACAGCTTGGGCTGCTAAATAATTTTGTCAAAACTGATGCAATTTTTCAGGATTCTTTTATATATACAGAAAGCACAAAAAAACTGTTTATTTACAACAATTTTTTTTTTAGCAAAAAGCGTCTTACTGGAAAAAAAGTCTATTTCTATTAGACTATTTCCTATACTGGACATAAGTCAAAATCTGAGACTGACCTCTGTCAGGTCATGTCACATTATTAGTACAGAATGTGTTATCTTTGTCATCAAGGTGAATGTAATCAGATTCCCACAGGAAAGCAGCTGAAGCTAATTCCATTGTCTTTGTGTTTCACCACACTCAATTCATTATTTACAAAAGACATATTTTATTCATTCCCTGAGAGGCTGAACATCTCTGAGACACAATGCATTATTAAAAACTCCAGGAGTGATTAAATATTTAAAATATTATCCTTTTTATCAGTTTATGGCTGAAAACATGATACACTCTATAATATTTTATTGTGTATTTGAATGTATAAAAAATTACCCCAAGTGACATGCAGACAGGATGCCATGAGAAGAGACCTGAAATGAATAAACACAGGAGTTAAAGTAAAATAGAGATTTTTAATATTTGGAAATACTTTATATTAATTTTCATTTTATTACCAAAAAAAAAAAAAAAAATGCTTATTGTCATCAGTTTATGGTCATATTGCAGAATTACCGTGTTACAAGTCCAAAAAGCATAGTAATATACCATGGTTCTTTTTTGTACTTTGAAATTGAAACATCAAAATACTGTTAAATCACCAGTCAAAAACATATAAAAATATTAAAAACCATTGTAATACCACAGTACTTTGATACATACCATGGTAGTGACTGATTATTGTACTCCAATGTACCTTTAACAATATCATAACATTTGAATAGTACACTTCCAAAACATGGTACTACCATGGTAACATCTAAAAACCGAGGTATTTCTTGTTTTGTTGTAGAAATGGATACATTTGGAGTAGAAATTACAAGGCCCTTTCACATCTATATACTCAGACATATGTCTGTCAGTTATTGTATGTGTTTTATGTTATGAATACCTATAAAGTATTACCAATACTTTTTTAACACCGTGAATTGTCATAGTACTATCATATTTTTGGACATGTACTATGGTATTTTTAAGTAACGTTACTTCGAATTTCCAAGGCATTACCGTCTGATACCATCACTATACCATGGCACTGCCACAGTACTTTTTGTAAAAGAAAGAGCTGATGTACAGGAGCGCAGTAACTCACTTGTTCCTGGTCTGGACAGTATGGATGCGAGAATGACCAGGCCCAGCGAGATAATGTGCGCAGCGAGCACAGACGCTCTGCGCAGCCACACATAGAGCCAGAACTCCCGCATCCCGAGCCCCTCTCCCACCGCGCCGTACTCCAGCATCCCTCTCGCCATTCCTGAGGATTAATTCGCGACTAGGGACTTTTACATGCACGCCTAAATCACACAATAGAAATACATCTTAAGTGTCATTCCTACTGAGCTTCTCAAAACCTGATTTGAAGATCCGAAACGCAACTTCTTACTAACTATCTGGGTAAAATGAAACATGCGGTAGCTAGGTTGTTATTCCTGTTGGATGCCATTTTCGTGTTTATGACAGCGAGACTTGGAAACGCATTTCCTGGATTAGAGTCCTACTACAGTAAAGGATTGCCTCTTAATATTCAGGAGCCATGCAGTTGCGATTGGAAGGTTACCAAGCAACGCGAACACGAATACATGAATATTCAACAGTCAAGCGTTCGCCATTGGTGCGCAGCCGAGGAACGTCAGCATAGCCTTTTTAATATTCAAAATAAACATGATGACTTAACTGTAATCTACTTAATTATTCATGAGCTACGCTTCTGCCGGTGTAGTTACGCATGCGCAAGATTGTTAAAGCAAGAGAAACAGCAGGGAGACGTCTAATGACGAACAGGAGACCCGTTTCACACACACAAAACCAACTTTTGCCAATTTTGTAGACTTGGCGAATGATGCTCTTAAATTCTTAATTACGTTCTCCTATAACAAACGAATTTCTAGTATTTTTCCATGATTATTGAATAAGGATTAAAAAATAATAATAATAATAATAAATACATTTCAAATCCTTATTCAATAATCATGGGGAAATACTGGAAATTAGTTTAAGGATTAAAAAAAAAAAAAAAAATTTTTTTTTTTTTTTTTAAATAGAGACTGCAGTCAAAGAGATCTCAAACATCACTAAAACAGAAAAGAAAAAGGAAAAAGAAAAAAACTAGATGATTTTAAATATTATAAATTTAAGACAATGAGTGAAAAAAATTGTGTTTTTCTAAAATGTTATACTTTTTTCAATCACTGGAAGTGGAACAGAAATAAAGTCAAAATGACAGGTTTCACCAAATTCACCCATTTACCAATTTTTAAAAAGAATGAATAAATAATAAAGACAGTGCTGAGTATAAAGAATATTTTAATCCGTTTTATAAACAACATTTATGTAGCAGCATTATTCAGTAGATTCTGAGGTATTTTCTGAATTCAGAGAAATTCACTCCCCCATCTTGTTTCATACACCTCCACATACATACACACACGGACGGACATTCATAGTAGCTAAACATGCGCACACACGCATACACACAATTCAAACAGTCAGTCAAACATCCGGAGTCCTGCATCCATAGTTCTATATGGTAGAGTTCGTAGGGCTCGCTCTTAGTGGCTTGTAAGGCTGGCACTCTCAGTGGTGCAATTTTGGCTGTAGAAAAAGGCAACAGAGAACAATTAATATGATAACCAATGCTAACATCAGTGTTAGAATATTAGGTTACGCTTTATTTTAAGGTGTCCTGGTTACATTGTAATTATACATTTAAGTACTAAGTAATATTAACTACATGTACCCATTATATGGTTAGGATTAGGGTTTGACTTGAAGGGATAGTTCACCGAAAAACGAAGATTTTTAACTCAAACCGTTGCAGTCTGTCAGTCATAATGTCAGTCAATGGGACCCACGGATTTGAGAGAAAAAAAAAATCAAAACAGACAAAACTAAGTTAAACCCTGCAGCTTGTGACAATACACTGAGGTCTAAAGACACGAACCGATCTGTCTGTGCAAGAAACCGAACAGTATTTATATAGCTTTTTTTACCTCTGATCCGCTGCACGGTCCAACTGTCCTGAGCGTGTTCACACGACAGCCGGCGCGTGACGCGTCTTCTTGCTTTACGGCGGATTGCAGACTTATATGGACCATTGACACTCTATCTACAATCTCAATTAGGAGTGTCAATGGTCCATTTGAGAGATAGGTGGCGGTAATGCACTTATAAGTCTGCGATCCGCCGTAAAGCAAGAAGACGATGCGTCACGCGCCGGCTGTTGTGTGAACGCACTCAGGAAAGTTGGACCGTGCAGCGGATCAGATGTAAAAAACGATACAAATACTGTTCAGTTTCTTGCACAGACCGATCGTTTCATGTCTTTAGACCTCAATGTATCATCACAAGCCACAGGGATTAATTTGGTTTTGTCTGTGTATGTTTTTTTTTTTTTCTCTCAAAGCCGTGAGTCCCATTGACTGACATTATATTACTGACAGAATGGAACGGTTTGAGTTAAAAATCTTTGTTTGTGTTCTACTGAAGAAACAAAGTCACCTATATTTTGGATGCCCTGGGGGTAAGCAGATAAACATCAAATTTTCATTTTTGGGTGAACTATCCCTTTAAGGTTACTTGCATGCAATTATACATAATTAATTGTTACTATAATAGTAATTATATGTAACAAAGACACCTTAAAATAAAATGTTACATAATATTATACCCATTCCTCCTCAGCGTCACATGATCTTTCAGAAATTATTCGAATATGCTGATTTGCTGCTTAAGAATTGTTTTTTTATTTCATAAAATACTGATACCAAACTTTTGAACAGTAGCGTTCCTCATCACCTTTTCACAATGCAGATCCTTGTAAAATGCATTGTCCAAAATGGCCAAAAGAAATCGACTGAATTCCATATAATTACAACACTCTTATTCAAATGAACCCTCATATGCGTGTAGAATTGTGTCTAATTTGGTTATGTTTTCAAAATCGGGAAAAAACCACCATTAAGAATTGGATCTTTTTTCTATTTATGAACTGAACTTTGTATTCACTAGTCCACAGCTCCACAAGCTGTTGAAACAGAATAACAGGAAGAGGAATTAACTGAAGTGCAATTCTTAGAAATTAAACAGAGGAATTTCTAGTTTGACAACAACAAACAAACAAACACACGAAGATATGACTAATTTGACCATATTTAAATCCATATACAAGTGCTGGGAAACAAATAAATTTTTTTAATCGTGACTAAATCACATGATTTTCTGCAATTAAATCGCCATATGATGCAGTCATATGATGCGTTTTCAAGTTTTCCTTTCTCTTTGGAGTGTTAAAAGCTGTTTGTGCATAGATGAGATCCCTAAAGTTTCAAAGACTAAAGTCTCAAACCCAAAGAGATATTCTTTATAAAAAGTTATGACTCGTCCATGCCCCCCTAAAACGGCTCATTCAAACACGCCCCCACATCTACATGTGGAAATTTGCGTAATGCCGCCTAAACGTTCCTGCAAAGAAAGAGTGGTTTCAGTAACCACAGTAGTGTTGATGCAGCCATGTCAGGGAGACGTTGTGTGCTTCTATGCGAAAGCAAAAGCACTTTATTTGGCCTTCCAAAAGTAGATGCAATTAGGAATCATTGGTTAAGATGAGTTTACAACACAACAGCACAACCCAAATGTTCGAATTTATGCAATGCATTTTATGGATGTCAGTTTTGTGAACCTAGTAGAGTGGCTATGCACAAAGGCTATTTAAAAAAAAAAAAAATAAAAAAAAAAAGGTCAATTCCAACTTTGCTATGACAATCTGGCGCATCTGAATCAGCGACTGCAGGTATGTTTTGTTATTAGTTCAAGTATTTGCTATTGACTGTTCAAATGCGTTTTGTGCGTAACACGTCGTGAGTGTGTGTGTGTGTGTGTGTGTGTGCACACTTGTTGGAAGGAGGGGCTTTGTTGAAAACAACGCGTTTGAGAGGCGGGGCACAGAGGAACAACAATAATATACAGTATTTGAAAAATAATGTGTTTTTTGAACATTAAAACATGTCAACATATTCTGTTACACCAAATAATGATATTTAAAACAGCATCATATGACCCCTTTAAAAGCACTGCTATATGAACAAAAGTGCAATAACATTTGGTTTGCAAACACTTTAAATTAGGTGCTTTTTTTTTTTTTTTTTTTTTTTTTAACAGCAGTACACATTTTACATAGTAGCAGTTAAAAAAAAAATTATGGTAAATCGCAAAATGCATGTAATCAAATTAAATATAAAACCAAAGCTATTTGCCACTGCAAGGGCATTAATGTTTTTATAGAAAATATTTTATAGTTTGTTATAAAAAAACAAGTTATGCTCAGAGTCCAGAGCCTTGATCATGACTTTATAATGGGGCACCTGCGCTATCACGAGACCCAACGCAACAGAGTGCGACGCAGAACAACACTTGATGGGAGAGTGCAGGTGGGTAGAGACTCGTTTGTGCGGGATGCGGGAGAATAAGTGAGTACTCACACTAGGAACTTTACTCACACTAAGATTTCATCATGCCCGTAATGCCTGATAAAGCAGGTTTGTGAATGCAGTGTTGCTTTGTGTTCAGCGTTACCAGGGAAACCGCTATTTAATGCTCCAAAAGCAGCACCTAGTGGCAAAGAATGAATTTGTATTTTCATTCAGACTATATGCGCTACAACTAATTTGACAGTCGTTTAAACGGAAGTTTTGTATCCGACTAGTCTAAAAGCTAGAAACCCCCCAAAAATGGCAAAAAAACAAAAAACAACAAAAAAAAAGTGTCTTTGCATCTTTGCATCACACTGTCAAATCCCTCAATGAAATCTGCTAAAAATAGGTCACGATTTTGCCGTATGCTTGCCTCACGTTATCATTTCATTTTTGGCAGTCGTTAAACAGAAAATAAGGAAGAGCAGGGACGTGCACAGGAATTTTGAGGGGCAGTTGCTCTGACCTAAAAAAACGCGCTCGGCAGGAACTGAAGTCACCGGTACGCAGAGAGATAACTACAAACAAGCAGACCGTTTCGAAGAGAGCCTGGAAATCCCGCACCACCCCCGAAGTGGGTCTTTGTTTAGAGGAATAGACGGCGCGGATGGGATCGCGGACCGCAGCGGCGGGTTGTAGTGTATGACATGATTGACCTTTGCTGGCTT
The DNA here is from genome assembly GCA_036784905.1 of Acrossocheilus fasciatus. Lineage (NCBI taxonomy): Eukaryota > Metazoa > Chordata > Actinopteri > Cypriniformes > Cyprinidae > Acrossocheilus > Acrossocheilus fasciatus. The sequence goes on along the minus strand of CM071948.1, from coordinate 25,474,445 downwards.
TGGCTAGCCTCCAAGCATACATGCCTGTATTGAATATGATTACGCATCGCTCCAGTAGAGTTATTGTAAGCCAATTTGACATTACACAGTTTACACACAATTTTTCCGTTTCCTTCTAATTTAAAATAATCCCACACCTTGCTGGTTCTTCGCTGGTCATTTCGAGCTCGCAGCAACTGACCAGAAGAAAAGGCATGCGACGTCTGAGGTAAAAATATAGTTTCCGCCCAGATACGCTTTTAAAAATATTTATATATTTAAATATTTTGATATTTATTATTTTTCAAAAGTTTTATTTTAGCTTGTTGTTAAAATGTTTTAAATGTAACGTTAAAATGATGTTAATTTTTTTCTTTCGTGTAATCGACTACTTATTTCAGTGTCGACTAGCAGGAGCTGTACGGTTTAGTCGACCCGCACATCCCTAATTCAGACCAACCCGAAAAGACCAACAAGTGGGCGGGCAATATGCTAATGTTTCATGTTGATGTCAACATGGGATGTGTTTTAAAAACTTATGAACTTTCAGATTTAAAACTTTGCAGGATGTTTTCATTCACTTAGAGCTGTGTTACACACTGCATGAAAGGTAATTTTCAAAAATCCATAATAGGGGCACTTTAAAATTACAATAAAAAGAATTAAAATCCTTCTGGTGTACTTAAGCAGTTTTACCAATAAAATTTGTCTTGTTTTCATCTAAGCAGATGAGTTTGAGGGTTACATTTGAAAGATATTTAGTACGTATTTACAAATCTAAATGTTCGCTCACCTTTTGTGTGCTGAGTTTCTTTTCCCCTCCTATGGAGAGTCCCGTCCCTTTGCTTTCTTTCCAGGGATAGAAGCCAGAATGAGGGGAAGTGGGCAGCCGGTGGGGTTTGGAGGACGGAGAGGAGCCGCTGCTCTTGCGTTTCTTCCCCAAAGCCTTGTGATCAAAGCTGGCCACCCTGCCATGCAGTCCTGAGTCCACTCCTCGGCTGTGCGGGGCAGCGTCTGGTGGCGAATGGTGGCTCGGGGGATGAGTCCTCTTAAAGGCCCACGAGGATGGCGTGTGGGAATCGGAGGCTGCGAGTTGGGGACGCGGCTTGCTTCCCGGTGAGAGAGAGCCATTGGTTTGTCCGTGAGAGGCTGACGGTGGCGTTTTGCTGATGAGGGGCCGCCCCTTGTTCTGAGACACACAATTCTTGTCCGGGCTGACAGCGTCCGATTCTTCCAAAGAGACTTTCCGTTTGCGCAGAGCAGCAGCGTCCGGTGTGGTCGTCCGCTCTGCTTCCCTGAGACGCAGCTGCTGTTTGTTGGGGCGGCCGGATGAGTTCTTGGGCCGACCGGGGCCCGACTGAGCGGGGGCTCGACCGAGTTTAGAAGGTGGGGCCGTTGACTGGCCGCCCCCAGAGTTCTCGGATTGACTGTAAGCCTTGCTGGTGGAGGAACTCTGTGGGTTTGTCTCCTTGCCTGGTCCGTGGGAAGAGTAGAAGGAAGTCTTGAGAGAAGTCGAATTGTGACTTCCTGCTTTCTGTTTGGAATGCTGGGAAATGGAGGAAGGAGAGGCAGGAACGGCTGCAGGCTTGGCTGGGGGACTCTGGGAGTGAGGATCTGATGCTTGAGGTATTTTTCTGCGAGTAGGAGAGGAATCAGGGGACGTGAGATGAAACATTTACTTTTGCATGCAGTGCAGGGAGTAAAAACACAGCTTTGTCAAACAGAAACAGGTTAGGGATTGAAGCACTAATAGAGATTAACCATAAAGCTACTGGATCAGGCTGAGCAAGTGATCTGTAAGTGAATCTTATGAAACCTGTCGAGAACACGTCCTGATCACATTCCAACCCAAAGTCAAATGACAAAAATGTTTTTTAGGACAATTAGGTTTTTTGCATTGTGTATTGTTACAAAAATGAAACGCATTCCCCCAATTTATATTATTGCAATGCATCTATTGTTTTACTTGAAGTTTCTGTAATACAGCCATTTGTTAAAATGAGCACAAATAAATACAGTACAAATGCATAGTACCTTGATTAGCTCTTAAATAATTTAAAATCTTATTTAAAAAATGTATTTAAACATTTTAATTAAAATATTTTTTTACTCATTAAAGTAATGCAAATTTATGAAAGGTCCTTAAATTTAAATAAATTCTAAAACAATAAATAAAAACAAGCTCTGATGACTTCATGCAAAACCAGGGTGAAATATTACTTGGACATGTTTGTAACAGGTTTCATAATGCATCTGGATTTCTTTTATATGTGATTTTTTGTGATTCTTATCCTTGTTGATTCTCATTGCTGTAATACAATTATTACAATCAGAACAAAAAGTAAAGGACAATAAATAATACCATGATGAATAAATGAGTATATATCAATAGGTTTTAAATGCTTTTACTATATTTCAACATTTTTTCATATGCAATAATGCAAGTATGAAAAAAGGTCTTAAAAGGGATAGTTCTGTCACAAAATCTGTCATTAATTACTCACCCTCATCTCAATCCAAACCCGTAAGATGTTCATTCATCTTCGGAACGGACACGTTTAAGACCCAGAAAGGTAAAGACATCATTAAAAAATTCAATGTGATGTCTTTGGACACAGAAATTATTTTGTAAAATTAAGGTTGAACCACTGATGTCACATGGACTATTTTAATAATGTCCTTACTACCTTTCTGAGCCTTGAACGCGTCCGTTGTGTTGCTGTCTATGCAGGGTCAGAAAACTGTCAGATTTCATCAAAAATATCTTATTTGAGTTCTAAAAATGAACAAAAGTCTTGGTTTGGAATGACATGACAGTGAGTAATAATGACAGAATTTTCATTTTTGGGTGAACTATCCCTTTAATATACTTCTAAACTATACAACAATGAAAATCACATGACGTGTTTTGTGAGAGCTGTGCCTGCTTTCGAGCTTCTTGTTGACAACATCACCCCACTGTTTGTTTCTATGATAGGACATATGTAAGTCAAGCGGTGCTTACTTCCACAGATGGGCGCTGAGGTGACTCTCCACCATGGCACTCATGGCAGACCGTAGATGGTGCAACCGCCGATCGAAAGTGAAGACACCGTGACCCAGAGAACGACTCCCAAATGAACAAAGCTGTAGCAGAAAGGCCAAAGATTAAGACTAATACACTCTCTTTCACTCATTCAGTTAAGTCTGTTTGAGAAGTTACAGTCATGTAAAGACCACCGACAATGTCATGTAATGTCTGAAGCTCAGTTGAAAACTATGCAACTTTGCTAAGCAGTTACTAAGGGTTTATTCATCTCTCTATTATAGAGACGCTTGCCTAATACTTAAACTAGAACACACTTCTATAACTCTTATTGCCTGGCTACTGCATAATACTAAATGACACTGCGAAAGTATTTAGCTGTACCGCGGCTGGTTTGGGATGCCATGGAGTTGAGTGCCAGTCTGGGAGGTCATCATTCCCCTCTCCTTCGCTCTCATCACCTGAGATGTGGGCCTGGGTGAGAGGAGAGTGTGGCCATGTGCTGGCATCCTCCAGATGGGGTTTATCCTCCTCCACACTTTCAGACAATGTGGGTGTTCTGCAACACAAACAGATGAACAGAAGCAAACAGGCAGTTAAGACTATTAGCAAAAACACAAAATATACATTAACAATAACAGTTCACTTCGAGTATGTATTGTATTCGCATAAATACATCTAATTTATATTTATAATTTTATTATAATTCTAAATATAGTGTGTGTGTGTGTGTGTGTGTGTGTGACCTTGGACCACAAAACCAGTCTTAAGTCGCTGGGGAATATTTGTAGCAATAGCCAAAAAAAAAAAAAAAAATTTTTTTTTTAAATATATTGAATATTTGGCTTGATATAATAAATTATAAATATATTATTTATAATTTATAGCAGTTACACTAAAAAAAAAAAAAATTATAATTTTTTTTTTTTAAACTGTTTCTATTTTTTTTTTTGTATTGATGTTTCTAACCTAAATGCAGGGCTGTTCGTCAGAGGTCTCCGGCAGACAGGGGGTACAGGTGCATCTCTGGGAGGTTCTGGGCTTACAGTCGGAGCAGCTGAACTCTCTGGGGCCTGAGATACCCGATCACGAGCCTTCGAACTCATCTTCAGCTCTGCCACCAGCTGGTCAAAGTTTTTACTCCTGCCTTGCACCTTCCTGCGCTGATGAATGGAATGAATCTGGAGGAGAGATGATGTTTTGTTTTTGACAGAAGACTTGCAGCACATTTTCAGTGAATCTAATTCATAAAACTTATGCTAAATGATGAGTGTAAGTGCTTTCATCATGAACTGTGGTTCTGGATTTTATAGAATATTAGGCACTGAAAAGCCTTTAAGGGATTGTGTAGTTTTAATAAATAATTTAGAGGAAGTGCTCAAACTTATGACTGCACAAGGCAAACAATATGTTATTCCCACTTTACGCCCCAAAAATCATTTTATATAACACTTGTGTGCCCTAGATTTTGAACATCATCTAGCTGTGGAGCCGGACATTTATTCTGCCTTTATTTCTTAAAAAAACAAAACAAATGCATGATATCAATTATACACAATAACTTTGAGGTTGAAAACTGTAAATATTCCATGATTTTAATCGATTTTTTAGTTACCCTAAAAACAACTTCATAATCCGTCCATATATTATCACACATAAATATGAGAGCAGTAAGAGAGGTCATAATATTATTTTATCAATTAGATATTTTGTTTTTTTATTACCGACTATCACGCAAAATTTCTCATGAAAGTTCCTGTGCAGAATTTATTATCTATTACAATGTTTTAGTAAATAAAAATAAAAAAACTATATGAATTATTGCCGTTTATATATTGTTATATCTGTATTTTAGCTAACAGGCCATGTCATGCTACTGAAATGAAGTGAGGCTTTTCCTGTAATCCCTTCCGCATTTCCTGTCAGTCATGTCCGCTGAACTTCCTGTCTGTCTACACACTGAAACCAGCATCCACTGAATGGCTTCAATGCTCTGAAGGCGAGATAGATTTTCACTACTACCACAAGACAGCAAAAAAAAAGAAAAGAAAAAAAAAGCAACAATTCTACTTTCCAGAATATTCTGGGACTGAATGAAGATCAGTACTTAAGACATGTTCACTATGATATGTTAAAGTGGTGGTCCACTCACATTGCAGGTCAAAAGTCGAGTACAAACTTTCTTTCTCTCAGGGTCCAAAACACCACAGTGCTTGTCAAGGTCACATTCTTTTTCTGCAGAAAATGAGAAAAAGCAATTTTTCCACACATATATATACACACTCTGTTCTGGTTTTAATGCAAATGTAGCCTAATGTTGATTATCAAACAAAGGGCCTCAGTAAGAACTTACTGGAGACCATTTTGTACGTTCTCGGCCCACGGAGATGTCCGGAGGTAACAGGGGCCGAGGCAGCCTCGCCTCTCTGGGATTGAGGCCTCTCAGTTGAGGAAGGCCGGTTGGGCGACGGGCCTCCGTGTGGCCATGGGGGGTCTCTGTGAGTAGGGGGAGGGGAGCACCGCGTGGGTTCGATGGGAGGGGGCTGCTTAAAAACAGCTGATTCTGAATGACCCGAGTTTGAAGGTGAGTGCCTAGTGGAAAGATTGTTATATATATAAATAATACAGATTGTATATGATGCTAATAACCACAGATTACACTGTCCTGCATCATATTTGCTGAATGAATACTTGTTTCTTACTAATTTTGAGATGCTGATTCCAAAAACAGTCCTTGTTTTGCTGTAGCACATCATTTTGTATCTTTTTTTTGCTTTCAACAACCACTTGTAAAGTAAAGTCTTGTACTGTCACTTAGTCACCAGAAAAAAAAAAACTGCCACAAAAACATGATTCCTGTCTTCATCTGAGCCAGGTTACAACTGAAACAATAATGTATAGAAAATTGTTTCAGAATCATTCATACATTTGAAAATCTTCAAAGTCTTGAACAAATAAACTCTCATTTGATTTTCATGTGTATGAATGATTTCGAAGACATTATTTTATGCCTAATCCTGATTTCCACTTTTCCCACTCCTTTGCAGACTGTAAGTGCAAGTATACATTTTGAATACTTCTTTTGTCATTAAAACTAAAACTTTTTTTGTTATTTTGATAAGTTTATTAAAGGGATAGTTCACCCAAAAATGAAAATTCTGTCATTAATTACTCAGCCTCATGTCGTTCCAAACCCGCAAGACATTTGTTCATCTTCAGAACACAAATTAAGATATTTCTGATGAAATCAGAGTTGCTATTTTTATTTTCTTTAAGCACAAACTGTATCCTCGTAGCTAAATAAATTTAATGTTGAACCACAGATGTCCACTGGACTATTTTAACGATGTCCTTACTACCTTTCTGGGCCCTGAATGTGTCAGTTGTGCCGCTGCCTATAGAGGGTCTGAGAGCTAAGAATATCTTAATTTGTGTTCTGAAGATGAACGAAGGTCTTACGAGTTTGGAATGACCTTTTTGGGTGAACTATTTCTTTAAAGTGGATACATACATATATATAATTTTGTAAGGGAAAAAAAACAAACACTGAACTCTTCATAATCAAATTAGGATTACACTTCAGACCCTCTTTTAACATTAACATACATTATCAGATTAGTAAATCTTACCAAACTCCATCTTTCGGAGGTTTCGAGTGTCTGAACTGAGGCGGTGTTGAGGGAGATTGCGGAGACGCCCTCGGCGGCCCAACGTTTTGGTTCCTGGCACTCCAAGAGGAGGCTCCGAGGGAGGGCGGGGTGTGTCCATGACGGGGCCTCTGCTGCTGAGGTGGAGGTGGGGTGGAGCGGAGGTGTGCATAGAGCTTACCCAGAGGGCCGTGTCTCCTCTCGCAATGCTTCTCGAACGCTTGAGGCTTCACCACCTGACTGCAGTGACCGCAAACCACCAGATAGAAGTCATCGTGGCCAGGATAATGACCGAAGATGGACATATCTTCAGAAGCATAGCAAACAACAGGGAAAATTAGCTTTGTTTGAAAAATAAAATTACAGAAAAGGTTTCCAAAAGCACTCAAAGAGAAAGATTAATTCTGTGTGGGTGTATAAAGCATGGTTCGAAAACTCAAGCTACAGAAAATGTTGTTTCAACAGTGCCTACTAGTAGTAGTCCAATTTTTGATCATCTTAAGGTTATCAGCATTGGCTGAAAACATTGCTAGTTGCACAATTAATTTAAAACTTCTTTAATAAAACTAAAATTAGAAGAAGAAAAAAAAATTATATTATACAGATAACATGAAAAATATATTAGCGCCGCCAACATATAACGCTGTTGTGCTTCGGGCATCCCAAGTTCATGGACCTTTCCCATCCCTCCCCCCTCTCTTTCTCCCACTTCACTTCCTGTCTACCAACTGAACTACCAAAATAAAACAGTAAAAAAAAAATCCCCCAGCAAAAATAAATCTGTAAAAATAATGGTTGACCTTCTTTGGCATAACTGAAAAAACAAACTACAGTTCATCATTAAAACCCTTTCAGAGAAACATTAAATTTGAAGGGATTTTACAAAGAGGATGAAAATATAGGCCTTAGAATAGGTGCACAGGTTGACCAATATGGGAATTCCAATGGTTGACGCCAAAATTGAGAGAAGGCTGGTTTATGGCTGATATAAGGCCGATAGTTTGAATTCAAGTAAATTGCACTGTGGGTAATTTACCTGAATTCACCCTATAACACTGTAATAATAGCTCTCTTGAACTTAAACTACTAAAATTAAACGACACATGAACTTGAATTTCACAAAGGAACATGTACAGGTGCATCTCAAAAATGTCATGAATATCATGAGTTATTTTTTTTTTGTAACTCATTTCAAAAAGTGAAACTTTCATTTTTTTTGTTTTGTTTTAATTTTGATGATTAGAGCTTACAGCTCATGAAAGTAAAAAAATCCAGCCTCTCAAAATATTAGAATTTCCTAAGATCAATCAAAAAATGATTTGCAAAACAGAAAAAGTTCTTTAAAGTTTGTTCATTTATGCACTCAATACTTGGTCGGGGCTCTTTTTGCACAAACTCCAGCATCAGTGAGGTGTGGGGTGGAAGCAATCAGCCTGTTGCACTGCTGAGGCACTATTGAGCCTTCAGCTCGTCTGGATTGTTGGATCGACTGTTTCTCATCTTTCTCTTGAAAATATCCCATAGATTCCATATGGGGTTTACATCAGGCATGTTGGCTGGCCAATCAAGCACAGTAATATTGTGGTCAGCAAACCACTTGGAAGTGCTTTTGGCACTGTGGGCAGGTGCTAAAGTCCTGCTAGGAGAGGAAATCAGCATCTCCATAAACCTTGTCAGCAGATGGAAGCATAAAGTGCTCCAAAATCTCCTGGTAGACAGCTGCATTGACTTTGGACTTGATAAAACACAATGGGCCAACACCAGCAGATGTCACGGCACCCCAAATCATCACTGTCTTCGGAAACTTCACACTGGACTTCAAGCAGCTTGGATTCTGTGCCTCTCCACTCTTCCTCCAGACCTTGATACCCAAATGAAATGCAAAATTTACTTTTATCTGAAAAGAGGACTTTGGACCTCTGAGCAACCGTCCAGTTCTTTTTCTCCAGCATTTTAGTCAATCTCTGCAAGACAGACTTTTTAGGATAGGAAATGGAATAAAAATGAGCTCCTAAATCTTACTGCCAGATTCTGGAAGAGAAATTCTTCAAACAGTGGTACAAGAGGATGTGATGCTGGTCCTTCAAGAGTCACTCTCAACTTATCTGTCCATAAAGCCTATACAAAAATCAGTCTTCGTGTATTTCACAACACTTCAGCATGTTATTCTTAAGTGAGGGTTATTTTTTAGCATTTTTTACCCAAGCAAGGTCTCTGAGAACCTGACACTTTGCACTTCTGGAGAGTCCAGGAAGGTTGCAGTTCTGGAAAATGGTGGCGCTGGAGACTAAATGATTCCTAATGGTTTCACACCTAATTCTTCACCTTAATTCTTGTGCAGTTAACGTGTCTTTTCTTCTCCACCTGTTTTTTCTGACCCTGCTGACCCAATGAGCATTTTGCTGCCCAATGGTCATGCCTTAACTTTACTAATTCTATTATTGCATCCTTCTCATGGCCATTTCATTTTTTTTTCTTTTTGTCTGAGTTCAATCTCTTTTTTTTTGGCTCATTTTATCTGTAAAAGAAAACCTGCCTAATAATTCAGCACACCTGAAATAAGGAATTTTTGACTTTCAGCCTTCATAGACAATTATATATAACTTAGAAATGATTAAACACAAAATCAATAGTAGTTAAGATTGATGTGGTTTGGAATTGGCAAAATGTTCTTGGAAAAAAAAAAAGAAGAAAAGGACCAGAATATCAACTTGCCTAATAATTCTGCACACAGTGTATACCAGTCCTGCACTAAATGGGCTTATGTTAATACTGCTTTGTCCCACTGAAATCAAAAGAAAATATGTAACGCCTACCCTCTTTCCTCAGTGTCATGGTTTCCACCATTTTTTTGCCATTCTTGCTGTATTCATCTCCATCGGACCCTATGAAAAACGGTTGGAGTAAGTTTATGTTAGAACAGGTATATAAAACATGACCATTATAGAAGAACAGATTTCCATGCATTATCATCATTGCTTTAGCAACACAGCTCACATGAGCATCTTATATAAATCCAACCTTCTAAACCCACTATTCCAATGGGCTGTAACCATAGAAACCTTGAGAAGGACGTGTGCCCTCCAATAATCAGACCTATAATGGGCTCTTCTAAGGTGGACTATATTTGGTTCAGAATGTGTGGTTACAGTCTTATATGCAATATACTGAGTCAAAACTGTGAGGAAAAGGGGCCCATGTTGAATTAAGCATACTGTGGCGTTTAATGAGAGTCTTAATATGAGATCCAGTCAATAGTTCAGGTTTTATTTCCCAAGATTTTCAGTGTAGAATGCAATCTGTGCCATGAACTGGTCATCTGTGAAGCACACAAGCTCTTCTGTGGGTGGGGCCAAAATAAAAACTACCTGCATATGATCCCTACACTATGAACTGCTTTGATAACGTGCCCGCAGACAAAAGGAGATTAGTGGTTTAGAACGGAGCGCGTTCGTTTCATTTGAAGTTCCAAAACGAACGCGGAACACGTTCTATTATGACGACACTGATCAGAGAGAGAGCGCAAGCGCGTGACCCGGCCGGCGCTAGGACCCCGCATGTTCTTTGTTTGGGTAACATGGTTCGGGATGCCGTGCCTTTTCCACGAAAAATAAAGCACATCCGTGAGACTTTTTGGTGGGGGATGGAGAAATAGCGGCGACGAAGTGCTCACTCACCCTCCGATGCTGTCAGGTTGGCTCTTTCCGTCCAAACGCTCCAGCTTTGGCCCACGAAATCATCGAGACAAGGCACCCGCCGTTCCAGAGCAGCCATTACTTTAACTGCGCGTTCACGCACCGCCATCATCACTGCGCGGCAAGGCGCTGACGTCACATTGCGCGCTCCCGTGGGCGGAGGGGGAACACTCGTGTGCGCGCACTTGTCATGCTAAATGTAGATTTTTTTTCATGTGGTTTTTATTCAATTTATTTGCATTATTAATACTTTAACAGTACTTTTATAGGACGAAGCCTCAAACCCTTTACAGACGTGTAATGCAAATTGAGTACATTATGAAATTGAATAGAAATATTTCACATTATTATATGAAAATATATTTTACTTCACATAAAATAATACCTTTTATAAGCGTTGTGGCATTTTCATGAAAATTGTGACCCTGGACCAAAAAACCAGTCATAAGGGTCAATTTTTCGAAATTGAGATTTATACATGAATAAATAAGCTTTCCATTGATGTATGGTTCGTTAGGATAGGATCATATTTGGCCGAGATACAACTATTTGAAAATCTGGAATCTGAGCGTGCAAAAAAATAATATTGAGATAATCGCATTTAAATTTGTCCAAATGAAGTTCTTAGCAATGCATATTACTAATTAAAAATTAAGTTTTGATATATTTACGGTAGGAAATTAACAAAATGTATTCATGGAACATGATCTTTACTTAATATGCTAATGATTTTTGGTATAAAAGAAAAATCGATGATTTTTGACCCAAACAATGAATTGTTGGCTATTTCTACAAATATACCCGTGCTACTCATGACTGGTTTTGTTTCTCCAGGGTCAAAATTAAGCATATAGAAAACAAATAAAAAATCTTAATGGTTCTAAAATAGGCTTCATTTTGTCTCTGTTCTGCAGTAGCTGAATTAGTACCTTATTCAAGACTTCATATCATAAGCAATGCAATGGTTTGTAATTTTGCCTTTGTTTTTTGTTTTTTACCTTCGGCCCAAAAGAAACATGTACGTGACACCAGTGTAATTTAGTTGTTGGATTTATTATGTTTACAATACTACCATCTAGTGGTTATGTAGTAAACAGCAGCCTTTTGGAAATAAAACACGAACCAATATATACAGCTCTCCTCTTTTAATACAAACCAGAACTGCAAACAGCCTTGTGGAGATATTTTCCTTCTGAATTTAGGATACAAATAAAACACAACAAAAATGTGGCCTATATTTGCCAAAAGTCACAACCAAATTTGAGGATCGCTCCAGGACAAACATTAGTCACCATGTGACCCGAGGAAAGACTTAAAGATTTTTTAAATGGCACTTATGTTCCTCTTTTCAAATCACAATTATACACAAACCTCTTTTCCTATAATCATTTATATTAATAATTTAATGTGTTAAAGTCTACTTATGTTGATTAAAAAGTTTAGATGCAGCACTGAATAGTTTCATTTTAGGATTAGAACAACTACTGAGGATATTATAATAATAATAATAATGAAAAAAAAGCTTGACAATTTAGATCGAAACAATTTGTTTTTACCAGAACATAAACTGCCCACAGACGATCACTATTACTGAACAATCATTCTATTTTTTTAAGATTTAACTAAACGCAATCCCCCACAAACATTTCTTTCTGTAAAAAATAAGATGGTAAAACATGCTACAGATGCACAAAATTAAATGTTTTTTTCTGTAAATAAACATCAACCCATGTGATACAGACGCTTCATTAACAGTGTAAAGTCACTGCCAAATACAAATAATGACAACATGACTACTCCAAACAGTAGAAAAACATTCAAACAAGCGTTTCATTCTGTTGAACAATGTCTAGTGTTGAATAGTTAACATTTTTCCTGATAGCAAATGAAATATGGCCTTTGGCGTAGTCATTTTTTTTTACCAAATACCACTTCAAAAAGAGTCAACTCAGAGAATTCACACAAACGTTTAAAATAAAGGTTACAGATGAAATATCAGAGGCTTTATGGCTGAAACTAAGACGAATTTTTCAGTTTGTCCTTCCCTGACAAATGTAAGGTGACTCAGATGTGGCTGTGGAAAAACATCCTATCGAGAACAAGGCACTTAAACCAATAAATAGTTATTAAAAACTACAAGGAACGACGAGTTTTAAATGTCTAGAGCTAGATATTAGTGTGCTAGTGTTTTAAGTGCTCAGAGAAATTTCAGCTGCAATGTCTGTTTCTCATGAGATCTGATTGTAGTGGACATTTAGAGTTACTGAAATGCAGGTCGTCTTTATATCAAATTAGACAAATTAATAATAATGAAAAGCATCAATAACCTAGAACAGGTTTACTTCTAAGTTGTAATTGAAATGCTACTGGTCTAATAAAATTTGGTTTCTTTTTTACCTGCTTTGACAAAATTAGCTTCTGAAAGTGCCATTAAACAGACACTAAAATAAAAAAAAAAATAAAAAATATATATATATCCATAAAGAATTCAGCTTAGAGCATTTATAATGTAGTGAACTGCAATGCATGATGCTAGAAACGAAGCTTTTGCATATCAAAGTGTGGTTTCTTTTCAACATGTGTCGGCATGAACAAACGGTGATGTCCTCTGCTTTACGAACAAATGGAGAGGAGAGGAAGGAGCCCGTCTTGTCTGATTAGGAGGTGGAAACGCCCCCCTCTGTGTTGGCCGGTGGATTGGTCGGCTTGTGAAATGGAGTCTCCTTGTAGATGAACCAGCAGTTTCCTGCCCACAATATCAGGTTTAGGAATCCGAAGAGCTGGAAGATGCAGAAAAGAGAAAGATACATGTAAGACTGTATCATTTACTTGCAAATAAATTACTAGAAGGAGAATGATAATGTCACCACAATGGACTACATTTTTCTCCCATTGAGATTATTTTTAAAATGTGATGCAAGCAATTTTGACACATGAGCTGCAAGTCACAAAGCCAAAAAAGAAGACTGATACAGAAGAAGAAATTGTTGAATAAAGTTTGTTTTTGTGTTTAATTACAGACTATTTTAATGATGTCCTTACTACCTTTCTGGCAGTGTTGCCAAGTCCACAGTTTTTCTGCAAAATTTGGCTACTTTAAAACTATTGCCGTGGGTTCTTTTTCGTGTTTGTGGGTTGAAGTGACCCCAATAATGTTATATTTAGCCCATGGAATGTGAATTTTAGCAGGGGAACCCCCATAAAACGTGTATTTTGGCAATTGAGCGGATTTGTTGTGAAAACCTGGCAACCCTGCTTTCTGGGCCTTGAAGGTGTGAGTTGCATTGCTGTCTATGTAGGGTCAGAAAACTCTTGGGATTTCATCAAAAATATCTTAACCTGTCTTCAAAATATTAATGAAGGTCTTGTGGGTTTGGGACGGCATGAGGGTGAGTAATTAATGACAGAATTTTCATTTTTGGGTGTACTAACCCTTTAAAACATATAATGCAATGCAATACAATGATGTAAGAAATAAACTTTCCTTCAAATCCTGTATTATATATATCATACTCGCATTTTAAAACAAGTTTTCCAATAAATGAAGTAAACCTAAGCTGATTCAGTCCAGTAAGTGATCATCTTGAAATTTTACTAATAATATAAAGCTTACTCTTATATTTACTTCATAAAAATCATTAAAAATGTCACAGGAAGACGACATGTGAACCAAAACTAAAACGTGTGAACTATCAATCAGACAACAAAAGGGATGTAGTAGATGGTGTGCAACAGGTTTTATATATATATATATATATATATATATATATATATATAAAAGCCTTAGAAATGTATGTATAAAATATAAACAATTAGGTTAGATTAGTAGATTAAACATTTGTCCATAATCTATCAAATAATTAGTTTGTAGGTTTGTACAAAACCAAAAGGCAGTAAAAGTAGAACATGTGAACTCTATAATGAATACATAGCCCACATAATAAAACAAATATTGCATAATTAAATGTGCTAGATATTAACCAGGCTTAATTCTAAACAAATTAGAGCAGAACTAACAGTTAGTAATCGTACTTACCACAGAGGAGTTGAGACGGCCCATTGAAGGGTAGGTCTTCGGTGCACACTTATCTTGAGCCAGACATTTCTGTATTAACACTTCAGGATTCGTAGCATTTTTGACATCTGTTAAACCCTTTCCCCAGGCTGAGGAGCAAACCAGCCACAAGAAAGCAAAGATCCCAGTAACAATCAGATCCTGGAGAGAAAACAGGAAAGTTTGGGATATCAATCTTTGTTCATGGAAATGGCAGGGATACAGATATTTTGATAAAGTGGCTGTCAAAAGGAAAAGCACAAAAGTAGGCCAACAGATGAAAGAAGATCATAGCCTGAGAAGATTTGAGTAGCACAAGTGTCACTTCCAAGATGTACAACATTCACAATGGATAATTAATGTTTTCTGTTCAAATTTAAATTTCATTTCATTAGTGAATTGATTAATGTAAAAAATGCACAAATTAAAATATATATAAACATAATGAATATGCAATATGAGATTTTATATGGATATGTTCATTTGTAAATGTGTATATCGCGGTAAAGTTTCAAGTTTTTAAAAAATATTTGTTTTATTTGTGCAATGTAAAAAAAAAAATTACAATTCTGTAATTGGATGAAGGGCTTTGTTAATACTTCGGAAAAGTTTGCAAATAAGTTATTTAAATAAAAAAAAATAATAATGTACACAAAATTAATTAAATAAAGCTCTTGTTTGCAACCATATGTATGGCTATATAAAAATATGTAAATGTCTACTGGGGAGAAAAAAAAAAAAAAAAAAAAAACACCTCACATTGGTTGGCCACAAAATAATAATTTAGAAATCCTCACTAAACATTTTCATTTTTATTTTAAATTTTCACAAATATTCTGCTTCACAAAGATAATTTTGTTCCAAACGTTTCATGATATTCATGACAAGTGCATTTAAAAATGCAATACAAAATAACTCCACTGATATTAATGACGTTCAAACTAATCGCAGTAATATTTCCAAAGGAAAAAAAAAAAAAAAAAAAAAAGGAGCGATGACTCACAATGGTGGGGCCACGGTTAGACTCCCTGTAAACCTGCTGGTAGCCCAAGTACAGGATGATGGTGAAAGTACAGTACAGAAAGTCCAAGACGCCCACACAGACGAAGAACTCAGCTGAGGAGGAGAAGTCTCCCTGCAGGTGAGTCACGTTCGTGCTGCCATTGCAGTGAGGAATCAAATATGGCTGACTCGGGAGCCTGGTAAGTGGAAGTCACATGTTTACTAGGGCTCAATTTATTGTCTTTCCAGTTAACATTCACTTTCTTCAATCAACATACATACTCATTACTCATTCCATGACTAACAGCAGGACATCATTTTAACAAGACAAAACAAAGAGACACTTTCACTTAGAAATAATTTACAGTAGAGTTCTGGATGCTTTACCTAAAAGGATATCCAAAATTAGCAGTAATTTCTTTTGTAACTCCACATTCAAGAGTGAACTGAGTGGATCCAACATAACCACAAGTGGTGGCAAAGGCACAAATGCTGAAGACCTAAAAACAACAATCAACATAATTAGACATTTAGAAAATAGCATTTTTACATTTCTACAGATCAGCTGTCGGTCTGCATTTGGCTGTTTTGATATTATCAGCATTTTTATTAATGTTTTGAATTATTTTTTTCTTTTCTGTTTTCATTTTAAATATAATCGTGTTGTGTTTTTAGTAAGTTTTATTACTTTTTATTCATTTTTAGTTATTTTAGTACATCCAGTTTAACTAAATGATTTTTTGGTAACTAAATAGTAAAATAATTATTTATTTTCAGCAAGTTTGTGTAAGCAGTTTATGTGTGATCAATATATAAACTTTGTTGTGCATGAAATTATTTTCCAGAATCAAGGTGTAATTTTCCAGAATTTTCTGAAGCCTCAAAAGAAACAAACAGATGGAGTCCAATTAGTGACAGTTTAACATACACAAAAATTCACTTCAAAAACATGAATTCAGCATTTGCGTGCGGCAATACCTGATTTCACATCATAGTAAAAGTGCTGTCTTCATCCAGACAAGCCCTACATCTGTAAATGATCCTTCAACACTTTCGCCCTCTCTGACTCACACATATCCTGGCGCGTGGTTCGCTGCTTTCCTTTTACAAACGCTCCACTTCCACACAGGAAGTGGCTTCTGCAGACATTTGTGAGAGTAACTACAGTAGCGCACCTTTGATTTATAGATTTTGCTAGTGTTTTTTCCAGTGTTGTCTGAGCCAATCTTTGCTCTCTTTCCAAGGGGTTTTGCTGTGAAAAAGTGACAGGATCCATAGTAATCATGGAAAAGTAACTTTTAAGTGCCATACAGTGGGGCCAAATAACACTGTGGATCTTAGATTTAGCAAATTGTGAGGAATTAATAAGAAAATGCTTAATTTCTGTTATTATTTTTGCACCCTGATATCATTTCAAACCATAGGAGAGAATCTTCATTTTTTGGTGAACTATACCTTTAAGACAGCTCTACTCACAGCCCGAGTCAGTGGAAATGGAGCACAAATATTCAAACCAAGTTAAAGTTCAACCTTTCTTTTACATTTCAGCTACATATTAAAGAATTCCAAGGACTGTTTGATCACTGAAGTGTCCCTGTGGAACCCCGGTTTAAGAAACTAGCTGTTACACAAGCTGTTACACAGGAGAAACAATAGTGGGATGCAGAACTTCCCTCCAGAACAGAGTCCTTTGTGAGAATTCTATTTTCAATATGCTGCCGTTTAAAAATGGTGAATCCAATGATGAAATGTTTTTTTTGGGGGGGGGGGGGAGAATTTGGTTTTGGCAGGGTAGGTGATTTGGTCCAAAAACATTGTTTTCAAAAACATTTTTTTTTTTCACAACCTGATAGCAATCACTAAGTTAAGTGGTCTAAATTTATTTATATCGTCTGTGGAGGGTGTAGGACCATAAAATGTTCGTCCAATCAAAATGTTCCCTTTATTGTCTACACTGGATCCAGTATACAGATGCGCATTCGCTTTCTGACACAGTCCACACTCTCGAGTCTGTCGTCAGGACAAATGGAGTAAAAGAACGTTCGTTTTGACGCATTTGATATAAAAAGCTCGTTTGCGTCTTTGTACAGACATCAGAAGGATCCCAGCACAAGTAACAAGTGGACAGTTTATTTTTAATGGCACCCCAGATCGAGTCAGAGGATTGGTCGGAGCATTTTGTTTTGTAAAAGAGGCACAGTGCCATGGAGAGTTCACAAAGAAACATTTGTGGAAAGATGAAGCGATACTAGATCTGACTGCAGCCGCATCACAAACAGTAAGTAAATGATTTCATAATGCTCTGTCTGGAAATAACGGTTTTATTTTGATTATGTTGTCAAAACACTCACATGCAATAGTGAGGGGTGTTGATACAGTTTCCTATGCAATGACGTTAGCCAATCATAACAGTGGCCAATTACTGAAAAGCCTTAAAGGACACGCCCCTTAAAACAGGTCATTTCAGAGAGAGGGGCAGAATGAGGGTTGAAAATAATCATTTTTCCACATATTTGTTTTATTGTGCAAAAAAAAAAAAAAAAAAAAAACTTTATTAACATTATAAGTAAACCTCAGGGAACGTAAAATAATATTAAAAAAAATCCATGTCATGACCCCTTTTTGGTAATTTATATTTTCTTTAAAATAAATCTATTTTATATTATTATTATAAACATTAAATTACGAATTGTATTTCAAAAAAGGAAACCCTCACGCTATCCAATAAAAATTGTTTTCTCCTTTCTTTAAACCAGATATCTGATCCGGAGACACCTTGGTCTGTATTGCACCCCAAAATGATTGCAAAAATAGCCCTACATTTTTGCTGCCAAGAAAATCCAAGAGTGGGTGTGCGATCCTCACCCCGGCAAGACTTTGGCTTCGTTCCTGTTGAGCGTGCGGGGCAGGTGCTTAGCACAGAGAAGCACAGTGGGCCAGCTAAGGGTGCCTGGCACCAAACAGAACCACATGGTGTGCGGATGCCACGTTCACGCTGGAATGCACACCTACACGCAGCAAGTGACTATTAAAGAGCGCCTTTGTGTGAATGAACCGTCCATGCCACCACCGTCAACACGATCAGAGGTCAGTTTACCTGTTAGCATCCTCTCCATTGTTGCATTACTGCTGGGAGATCTGGGTTGTGGTGGTTAAAAGCAAAAACATCACTGCAGACACATGCTGATTTTGAAGGGAGTGGCTGACATTCTTGCTTTACAAGTAAAAAATGTGTCAAACCACCCATTTCCTCAGATTTTACGCAATTCAGGACAGTCTTGAGAAAAGTGCTTATGAAGGTATGTAAGCCATATCCTCCTCCACATTAAAGCACTTTTATGCAATTATGCAGTTTTAATGTTTTTGAAAGACATCTCTTATGCTTAACAAGGCTGCATTTATTTTTATAAATAAAGTAAAAACTGTAATATTGTGAAGCATTATTACAATTTAAAATAACTTTTGTATAGTTATATTTTTTAAAGTGTAATTTATTCCTGTTGTGGCAAAGATAACCGTGACCTGTGCAGGCAAAAGGAGTCGTTAATGCTTACGTGTTAATTTTGAGCTACACTCAAAAAAATCTGATTAGATTTTTCACAAAAATGAGTTCATTAAGCCCTCATCTAGCGATCCCAATGCTCCAAATAGTAATTAAACATCTAAAATGATCTTTATTTGTTTGTTTTCTCGTACTGTCCGTCATCCAAGACGCTTCCACCAGCACACAATCCCGATAAATATACACATATACGCAGATTTACAGTATTTAAGTATTCACGCAAATCATAATATCTTAAGTGAACGTTTAGGTACCTGTTGGGGAAAAACATGTGACGTGTAACATTATATTAGATCCATGCATTACAGTTTTTGTATCTGTTCTTATTTATAATAAGCTAAATAGCTATATTGTGATTATTAATATAATTATTATTATTATTAAGAAAAGAACTGGAGGAAAAAATGCTATTTTGCCGGGTGATTTTGCGTTGGAACCTTCAGAAAACATCAACTCAGTTTTTCTCCAAATTGTGTTTGCTGCCTCTATCAACTTCTGTGCCCTTTCATATTTTTATTTTTATTTTTAAAACGGTGATACACTACCATTCAAAATTTTAGGGTAAGACTTATTTTGGAGTAAGACATTTATAATGTTACAAAAGAGTTCGGTTTCAATCCTACAAAACGTATCACGTTTTCCACAAAAAATAAAATAAATAAATTATGCAGCAAAAACTTTCAATATGAATAATAAAAAGAACCAAATCAGCATATTGGTGATGTACTTCCTACTGGGTGAAAGAGGAAAAAGGGTTTAGCTGGTATAACCTACAGAGAGATAACAGCTTCATTTACACCTTATGAACTCATACTATCTTGCACTGTATTGTCTGGAATTATTTCCAATGAGCTTGTGATGTAATGTGTCCCCAAAGCAGCACCTCTGCAGTCTGGATTAAGTTCAGAAATCACATTACTTCCATACGAAGGATCCAAAACAACACACTACTGTCTTAAATTACACCTTGTCTTTTGTCTAACGCCTTGCATGTTCACCTTGAAAAGACAAAGCAAAATTGTGTGCAAAGTGCAAATGTTTACAAAGGCTCATGCAAAAATGAAAGAGACGTAGACATTCCAGCTGAGATACACATATATACACACACCTCTAGATCTACACACACACACACACACACATACACATGTATGGATATCAATTCAGTAAGTGAACGTCTAATAAACTGCATGCTATTTGAGCAACAGCAGCTGGGATTCTTCTCTAAAGATACAGCATCACTTCTAAAAATGTTCTTGGCTGGTTTTCAGTGCCGTCGGATATTTACGCCAGCGAGTATGCAGGTAGAGTTGCACATATCAACTGAAATTTGTGGCAGTTGGTTTCTACTTCCGGCAATCATATCAGATTAACTGGATCCAATTTCAGTCTAGTCTACGACTAAATAGAGGACAAACAAAAATATATTTAGCTCACAAGCCGAAGTACTTGAGGTTCCCTTACGAAGAAAGCTATATTATTCTACTACAAATCTATTCTTGATTCAGCAAAACTTCATTTTAAATCAGATCAGACTGACATTAAAAACTGAAGTTAATTTAATATCCAGCCTGGTTTCTTAGTAGGTTAATGAGCTCCAGGCCTAGTTACCCACATCAGTCGGAGAACCCTGCAGATAGGTGTGTTTTATAGCTTTTATAGCCTAGATTTTTCCATTGTTTGCAGTGGTATATTTAGTATTAGACTAAAGTCCACCAAAGAAGCCTCTTAATGCGCATGTGGCAAACAGGACTATCATGGTTGCTCCTACCGTTGGCAATGTAAACACCGTTTAATTCTCAAGGCACTGTGCAAGGCAGGACTTGTATAAATTTGCATGCATTTGTATGCTTGAGATGATTTCTACAGCACATATCCTATCACATGACACACACCTAAAGACGTCCATGTTTATATGACCTAAACAGTGGATAATATAGCAATTTCGGTCCATTAATTTGACATGGGTGTTGCCCCTTATATTGACAAAACAGCACCATATGTGACTGCAACGTAGTTGTTGTATTATCGTGTAAGTTACATTTATATGATCGCATAATAAAGTGTTTAAAGACATTTATAACTATCTATCAACTATCAAAAAGACACAATGGTGTTGAGTGATCGCAGAAACTCACCCATTCCAGGATTCGGATAAATCCCAGTGGCTCTTTCAGTGGTCCCAAATCCAGACTAAACCCCGACATAATTTTCTGTAAACGGAGAAATTAAAGATTAAATCCTCGACTTGATTTTCCTGAGCGGAAAAGACGAAGATCACCAAACTGTTGCTAGTTTAGTACCTGCACGATTTCCATGTTTTGGGTGTGTTTTTATATTGACGCTGATAGAAAAGACTTCGATTAAGGAATAGTTTCCGAGTTCGTTATTAACAACAGAAGAAGAAGAAGACACAGGAGAATGACATTCAAGGTTTTCGGTAGCGGGAAAACAGCACTTATGTCGACCAACTTGTCAAACTTTCTACAGTGAAACACGTGATTTCAACTTTCTCTTAAAGTGACACACACGGGTAAATTCACTGCGGTGTTGCCAGATCCATCGGAAACATGCACAGAATACGCTTAATTGCTTTGTTTCCTTGATGTGAATTTTATAAAACGTTTAATACATATTAAAAAAATATTAAGAACAAACATTTATGAAACAATATTTTATTAAGCAAATGTTATAAGTTCACTTACAGTATAAAACAAACGTTTAAAATTGCTTGTGTTTCCTAATTGTTATAATCAAAAATAGAAATGGGCTATATTATAATTATGGACTATAATTACTCATTTATCCTAAAACAAAAAATCCTCATGTTTTTTAAAGTTAAATTGTATTTTACAGGAAACCAAAATGTATTTTCAATTATAATATCATTTTATCAAAAATAATTATACTGTATTATATACACTTGACCTGGCCGTATAAAATGCAAAAAAAAAAAAAAGAAAGAAAGACAGAAAAGAAAAGAAAAAAAAAAACTCTGTTGTGCATACATGCATACAAAGAGTTGAATTATTGTAATATCTTGATTATAGGTAGGTTTTTCTTGAGGCTGCACTAAATTTATGTGTATTAAATGTATTACAATTATTAGAGCAGCTGTTAATTTAAGTTCATTTAATTTCTGGTATAATTTGATTATTTGTTTTGGGGTATTTATTACTTCTCTGATTTAAAAATAAAAATAAAATGTATTTATGTTTAATAATGATAATACCTGTTTGTTATTTGAAGATGTTTAATAAAGGTTAAAAGACATGCATGCATACATGAATGCTCTGAAGTAAGCAGGGAAAGGCAGAAATATAGGAATAAAAGGAAAATGTGGCGATTAATAATGAAGTTATTTAGAATGCAGCTCCAACAAACAATACCTAGAATATCTGGTCGTCGTATGTCACAATAATCATTGCCACTGTGTTTAAAGTCTTCTTTGATGGATTCAATAGGGTAGGAACCTAAGTTGAATCGAAATGATCTTGTCGGGCGATTATGTGTGAACACTTCCTGTACTGTTGAAACTAGCAAACTCACCCTCCACAGCAGAAGGTAAGAAATTTATAACAAACACTTTATGATGTTGTGCCCTACTGCAGTAAACCGCAGATCAGCAGATAAAAACATTTGAGACTACAAAGTATATTGTGTGAAGTTATTTTAACGGCCCGTGTGTTGTTTATTTTGCAGTAAACCGGATAGCTAACGTTAGATGCTCATGTGTTTGTGTTCTCACATGGTTTTTGCCTAAATAAAGAACAATATGCATAAAAACTTTATGGGAAAACTGCTTATGCGGCCTTTGAGAGTTTAGAAAATTGCATGTATGAAAGTAAATACGATGGGGGTATTATTATACAGCTCATCTAAGAATGACTTGAATAACTCGAGTTGAAGCGAAACATGCTTTGTCATTGAGTGAAGGGTGGTTCGACCAATCAAATAGGCAGTTTAGTTTAAGCCCCGCCTTTTATCTCAAAATCGTCCAATCGGTGTAAAGGAAACCGGGGTTTGATTGGTTGTGAACTCCAGTGCTAAGATCGCGCCGCTTACATAGCAAGCTGTTGTTTTTTTGTGCTAACTCACTACATTTAAAGTTAGATAACCTAAGTCTGTTCTTGTTCATTTTTATAGATTTGCATTTCAAAATGTTCCTGACAAGATCAGAGTATGACAGGTAAGATGAAGAATGATCTTTATCTATGCTTTACTCTTTCACTGCTTTGAATGTTCAGTCAATTGTGTTACATGCTTGTGTAGTCGGTGGCTGCTCATATATCTATATATTTTTAGGATATTTATATATCTCTTTGTAAAAGAATAATTAGAACATGTAATGTCACACTCTTGTCAAACTTTCACTTTCAGTTTTGTTTTGCTGATATAATAACTGCATTAACTGTATGTTTGTATGTTGTATATTACGATACAGATTTGAATACACTTACTATATCATGTTAACATCTTTTTTCATCCTCAGAGGAGTAAACACTTTCTCACCAGAAGGAAGGCTTTTCCAAGTAGAATATGCCATTGAAGCCATCAAGGTACGCTTCTTATTCACAGAATAATATGTCTGAAATTTCTCGGTTTGTAAGAAATGAATGATAGGGCTAATTTTTTTGGCTTTGTGGGTCTTTCCAGTTGGGGTCCACAGCCATTGGCATTCAGACATTGGAGGGAGTGTGTCTCGCTGTGGAGAAGCGAATAACCTCTCCTCTGATGGAGCCCAACAGCATTGAAAAGATTGTTGAAATTGACACTCATATTGGTAAGAAAAATGCTTAAAAAAAACACATTTTCCATGTGGGTATGTGTAATAAACCTAGTTGTGAATGATCATGTTCATTTTTCAATACAGGCTGTGCCATGAGTGGCTTAATAGCAGATGCAAAAACACTTATTGACAAAGCAAGGGTGGAAACACAGGTCAGTGAACGTTTTCTTCAAAATCTGTGTTGTCACTGCTATGATTAGTCAGTGGGTCTCATTCATAAATACTGTGGTTTTACACCAAATGCCATATATTTTAAGCATTCTTGTGTTTCTGCAGAACCACTGGTTTACCTACAATGAGACAATGACGGTGGAGAGCGTAACGCAGGCTGTGTCTAACCTCGCTCTGCAGTTTGGAGAGGAGGACGCTGACCCTGGCGCTATGGTATGACCGTCTGGCTGGCATTTTATTGCATTATTTTTCAGTTCTCTGCAGGAGAGTTGTCTCTGGTTGTAGATATCTGAATACAAATATCCACCTGTTCCATCTTTAGAGCCGTCCTTTTGGTGTCGCTCTGCTTTTTGGAGGTGTTGATGAGAAAGGACCTCAGCTGTAAGTAC
Organism: Acrossocheilus fasciatus; assembly: GCA_036784905.1. Taxonomy (NCBI): domain Eukaryota; kingdom Metazoa; phylum Chordata; class Actinopteri; order Cypriniformes; family Cyprinidae; genus Acrossocheilus; species Acrossocheilus fasciatus. Next base: position 25,450,135 of record CM071948.1, on the reverse strand, counting down.
ACTTCCTTTGTCTTTAGTACTGTTTGTAGTATTTAGCTATCAAAATATACAGCAATTAGTTTACATGGGTATTTAAACGTTTTTAATCATTTTTAGTGATTTTGGTTATTTTGAATGATTACCCTGCTTAACAATGTGCATTCCAAAAAATAGGAATGCATTATTAAATTAAATAAACACATGGGACATGAGCATAGGACTTCTTTTATAATAATAATCATAATAAAGTGTTTTTATAGTCATATTGATAACACAATAACAACATTTTTGGTCAAATTGTGGAGCTTTTTTTTTTTTTTTAATTGAATTTTGAATAGTGATCACAATAGTTTTTTCCTCCCAAATTGTCGCTCTACACTAAATTAATATCAAAAGCATTATAATCACTATTAAAAGTTCTTATTTATTAGGTACTCATACAGACTTGTTTGTAAAGTATGTAAATCACACCAAACTTCTTTTAACAGATACCACATGGATCCTTCAGGCACTTTTGTGCAGTGTGATGCCAGGGCTATCGGCTCAGCATCTGAAGGAGCTCAGAGCTCTCTGCAGGAGGTTTACCACAAGGTACATTCACCCACTCTTTCTGCTTCATCTCTATTTCCTGTTTAAGGTTTTATGGTAAAGTTAATGAGGAAATAGTAGTTGGCTTGGTTTCAACGCTTAAGTTAAATGCGCAGCTCAGCATCCTTTAAAAAGCACAAATTTCCCTACTCATCCATACGTAGTTACCCATACAATATTTGCTCACCTGCAGTCCATCCAAGATGTGGATGAGTTTGTTTCTTTGTCAGAACAGATTTGGAGAAATTTAGCATTGCATCGCTTGCTCACCAATGGATCATCTGTAGTGAATGGGTGCCGTCAGAATGAGAGTCCAATCAGCTGATAAAAACATCACAGTAATCCAAAAGTGCTCCACACTACTCCAGCCCATCAATCAACATCTTGTGAAGCAAAAAGCTGTGTGTTTATAAGAAATTCGTCAGTAAGACACTTAACTTCAAACTGTTGATTCAGGCTAAAATACAAGTCCTCTATCCATTACATTGCTTTTGCCAGTTAAAATGTTGTCTTGTTTGAATCAAGAGAGCAATATGCACAAGCACCGTTTACAAGTGAAAACAGTCCTAAACAAATATTTTGGTGGGGTTTGATGTGAGAGAACAAAAGGAGGTGAAATTTTTCACTGGAGGAATGATTATGGAATGGATTATGGACTGGTATTTTGACCAGAAGGGACACGTTCAAGCATAAACATGCAGGTTTTTGCCCCAAAAGATGTTAATTGATGGAGTGGTGTCTTGTGGATTATTGTGATGTTTTTATCAGCTGTTTGGACTCTCATTCTGACGGCATCCATTCACTGCAAAAGATCTATTGATGAGCAATATTCTTTTTTCTATAATGCAAACTCAACTCCACACGTCTGTGTATATAGCAAAGTCTAAGCGGTAACTGAGGCATCTGATCCATAAAGCCACAGTCAGATTATTTCAAGAGGGTATTCTCACAGAGCAAAGTGTTTATCCCGAGAGAATACTAGAGCAGCAAAGTGAGCCACGTGCTTGGGAAATAAGAGTCCCGTTTTAAATCTACCCCACCCATCTTCCCATTCCAGTATGACATGCCTCTACTAGTGTAACTTTAGTCACCAGACTCTCCCATGTGATCGCGCAATCTAATAAGCGGCAGCCAGTGTCCAAAAGACTTCCCCATAAATCTAATTGCTTCCAAAAAAATTCCAGTCTCAAGTTAAGCATTGATGTCGCTGCCTTTCCCCACCAAATGTTCATAAATATATTTATCTTTTTCAGTCCATGACGTTAAAGGATGCCATTAAGTCTTCTCTCACTATCCTGAAACAAGTGATGGAGGAGAAACTCAATGCCACTAACATTGAGGTAATACACAAGGGCATGGTCATGTGAAATATGATTTAATTCAAAAGTATATGAAGGTTCTGACAATTTCCACATCTCTGCCTGCAGCTTGCCACAGTAGAGCCTGGCAAGACCTTTCACATGTACACAAAAGAAGAGCTTGAGGATGTCATCAAGGATATCTAGAGCTGAATGGAGCTCTGCAAAGCCTGACTGATGTTTAATATTAAAAATCCAGTGTAATTTTGTGTGAATCACCACACAGCGGTTGCATACATAATATTCTGGCTGCATCCTACGGTTTGCCTGTTCAGACAGGAATTGTGTCTTTATACCTTTTTTTTTTTTTCCTCTGTCAATCCCAAAATTTCTATAGTTCTGTACAAGCACAGAACAGCAGATGAAAATACATGGGGGGGTCCTTTTTGTAACAAATCAATGCGTTAATAAACTGTTGTTGAAAAATTGATTTTTATTTATTTTGTTCCCCCTTTTTAACAAGATTACATTTATAGGCTAATAAAAAAAGAAATTTCACATATGCTATTATAGGTGAACTTGATAAATTTGTGTGGAAGGGAAATATTTATCGTTAATGTACGTGTAACTCTGGACCACAAAAGCAGTCATAAGGGTACATTTTTTGAATAAAGAAGCTTTCTATTGATGTATGATTTGTTAATATTTGGTGGAGATGCAACTATTTAAAAATCTGGAATCTGAGTAAAGAAAATCTTAATGTTGAGAAAATTCCCTTTAAAGTTGTCCAAATGGAGTCTTTAGCAATGCGTATTACTAATCAAAAATTAAGTTTTGATGTTTTTACCTTAGGAAATTTACAAAATATATTCATGGATCATATTTTTTTACTTGATATCCTAATGATTTTTGGCATAAAAGGAAAATTGATGATTCTGACCCATACAATGTATTGTTGGCTATTGCTGCAAATATACCCCAGCGACTTAAGACTGGTTTTGTGGTCCAGGGTCATAGATAGATGGATAGAGAGAGAGAGAGAGAGAGAGAGGGAGGGAGATTTGCTGTTATATGACCTTTTTTGTACAATTTAGTTAACATGGTCAGTGTCACAAGTTCATTTATTTTATTAATGGCTTAGAAATCAGTTTCATTAGTTCTACACAAAGTTTCATTGTTTGACATGTTGAAACAAATGTATTTAATATACAGTAATTTTAAATTGAATGGATTTAATATAAGTAACAATATTATATACTCAATATTATTAAATGTGATATCCATTCATATCAAATGTTTTAGGAATGATGGCTCGGATGTTATAATTATATAAGCTTGCAATAATATTAATGCAAGAATTTAATGCTGGCAGTCAAAACTTTTCACAGCATTCAAGGCAGTGGCCAAAAAAAAAAAAAAAGTGGTAGTTTTGTTGTCATTAAATCGGAAGGAACAGAGACTGGTGGTGTCACTCTCTAATTTGCAAGATAGGTTGGTCAGCAGAAGGCGTGGTTAACCCACTTCTGCTATAGTGAATGCTTGTCTAATATTTATAAACCAGTCGTTCGCCATTGGTAAATAGCAGAGTAATGTAGCTATTTCCTAATTAATATTAATGTTAAGCCTTTGCCATTGGAATGCCGACGCGTAACGTCACGCCTTAGTTAATTAATATTTATAAGCGAACCCCCAGCCTTTTAAAGGGTTTCCAGGCAACGTCAGCGCGACCAAATTAATATTCATGAAAATGGGCGTGTTGACTGAACGGCCCCGCCCATCTTAATCTTGAACAATCCCTGAGTTTAGCAGTGCGACCAGCGGCTTCACTACAGACATGCGTCAGAGCGTAAACACTGCACGGTCTGTTCTGGTACCAGTAGACCTGCTATTTATGGATTTTTAGACCGAAGAAATTTGTGCACTTTGAACGGGAACCATGAGCACCGTATTCTGCTGTGTTTTGTTTGTACTATCCTCAGTGGCTCTTTGCATGGACTTTGAAGAGAGACCTAGCAGTTCCAGGAGGAGTGAACAAACCATGTTTCTAAAGAGTCACAAAACACGAAATCTGCTCAGTTTGAAAGATTTACAGGAACCAGACCATGTCAAGATGAAAAGGAGTGAAGAATCCGCACAAAATCAATGTCAATCACTGCACGGCTATGATTCTACGTTAAAAAACGATACTCATACGGTAGGTCAGAATATGTCCAATTTATTATACTAATATAATATAATAGGCTATAATATAATGGAAAGTTTTGTGTTTATAATTTTTGTGAAACCTATTTCGAATTTATGATTTTGTGAAACATTTTTCTGTTTTGGATGGTTAATTTATTTAAGTTTATTAAGCTTAAGTCTATTTATTTCGTTTAAAAATTTTTTTTTTTTTTTTTTTACATTTATTCTTTTTTTTTTCTTTCTGCTTCGAAAACTCTTCCTAAATTTCTAGGAACCATAAATCACAAAAGTGAGATCATACTCCTGGCCTCTGGTCTGAGATTACCTAATAATGTACCTACATCACCTCAGCAAGCGAATATTATTTCTCAGTCTTTTTTCAGAACATGCACTCAAACAATATTTGATATTTGTGACCAAACATGACATTTGTGAAGTTGTCCAGATGGTTGATATCAAATTGGCATCAAAAACAAACTCCGCATGCATCACCCTATAATACCATGTGCCAGAGTTTTTGTGTTTGAGGTTCCTTTAAGACATTCCACACATTTCATCTTTATGCCAAAAGAACAAATGCATTCATCCTCTTGATATGCTTCCAATGTCTCTGCGATCTGTTTCTTTTATATTTATGTATGGATGCCACAGAGTCAGGTGATTCTGCTTAACCAGATCCAGTCAGAGCTCATTCATTACAGCAGCCCATGACTGATTACTAACCCTTAAGAAGTCAGTGAACGTGCTGTTTCTCTATATATTACTCTTATCTAACCCTCTCCCCGAGCACATCAGTTAGGTTTTACCAGCAGTTGGTGTGACCTCTCGCTGGGCAGGCATTATCGGTAAACGATAAGCTACATGTATGCCAATCTATATCTTTCATATCAGTCCCGTTCTATGAAAAGCGTCCTCCATATATCCAGATTCAGAGCACATTGACTCTACTTTCATGGAAAGCAATCGGTCATGAGAAGGACTGTTGTTGTTGTTAAGAAAGCACACAGAGCCAGTTCTTTTATGGCCAGTGTTTTTGGCTCTGGTCCTTTCACATTCCGTCCAGCATAAATGACTGTTGAAGTGAAATGTTTCCTCCAAGAAAGGAATGTTTCTGAAACGGGAAAAGGCTTGAGGCATGACAACAGTGCTGTGGGAAAAGTATTTTGAAGGCAACATCTCAAAAACATTTCCTTGTTGAATTCACACCTGTTTGGATAGTCTAACTTGCTTGCAGTTTGTTCTGTAGAATTCCTGCCAACTGTACATGTAACGTTCCTGTGGTTAAGGGTACTTTGATGTAAAACCTTTATTTTGACCTTTAAAATATTTATTTAAGGCTATTCTTGAGGTGGAGATTTCATATCTTGTACACTGAAACACTCAACGGCGCTATTTAAACAATAGGTAACATTTGTAAAACTATGCTTGCAACTTACTATTTCCTTCAGCCGCAAATGTTTGCTAATCTATTCATTTTTGGTCACGGTGAAAGGCGTCACACTGCTGAGACGTTTACCTGTTCTAGCTTATCTACATTGTCTGGATGAAACAGACGCTGAAATAGTCAAAGCATGTCATTGGGCAATGTTTTGGACAATGATTTCAGCCCACCAAAACTATTTTGGCCAAATATATTAATTACTGGACATTTTAGTGTATCAATAGGAATTGTTCACCCAAACATGAAAATTTGCTGAAAATGTACTCGCCCCCAGGCCATCAGAGATGTAGATGAGTTTGCTTCTTCGTTTGAACAGATTTGGAGTAATTTAGCATTGCATCACTTGCTCACCAATGGATCCTCTGCAGTGAATGGGTGCCGTCAGAATCCAAACAGCGGATAAAAACGCCACAGTAATCCATACAACTCCAGTCAATTAATTAATGTCTTGTGAACCGAAAATCTGTTTAATTGTAAAACAAAATTCATCATTAAGATTTTTTCAAAACTCTTTTTCAAATAGTTTCTTGAGTCCTCTATCCATGATCTAGCTTTCTCTGGTGAGAAAGCAAGACATGACAAGTTGTCTTGTTAGAATCAGGAGGGAAATATGCACAGATCAGAAGACCCATTGGTGATCAAGTGATGTAATGCTAAATTTCTCCAAATCTCAAGAATGTTGGCAACCAAACAGTTGACAGTCGCCATTGATTTCCATAGATGGCTACCGTCAACTGTTTGGTTACCAACATTCTTCAAAATATTGTCTTTTGTGTTTAACAGAAGAAAATAACTCATACATGTTTGGAAATTACAACTTGAGAGTGAGTAGAGTAGATGATGATAGTATTTTGATTTTTGGATTAACTATATCTTTAATTAAGGCTTCTTCAGTGACGTGTTTTGGATATTTCAGCATCTGTTTCATGCTAGAACACACAAACATCTCAGCAGTGTGGATGCATTTCACAGATGAAGAAACAACTTCATCTACATTTTGAAAGGCCGGAGAGTCTCTATATTGTTCTGGTCTTGAGATATGATTTTTTTTTTTTTTTTTACCTTTTTGACCAGATCGTATTGATATGTACTAGCATGCCTTTTTTCAACAAGCTGCACGATTTATCTGTCATTCATATGAGTAGCACAAGTTAGATGCATTGACTGATTGATTGTTCTGTAAATGCACCAAATTTCAACACCACAGTTAACACCAACTATATACCCAGTGAGTTACCAATAATTCATAGACTAAGTTATAGATAAAATATAATTAGTTATCAGTGAAGCACCTTTTTAATGATCTAAAGGCATTATTAAGATGCTTACAGTGTTAAAGTATACATTTCTCAATCTGTTTCAGTCGAAAATGTGCAAACAAACCAACCATGGTGTTGCGCAAGGCTCTGTGGTCGGTCGACGTGAAAACTGGCTGCTGATCGTCTTCTGCCTGATGGAATTTATGATCTGCCAGAGCAATTAGAAACTTTACAAGCTCACAGTAAAGTCTTTTTAACAAGTGCCTGTAGATTCTTCAAATGAAGTCTGGGTGAACTTATAGTGGTACGCGTATGCATATTCAAACAGCTTTGTGGATGAGGTTTGTGTTTTTGTATGATTTGAGATGCTCTTTTGGTGGCTGGAAGACTTTTTGAGACTCCGCTCTGGATGTTGTGCCAGTGGGGAGTTATTTATGTGAGTCCAATGAAAACATAAACACTGCTCCATCTAATGAACTGCTGACCTCTTACCCATTTCGCCATGGCTTTCCAGTTAAGAAAACATGGTTTAAGTTCTTGATTCCAAGATATTTCTGTGCATGTTTTTTGATTCGTGTGTTTGCATTTGCCCACCTGTCTAAATAGCACTTATTTTAAGACCGACTTGAGTCGCGTCTCTTATTAAACTCAAATTCTGTTTCTTACTGTCTAGAGATGAAGTCATGCTTGTTATCGGTCCTCCTGAAGTCATGTTTGTTATTGGTACTGTGAATCCATTTGGATCAAGTCTAAAGCTTCCTTTGGCTGGACCTGAGGTTCAAAGACTGTGTACCAGTTCAATACAAGGGAAAGACGTCCAGGTTTCTCCTGGGGAGAATGTATACAGAGAAAACATTTTCTGTCCTCTCTGAAATGCTCAGTGTTGGTGAGATGACAGAAAAGCAACCCGAATGATGTTCCTCGTGGTTTTAACATGTCCACTGGAGAGGACTTATGGAGCATAGATGGAAAGTAGTAGGATTGTGTATATATGCATTTTTGTCATTGTGAAGTATATTTCAGATATTTCTCTTGGAAAAGCTTGTCTGCCGTGGGATTGTTCTGGAGGATATCGAGGGCCTCGTGGCCCATGAGTCTTAGTAGAGCAGACATGCTTTCATATTATTTGGCTTTCTCACTGCAGGATGGGTTTTCTCTCCGAGTATCCCCATTGTGTTATCAGACCTTTGTAATCAATGCTGATCTGTGACCAGTTTGCAAACCCTTTAATAGTGGTAGAGATTCACAGAGTCTGAGTCTGATTCCAGGGTTAGCACACAGTCAATTAGGATTGTGTACCATTGCCTTATTAGGCTAGACACATACTTGCACAAAAACACAGATGCAAATACTTGGAAATGTGTGGTGTAGCCTATACATGCATTCCTGTAACCATGGCAGGGCTAAGGAATTTTAATATACCTGAAGAAAACTGTCACAGTGGTTCTCTCTCTCTTTTCTCTTTCTCGCTCACTCTCTCAATTCAGTTCAGTTAAATTCAAGTCAGCTTCATTGACATGATAAACTGTACATTGTATTTGTTAAAGCGTTTATATGAGCAAGAAAAACAAAAACAAAAAATAGGGAAATAAAAATGAAAATCTCTCTCTCTTTTTAAAGTAGAAAAGCTTTTGCATCCCCCATATTATATATATTTAGTTTAGTTTTGTTTCTAATACATTTTATGTATAATTACTTTTATTATATTAATTGTAATTAATATATGATTAATTAGAATATTTTAGTATATGCTACATTGTGTGTGTGTGTGTGTGTGTATACTGTATGTGTATACATGTGTATATGTATGTATTTGTATATGTGTGTGTGTGTGTGTGTGTGTGTGTATATATATATATATATATATATATATATATATCTCATTATATTAATTCAGATGAAAAAAATCAAAGTAATATATTATACAGTAGTCTGATGAATAACAAACGTTTTATATAGAATTCAATTAAATTTTAAATATTAATGTGTTAATCGTGTGTATGCACTTTGTGTTTAAATAGAATTAAATAATGTTATATATTAATGTGCTAATTTTGTATATATATGTATATGTATATATGTGTGTGTGTGTGTATCTCATTATATTGTGTTTAGAAAGGAGACAGTATTAATTTACAATGTCGGTTTGTTTATTTATTTTTGTTATTATTTGCTTGTTTGTTTTTTTAATTTCTGCAGATCTCAAAACTCCAGTGTGAAACCTATACTGACGAACAATCTTCATTACATCACCAAAGTGTGGACTCATAGGTGAACTATAAGTGTATTGGACTGCATTTAGGACAGAATCATAGAGTTTGTTTAGGGCCTTTCGTTGAGTCATGTGTTCTTCTTTGGTCTTCTTCAAACTGAAGGAACATTGTATGCTCACAATGTCTTCTCATCACCCTTTAATCCTCCATTGGCAAAGACTTGTTGGTGTGGTGCAGCCCATTCTTGGCAAGCCTGTTTTGTTGGCCAGGACAGGGATGTCAGCATGTTTCTTTCCTTCTGGTTTAAATATGGCAAGGAATGGAGAGGCAACCACCGTAGTCATTATTCAAAGACACATTAATGAGTAGGGAACACTGGCCCTGGAGTTTGTGCAGGTGTTTTAGATGACTTGTTCTTGCTGTTCTGGAACACATGTACCATTCAGGGGCTGTTTCGAGGTGGGTTGCATCAAAAGGACATTGGCTAGGTTGGTAACATGGAAACTTTTGTTCACACTTTGGATTGCAAGAGTCCAAAAAATTTCCATGGGCCTGGATGCTAGTGAGTTTCAAAAATGTTGTGGTTCTTTGCTTCCCTGGACCAAGTACAGCTGCTTTTTACGAAAAAAAAAAAAAAAAAAAAAAGTGTGTAAAAGTTGTAAGACGATGTCATCACTGAGCAGAAGTGAGAAATGGAGTATTCTGTGACATAGTCATTGATCCCCAGGGGCTTTGGTGGAATTGCAGAAATGTAGAGAGGATGTGATTCGTAGAAAGGTGTTGGGCGGAGGCCTCCTTATACAAACATGTCCATATGGGCCATAAAATAGTAGATGAGATCCTCCAAATGGATCTTAATGTGTGAACTGGGTGTTGCTCCCTATATCAGAAGTTTTTTTCTTAACTTATTCCAGTTGTGTGTGTGGTTTTTCTTCCAAAAACATGTTGGTTCTACTCCATACTGATTGCCATTTTTGATATTTTATTTAATTTAATTTTTTTCATTTTATATAATTGTATACAGTTCTTTCTAAACAGATTGCCATTTGTCATTATTTTGGCATTCATATAAAGTCAGTTGTATTAAAGTTTTTTTTTTTATTGCTTTTTAAATACTTAATATGTGGCATATTTTGCACACACCCCTGTTACCACATTATCATCCTCCATTAAATAAAAAACCCTCACCCAGGAATGTGTGGCTCTGTTCCAAACCACAGTGAGCTGCCTACATAGGCAACATTTTAAGAAATAATTTGAAACACTTCTGACAATCTGTTCTAAATGACAGCAACATTACTTTTAACCAAATTCTACAAAATTTTAATTTATTTATTTATTCTTTCCAAAAAAGAATAATGATAATAATCCAACACTATCTCACGACCAATTCGTGCGTATTTTATGAGGTGGCTAATTCATACGAATTCTTTTGACCTCACTCGTACGATTTTGTACGTTTTCTGTGAGGGTTAGGTTTAGGGGTGGTCATATGAATTCCTACGAATTTGCCACCTCATAAAATACGTACGATTTTCAAGAGCAAGTTGTATGAATTCGCATGAATTAGCCACCTCGTAAATGTACGAGTTGCCGTGAGATAGATTTTAAATAAAAATTATAATGCAGTTCTATTTTTACCCTAATGCAGAGTTTCCCAAAGTGGAGTTCGCGAACCCCTGGTGGTTCGTGAGGGAATTGCAGGGGGTTCATGTAGAGTGTACTGTATACCATTAGCAAATTAATAATAATAAAAATAAATAAAACATTTCTGCAAATAAATGTTACAGGTTTATACAATTGTCATGTAAATGTTAAATCTCTTTTTGGAAAACCCTGTATTTAAACAATTATTCTGGAAAAAATGTAATGCATTGTAAATGAAAGTAATATGAATTTTTATATTTTTCTGAGTGTAATAATAACAATAGCTATATAAATATGGCTGAAATTTAAAACTGAATGATAAAAATAAATGCCTTTAAAATTAAACATGCAAATGTGCCATTAAATTATTGAAATATTTACTTAAAATATAAGGGGGTACTTTAAGTAAATAATTTGTCAAAGGAGTTCAGCTGACAAAAGAGTTTGAAAACCCCTGCCCTAAAGTATGTGCATTTAGCAACATACTCAATTGAAATCAATTTCTCATAACGAAGCAGGAATTGCTGTCTGTGTAGAGCGTCCACTTACAAGGTTCCATATCAGAGCTCACAAGCTTTTGGAGCAGAGCCTGCTCTTGAGTGTTTGGACTCTCTTTATTCTTTTCCCTCCTTTTCTCTCCCACAATCTCTTGGACATCAGTTGCTCTCTTGTTCTCAGTGTGTGAGGCAGATGAAAATGTGGGGCACTCGCTCTGTTCCACACACACACACACACACACACACACACACACACACACACACACACACACACACACACACAGACAGACCATCTGGGTCTTGCATTCCAGCGAATGAAACTAAAAGGGAGGTTACACACTTGACTGACAGCGGGCCTGTCCTCTTAAATGTGCTCTTACACACAAACACACACATTCCCTAGCAGTGTGGGGCGGCTGACAGCGGCACAGCCATCTGTCGAATCAGCAGTGGTTTCTGTGTGCATGTCGCTACATGGTTCTGCTTCCCTGTGGAAAGATAAATCCCAGCACTTGTGTTTTTCTTCCTAGAATCACCAGGATTTTTCTGACTAAGCACCTTAAATGTGTTTGCATAGTGGCCTTTTATTACACTATCTAAATGGCATTACTAACATAAATGTTGTGTTTTTTAACTGATTTTTGAACGGTTTAACTTCCTAAAGGCTCTCTTTAATGTCTCAGTAGTTCATATAGAGTAATGAGATTAAATGGAGAAATCTATTGCTTTTCTGATGAAAAGACGCTACGACTCACGCGAGTCTTGTTTAGTGTTTTGAAAAGAAATCTCAAGAATGTCTCAACCGATTTAACTCAATTATTGCTGTAAATTCTTCCAAAACCAAAGAATCTACATGAGTCTTTGATTGTTTGTCAACAATTGTCTAATTTGTGTCTGATTGTCTCCAAAGAATTGGACAGCTTTACTGTCAAATCAAAACATTTGCATATAAAATGTGCATAAAAATGCTGTTTGTTGTCTATTGTACAGAAAGTAGAATTTTTCCCATTTCCTTTTAAAGCATGTTTTTCTCATATTAGATTTTTTTTTTTTTTTTTTTTTTACTTTCTGCTCTGTATGAATGTTTCTTATTTTTAGCTATGTAAAGCTGTGGTTTAGAGTCCTGTTTTTAGTCATTATTACTTTTTTTTTCTTGTTTTATATTTTTAGTCCAATTCCAGCCTGCAATCTCATCCCTGTGGACTGCAGTTAAACAGCCTGCGGTGTATAGTTTCACCACAGAAGCGATCTGAAAACAAATCTGCATTAGGACTGAGGGAGTGGGAGAAAGAACAATATTACAATAAAAGAGATTTTAGAGTGGTGCTAATGAAAAGGACCTGTTTTGCTTTCATATGAATTTATTTTGATTTATGCAGGTTATTTTTGGAGAGAAAATTTGATAAGTTCACATTGCCGGTGCACAGGGATTATTAAGATCATCCATCTCCAGAATTTGAACTACCATACAATGTTTATTTTCAGTCGAGCAATCTTTATTATGTCTCTACATCTATTTTTCAGCATAACTTCAATGACCTGAGTGGCACGGTGTCTCTGGCCTGGGTTGGAGATGGCACAGGGGTGAGTCGAATTTGACTAATTATTTAACATATGAATACAGTACCATAGCATGAACAATATCCAGTTTTAAATGCATCAGGGTTTGGTACAATGGGGATTTTGATAGTGTGACATGCAAAAAAAAAAAAAAAAAAAAAAAACTGCATCAGCAAATGTTGTAATGTCACACTAGATGAACTTTTATGTTTTCAGTTTAGGTCAATCTATGGCCTAATTAAAGTAATGTAGCATCCTCATAACAAACTCACCACAACGGATAGCAGCATTGCTTTTATTGCACCTTTGAAAACTAAAGTCAACAGTTATTGCAATTTTTGGAAATATCACCACAAAAAGATTCAAAAGTGCTTTGGGATTTGAACCAACAACCTTCTGATTCACTGTTACTTCCACTATATTTACTAACCAGCAGCCAGTAGCTAAGTCGTTTAGCCACTAAGCTGTTCTGCTGTCACTTCATGATCTGACTCGCAGGAATGTGGCCCCAACAATCACATGTCAATGTGAAAAGGGAACAAGTGAATTACAGCTTCAGAGGCTGAAAGACTCTTCAGAGCCTGGCTTGACAAGACCTCAAACCGTCATTTAGCGCCAACAACACTAGAGGCTGAATCCGTCTCTACGGATGTACAAGCTGTAATTACTCCTCCAGCCCAGCCTTCGCCCAACAACAACAACACTCAAATACATTTCTGTTAACTCTGTGCAAACACATTCAAAGTTTGGCGTCTTTTGAGACACCTTTTATTACTTTTGTGGCGTCATAATTAGCACCTTTCTGGCAATTACTTATTGCACCTCTAACAAATACTGTTCTATTTTTTTCAGGCTCGTGAAAAAAGGACTTTCCAGAAATATTTCTTTTGCAAGAAGAAACATGAATCAAAATTGATGCTACTTGTTTTTAAAGATGCAAATTTGGGGTGGGACACAATGAAGAGCTCGTCCCTTTGTTTTAAATAACCTTTAGTTTACATTTTCATTGTAGAAGGCATATGTGACCACAAAACCAGTCTTAAGTCGCTGGGGTATATTTGTAGCAATAGCCAAAAATACATTGTATGGGTCAAAATTATTGATTTTTTTTTTATGTCAAAAATCATTAGGATATTAAGAAAAGATCATGTTCCATGAAGATATTTTGTAAAATTTGTAAATTTCTTACCGTAAATGTATAAAAACTTAATTTTCGATTAGTAATATGCATTGCTAAGAACTTAATTTGGACAACTTTAAAGGCGATTTTCTCAGTATTTTGATTTTTTTGCACCCTCAGATTCCAGATTTTCAAATAGTTGTATCTCAGCCAAATATTGTCCGATCATAACAATACATCAATGAAAAGCTTATTTATTCAGCTTTCAGATGATGTATTAATATCAATTTCGAAAAACTGACACTTAAGACTGGTTTTGTGGTCCAGGGTCACGTATGACTGGACTAAAATCTGTAGTGCAGGATGAGTCATTAATATTTTGGTCTATTTTCCTAGAAGATGAAGGCTGAAAGATTTCTGTTTAATTAATTAATAAAAAAAAATTCATGCCGTTCTTTATTTTCATTCTTTTTATAATACTTCTCTATTTTTTACCGAGGACCCTTGTTTAAAAACCTCTAGCCTAGCAAATTTATCTGCCCTGAAAGCTAACGAACATTTATTAAAAAGCACAAAGCTTTGCTTTTGATGGGTTATTTTAATACACAAGTCATCAAAAATGTGTCATTTTAAATTTTTATTTATTATAATATTAATTGTGTTTGTACTTATTCTGCCTCTGAAATGACTTTAGTAACACCTAAACAGTGTAAACTATTGATTAATGTTAATAATTGATTCATTTCTGGGGAAATGTGTCACATTATGGAAGAAGAATAGATTGCAAATACCATTTCATTTTGACTTTAAAAGATAGAGACAGGAGTTTAATGAGAACAGCTCGTCGTCCAATCAGAATCTTCTCTGCAAGCAGGAAGCGCCTGAATTTGAGTGATAGCTGGATAAAGTAAGTGTGAAGGCTGAGATTGCGTCTGTGCTCAAATCCAGGCAAGTGTCCCGCAGTATCTCGGCTGAGCCAGAGTCGAAATCTCTATGAATGCTTCACTGCACTGCGAGTTTCTGAAGCACTCTGAGTCTTTCACATGCACATGCTAAAATACTCACTGTGCCCTTCTCCTGTGCAGATTCTGCTGGTGCTGACCACATTCCAGGTTCCTCTTTTTATCATGCGGTTTGGTCAGTCCAGACTGTACAGAAGGTAAGAGTGTCTTTTAAGACAGTGTCAAAGCTCTAGCTGGAGTGATTTAGCAGTTCAGAAAGTGTAATGAATCCTTCCACTTTCAGTATAAATGTTGGTACACGTGGTTGATTTTTGTTTTGTTTAGCTCTATCACATGATCCATAACTCCCTTTTATCTCTTCTGGGTCAGTGAAGACTATGGAAAGACATTCCAGGACATCACCGACCTCATTAACAACACCTTCATACAGACAGAGTTTGGCATCGCGATTGGTCCCGAAAATTCAGGGAAGGTGAAGATTTACTGTAATTTTGAACTGTTCTGAAAGTATTATTCAAGTATTATTCATGTAATGAAAGCATCTGTGGTGTAGTAACAAACGTACACTATACCTTTCAAAGGTTGAGAAATTAATACTTTATTGAGCAAAGGTGGCAGTAAAGACATGTATAATGTTAAAAAATAATATATAAATTTTATTTATGTATATATATATATATATATATATATATATATATATATATATATATATATTTTTTTTTTTTTAAATAAATGCTGTTCTTTTGAACTTTCTAATCATCAAACAATACTGAAAAAATATATCAGAATTTACACAAAAATATTAAGCAGAACAACTGTTTTCGATATCATGTGACAATGAAGTCTGGAGTAATGATGAGGAAAATTCAGCTTTGCATTACAGGAATAAATTACATTTTGAAATGCATTACAATAGAAAGATCTTTTAAATGGTTCTAATACTTTTGATCAAATAACTGCAGTCATGGCAAGCGTAGAAGACTTCTTTCAAAAACAAAACAAAAAAAATCTCACCAACATCAAATTTTGGAAGAGTAGTGGGGTTTTTTTAGCTAAAAATGCTTCAACCAAAAATTCAAATTTTAAAATCTTCTCTATCCATTATTAACGCATTTACTGAGTTTGCTCCATTTGTCTAATCATTTGATTAAATACTGAACAGGTGTATGATCTGTCCCACAGGTGATCCTCACAGGTGATCTAACTGAGGGGAGAGTCACCAAAATTTTCCGTTCGGTTGATTTCGGCAAGAGCTTTGTGACCTCTGAGCTTCCCTTCCATCCGTTAATGCAGATCACATACAACCCCAGAGACAGCAACATACTCATGGTCTACAGCATCAATGTAAGAACTCTGATTAGACATTCATTTCCTGTGCAAAAGTACATGTACTAAAATGCTTTTCTTATTTTTTCAGTATGACTTATGGCTGTCTGAGGACTTTGGGGCCAGCTGGAGGAAGATCCATGAGTCTGTGTGTCTTATGAAATGGTATGACTGTAAACATACATAAATTAATAAGTAATAGTTGGCTTATGTAGTTAGAGTTTGGACTACTGGCAACGTCTGAGCCATATTGCAGCTAATTCTGGCCCACTTTGACCATCTGATTGACCGGTTTTCTTTTTATGCGACATATAGTAACAGCTGAATATAAAACTGGATATAACTCTGCGTGCTATCAAGGTATGCTAATGTTTAGCTGCTACTCAAATCAAACTTTTTAATATATCTCCAAGATTTATTGTCATAAACCCTGCAGCCTGGGAACTTGTAAATATGATTTTGCCTCCTACTTCATAAAAAGTGCATTGATCCTGACCGCTAAAAAATGGAGCATGCATCTTTGAACAAGATCTTGACATTTTTGCAAGAGTTCTTTGTCCAAAACAACATTTTTGTTGTTCATTGTGATCGGTTATTGTGTGTCCAAGTGCTTACCGATTTTAATCTTTTTGTGGATTTGAATCTCATTGCTGCCTAGATCATTTAGATTTAAGTGTTTTAATAGCAGTTAATTTCTTTTGACTGTCAAATGAAGCATGATCGATTGCAATTGCATTTTTACATGCAACATTAGTCTGAGGTTACAGTTCCCACATGACAACATATTTCATTATTAAATCAAATTAGAGCTTTTTGGTGGAACATATTTTTGAAATAGCCCATGAACAGTTCTAAACTCAAAAATATAATATTGATCACATTTGATTTCGTACACTGAAGAAATTGAGGCCTTTAGTTAGATCTGAAGTAGCCATCCTTTATAGGATTGTGAATTCAGCATGGACGGATGGAAACTTCTCATTGTATCTGTTCTGTATCTGTCATTTCAGGGGTATTGATGACACCGTTTTCTTAACCACAAACCCCAATGGATCCTGCAGTGAGTGGCTTTATTTTAGTATAAATTATAAAGGATAAGGATCATATGAACAGTATTGGAATTGGAAGGATGCTTCCTGCTTGTTGTTCCTCATTCTTCATACTTTTGAATTTCGGTGTCTCAGGTGACCGGGGAACGCTTGAGCTGAGGAAATCTGTAGACTATGGCAAAACGTTCAAAACTATAGGAAGCAGGATTTATTCCTTTGGCCTGGGTGGACGCTTCGTTTTTGCCTCAATCATGACCGCCTCGGTGAGCTCTCATGATGTATTGTGTATAATTCTGTTCCAAAATCAAGTGTGCTGCCTACTTAGTTTACATTTAAGAAAAAAAGAGATACTTTTGACCAAACTCATTACATATACACTACTGTTAAAAAGTTTGGGGCTGCAAAGAAGTCACTTATGCTCACCAAGCCTGCATTTTATATGATCAAATATACAGTAAATACAGCGTTAGATTAGTTTTTTTTTTTTTTTGCTAGAGCTGTCTCATGTGAGGTTGAAATCACATGCAGATATCAAAAACACTTCTTTTGTTTTGCAGGGTTCCACACGCATGATTCACGTCTCAGTAGATCAGGGGGAGACGTGGGATATGGCTCAACTCCCCACCGTTGGACATGAGCAATTTTACTCCATTCTAGCCGCAAACAGCGATATGGTCTTCATGCATGTAGACGAACCTGGAGGTGAATGTTTATTGTTCAGCAAAATAAATCTCCCGTTTGAAATAATAATGTGTCTGTGCAATATCCAGATATATCATATTGCTGAGACCTGAGGTTTGGATCAGTGTTATTTTAATAATATGTGTATCCTTTTTGCAATAGCTATAGCTTTTATTTAGTAAATTAGCTTTATTTTTTATATTTTCAGTTTTACTGCAACATTTAAGTTTTGACTAATATTTATACTTTATTTTATGTCAGCTTTATTTCAATCAATGGAAACTTTTAATAGTTGTAGATTTTGGTAACAATAACTGGACTGGTTGGGACTTTGTGTATGTTTTGAAATAAAACCTTAAAAAATGAGAAAATATGATGACTGTTATACATGAATTCTGTGTATATAATATTCCAGGCCAGCCAGTATTGTACGAATATATGATTTGTAACCTTGACGTCAGAACCTGGGGACTAACAATTGTTTTCACTCCGTCAGACTCCGGTATTGGTACCATATATGTGTCGGATGACCGAGGTATAGTGTTTTCCAAGTCTCTGGAACGTCATTTGTACACCACTACAGGCGGAGACACAGACTTCACCAACATCACCTCTCTGAGGGGCGTATATTTGACCAGTGTGCTCGCCGTGGGTAAGGCTGTGACTGTAATCGTAACAACACATTAAGGAAGAATTTGCATAAATCTCATGATGTATGTCTGATGTGTGTCTTCCCTCTCCAGATGGCTCTGTGCAGACAGTGATCACATTTAATCAAGGTGGAGAGTGGCGACCACTGCAGAAACCCTGGAACGGAGAGTGTGACTCTACTACTGAGCACCCGGACAAAGTGAGAGCCTCACAGAAACGACACAGCCAGAACGTGAACTTTATTTTAGAAGTAAATCATGGTGAACACATAGTGTGTTCCCCCTAAAAAAACAATCGATAAGAAATCATTATTGTGTCCTTGAGCAGGACAGTTGCAATATGTAATATGTTCATGGTGCTATTATTGAGTAGTTGATATTTCTCTTTCTCAGAGCTAAAAACTGCAATAACAATTTAAACCTTTTGAAATGCTTTCAGTGTTAATATCTTTAACATTGCCTGTTCTGTTGTGGATAACAAGTTAATGATTTTATGCAAATGTGTGACAAAATATTTATTTTTTTCCTAAAAATAAGCACCTGAATTGCAGATATAGGATATATGTGTGTGATTTCATGTTAATCTTATATGCATCTCTGTCTTCTGCAGTGTAGTCTGCATATTCATGCCTCCTACAGCATCTCTATGAAATTAAACGTGCCCATGCAGCCCCTCTCCGAGCCCAATGCCGTGGGACTCATCCTGGCACATGGTGATTACAGCCCACATTCTCCATCACATGTCTTTCTACAAGGCAAAACTATCCCTGAGTCCCTGACTCACATTCAGTGCAAACCTTAGTATAACCATTTTCACCACCTCCAACGTTCAGGATAATAAAGAGAGTTATATAATTTTTTTTTTTTTTTTTATTGAAGAAAAACTCACTGTGATTCTAGTGGAGCTAATTAAATTTTACATTTCTCCAACTACAGAATTTTTATTTATGCCTGTGTGTGTGTGTGTGTGTGTGTGTGTGTGTGTGTGTTTGAGGGAGAGAGAGAATTATTAATAGATTCTTACACACTTTTTTGGTGTGATTAGGAGTGATACAGGAGTGCTACATTTCTCTGACTCGCGTCTCTCTTCCATCTGCTCTTTCATCAGGGAGTGTGGGAGGTGCAGTTTCTGTGCTTTCTCCAGACGTGTATGTGTCTGATGACGGGGGTTACACATGGTTTCAGGCACTGAAAGGCCCCCATCACTACGCCATACTGGATTCAGGAGGACTGCTAGTAGCGGTGGAGCACAACCCCTCACACCCCATATCACAGATCAAGTGAGCTTTAACATTTCTGTGTTTCTGTGATTTGACCTCCGCATGTGAAATAAATGTTCCAGTGTTCCAAAAATAATAATATTATTACAAGTTATTTAAAAATAACGAATTGCAAGTATAATCACTTAATTTAAAAAAAAGTTAATTTATAAAAGTAAATAAACTTAAATTTACATACATTTATATTTTATTTAATATATTTAAAGGGATAGTTCACCCAAAAATGAAAATTCTGTCATTAATTACTTACCCTCATGTCGTTCCAAACTCGTAAGACCTTCGTTCATCTTCGGAACGCAAGATATTTTTGATGAAATCCGAGAGCTTTCTGACCCTGCATAGACAAGCAATGCAACTGACACAGTTTATGGCCCAGAAAAGTAGTAAGGACATCATTAAAATAGTCCATGTGACATCAGTGGTTCAACCTTAATTTTATGAAGCTATGAGAATACTTCTTGTGCACGAAGAAATAAAAAGCATCGAAGAGTGACACAAAAGAGAAGAAATTGTTGAATAAAGTCATTATTTTGTATTTCTTTGTGCACGAAAAAGTATTCTCGTAGCTTCATAAAATTAAGGTTAAACTACTAATGTCAGATGGACTGTTAATTTGCGTTCCAAACATCTTACGGGTTTGGAACAACATGAGGGTGAGTAATTAATGACAGAATTTTCAATTTTGGGTGAACTAACCCTTTCAAATTAAAACTTTAATATTTACATTTATTTTCACTAGATTTTCCACTGATGAAGGTCAGTGTTGGCATGTGCATAACTTCACCGATGATCCAATATACTTCACTGGCCTGGCATCAGAACCTGGTGCCCGTTCAATGAATGTCAGCCTTTGGGGCTACAGGGAAACTGTCCTGAATCAGTACTGGGCTTCTGTCACTGTTGACTTCAGGCAGTTGCTCTCTAGAGACTGTGAGTGATCTAATATCTCTAAAAAGTATTTCATAAACTAATATAAAAGCATACAGAATCCAGTCCAGAAGAGCGATCTTAAAATGTGTAAATAGTGCCTGAAATAACCAAATACTTCTACTCCAGGTCAGGAGAATGACTACATCCAGTGGCTCGCTCACTCGAGCAATATTAGCGACCCCACTGATGGGTGCGTGCTGGGATACAAGGAAAGGTTTTTACGGTTACGAAAGGACTCGGTCTGCTGGAACGGGCGGGATTACATTGTCACCAAAGAGCCCATGACTTGTCCCTGCACTCTCACTGACTTTCAATGGTACGAATACATACAGACCTATCAAATACACTCAAAGTACAGTGTGATTCATTTATACTATTCATGGCATACATTCAGTCATTGTCTCTCTCTTTTCCTGCAGTGACTTTGGATTCTATCATGCGGAAAACAGCTCTGTGTGTGTGGAGCAGCCCGACCTTATTGGCCATTCACTGGAGTTCTGCCTGCATGGACGCAAAGAGCAGCTTCAGACCAGCGGGTAACAAATCACTCTATTTCCACTCCGCAGGACTCGTATTGAAATGTTCAGCAGGTGTAAGCTATTTTTTGCATACATCGCTGTGCTAGAAAATCTATGAGCCCGATGTACTGAACCGGTTTGCATATGCAAAATTGTTGCATATGAGTTAATGTTTTTGTCACATAATTATTTCAATGCTAAACATTCTACTTTCTGTGAATCTGTGATTGTAGTTACCGGAAAATTCCCGGGGATCACTGTGAAGGAGGAATAACTCCAGAACGAAAAGAGATTGATCTGAGTAAGAAATGCGTTAGTAATTTGCTGAGGACAGAACCACTGGTAGGTTTTTATTTTATTATTAATGTTAAAATATACACACCCAGAAATAAAGGTACAAAAGCTGTCACTGGGGCGGTACCTTTTCAAAAGGTACATGTTTGTACCTAAAGGGTCCATTTTGGTACCTTTAAAGGCACATATTTGAACCTAATAGGTACAAAATTGTACCTTTTGAAAAGGTACTGCCCCAGTGACAGCTTTTGTACCTTTATTTCTGAGAGTGTGCAGTAAAAACAGTAATATTGTGAAATATTACAATTTATGCAAACCGTGATATATGTTTTGTCAAAATTCTTTGCTGCTTATAAAGTTCAAAAGAGAGACATTTATTTAAAATTGAAATATTTAGTAACAATATAAATGTCTTTTACTGTCTCTTTTGATTAATTGAATGCATCTTTGCTGAATATAAGCACCATAAAACTGAGAATTTTGTTATGATTGTTTAAAAGAAATGACACAAAATTGTTTCCCATCGGACATTTTTCAGACAGAAGAACATTCATTCAATTCAGCTCCTATAATCGCTGTGGTCATCGGTGTTCTGTTGATCAGTGCTGTTGCTGGGGTTATTTTCATCAAAAAATATGTCTGTGGAGGAAGGTTTGTGCCCCCATTTTCTTAACATCACACATAGCAGAGCATTATACACATATATATATATATATATATATATATATATATATATAATATTATAATTGCTGCTTTTATGCCAGAAAACAAAAACAATGTTATTATTATACTATTGTTGTATTGTGCTTTACTTATGAGACTTATTTTCCTTACTTATTTTCCTACAGCAATATCTGTCTTATGGTTTCTTTTTAATGTCTTCGATAGGTTCCTGGTGCACAGGTACTCCGTATTACAGCAGCACGCTGAAGCTAATGGTATCGATGGCGTTGATGACCTGGACACACTGGAGGGTGGCAAGACACACTACCACGATGATTCAGATGAGGTACATACTGCCCTTCACTGGTAAAAACACAATATTCAATTCTGCAAAGTCTTTGAATTAATCCTGTCATTATATTTTTGACATCTGTAGGACCTCCTAGAGTGACAGACACAAAGATCGTCATAAGACTGTTTTAAAAGAGAGAAACCACAATGCCTACCCTTCCCATGACCCTCTATGTGTGTGTAACTGCGTTCCAGCACGCATGAGACACATTCTGACCAATCGATTTGCTTCTGGCTACTTGGGGACAGATTTTCAGTGATTCAGCACAGCAGGATTTGACTACAAGGACAGAAATAGAGAAAACATGCATTTTCATAAAAGCTTCTCCTGAAGGAGTTTTCTAATCCTCTGCTGAAAAAGTTTCAATCTTTTTAATCATTTCATGTTATGTATTTGGGATGCACAAAGGATTTGAAGCAATTAGGTTGCCACATATTTCAAATTTATGCGAGTTGATGCACAAAATCTGATGGCTGAGGAGTATTATTATTACTATTATAGTAGTACTTTGAAGGCCACTATAATTGGAGTATAATTTACAGAAAAGAGGATACATCAGACATGAGCTTTGAAGCGTGGTTAAAACTGATGTAAGTGCTAATTTTTCATTGCTGGTTTCCTGCATCAGGTATTTAACTTCACCAAAGGATTTTCAGCTTTGTTTTCTTTGTTTTGCATATTAGGATGGTTTGAAGTCTCTTTGAAGCCTGTTTTTTTTTTTGTTTTTTTTTAGAAGTATCTTCAGAAAAAAAGCCTGCTCATTATTTCCAGAGTTATTGTGTGAATAAATCTGGATGAATGTGAAGTGTCTTAAGGTAATATTTAATATTCCCTGGAAGCTTCATGTGCGAGTTTCACGATCAACTGAGACTTGTTTATAAAGTTTGTAGGCTTTATTATACTAACATAACATCCTGAGGATTACAGTTCAAATCTTCAAGAAACTAGTTTAGCCCAGCTTTAGTCATTCCATAAATCAAATTTGACTTCATCTTGTTGCCTGCCATTGCTGTGTGCTTAGATATGCCCAGTGCATAGTATATCTTCTCTGCACAAGTAATAATACATTCTTCCTTTTCAGTATTACCAATGCTATTCCCTGATGGTACAGTGTCATTTGATGCAAGAAAAGATGGCACATTGCGTGGTTTTCAATCATCTTATTATGGTGCACCTTACATAATGCATCTTAGAGATATAACGGTATCAGTCTGACACCTTGTTGCTAAGTCAGCAATAATTGTATATTCAATAACAAGATAATATTTAATGTTAATTGTGACATTGTGGGGTTTTTTTTGTTTTTTTTTTCTTTTTTCAGAACAACTCATCCTTCATTAGGATGTCTACAAGTGCATCTATTAGCAGCATAATCAAATATGAAAATTTTTTTTTTTTTTTTTTTTGGTCTGTATTGACTGTCAACTCATAAATAAGCTAATTTGTAGTCAGTAAGCTGATTAAGATATGAGTGCATTTTTTTTTTTTTTTTGCACAGATAATAAAATGGATACCTCAGGGGTTATAGATGACAGTGGACCATACATTTCATTGATGGGTTTGCATGTTGAAAGCAGGGTCCTTGGGTTTGGGATGGATGAACTTGGCTTTTCTGAAGTCATGTGTAAAATGCTGTACCATTAAATGTGACTGCCAACAACAATAAAATAAACAAACAAACAAAAAAACCTCTTCATAAAGTGCATGCTCATTGGCTTGCTCATCGATTGTGTTCTGGACCCTGATGCACCAAGGTGAACTAAATTCACAAAGACTTTAAAAGGAATATTGCACCTCTTAATAAAGCAGGTATTAAAAACAACCCTGAAATTGGAAGTTGTATAGCCTGCAACCTAATGTTCCCAGTTTTGCATTGTACTGAGAAACAGGGTCAATAAACGGCAGCAGCTGGCTAATTTCAAACAGCGCAGCATTTGTATTTTCAAACATGTAAATAGAATGAGAGCTGCGTGTATTTAATGTGCAGGATAAAATCTGATTGTAAACAGATGTACAAATTTTCTTTTTCCTCTCAATTTAGAAAATAAGAATATCACATGAAACATATTTAACTTAGAGAACACAGTCCTATTCATATTTTTCCTATTTCTTTTAATTATGTAAGTATTGAAAATAACAAATAATCATTTTGTTTGCTACAGATATTATTAAAGTATAATGGCCAGGTTTTCTTGCTTTTTTTCTTGAGGATGAACAAAATCAGCCATGAAATCAGAAAACAGAGACCAAATTTGCTTAAAAAGACTTGCAAATATATATATATATATATATATATATATATATATATAGTTTTTTTAAATCTAGAATTAACAGAATTTTAACAGTACTATTTATTACGTGTATTTTTATGTACAGGTTTTATTCTTACATTTTATGTATTTATTTTATCTGTTTCTTTGTTTATTTTAGTTATTATATTATTTCTGTATTTAATTCTGTGTTTTGCAATTTGCATGATTCACAGCTCTTCTAGTCAGAGACATGCAGGGGTTGAGAGGGGGCGTGGCGTTTGTCTTGTAGGAGGGGCGTTTGAGCTACTGTTCATCGCGGGTTTTTTCCGAGTGCGCCATTTTGGCTCCTGAGCGAGACGCGTCGTGTGATTGGGCTCCAGGCGCCACTATCAGAGCCAATCAGAGGTGCATCGGGCGGCGGCGCAGACGGTGAGTGAGCGCGGCTGCTGGGAGGGGACGGGACGCGGTCGGTTAGCTGGGGATTGGTGTGTGACCGACCAACCAAATGACTAAA
Source organism: Acrossocheilus fasciatus (assembly GCA_036784905.1). NCBI lineage: Eukaryota > Metazoa > Chordata > Actinopteri > Cypriniformes > Cyprinidae > Acrossocheilus > Acrossocheilus fasciatus. Next base: position 25,424,878 of record CM071948.1, on the reverse strand, counting down.
ATCATTATAAACAGGAATAGTGCTGTTTGTGTATGTGATAAGGTCCACTGTGTGGACGACATGCACGCGTTTACGTCTTGTGTGGTTAAAACGATAAACAATGTCGTTAAATGGTTTGTTTTTGTTGTTTTTCTGTTAAGCCGAGCTGACGTCTCATATAGGCCCAGTTTTGAGCCGCTCTTTGTTTTAATATTCGTTGACTTTCGCAGTCTTAAGAGGTCGATTGGAGCCAACAGGTCGTTGTCTTGGTTTTACTCAACTAATTTGGAGTTAATAAAACAAACGATATTTGATTTAAACCAAATATATATTAAAAAAATACGTTCGTGCATGAAAACACTGAGGTCGATGTGCTAATGTAGCGCTAGCAATGTTTGACAAAGAGAAAGCAAGCCAACATAGCTATATGTACACAATATAAACACTGCAGTTTTATGTAATTCGTGTTGTTTAAAGGAAAAAGGCGTTTCGTTTATGAGAAACACGCATGTTGCCAGAAAGCGTTTGTGAGATACAAAGACGCGACGCTTGAAACTGAAGAACGGCAGATACATTTGACAGAAACTGTAGCCCTGAAATCCAAACACAAAGTGTTTTTCTTGTACATTTAATCATGTATTTTGCTATTTGTTTCCTGTATTTTATTTACTTTACTGTAGAATCTAACATTGCAGCAGCATATATACCTATTTAAGCTGTGTCGTCCTTAATAAATAATAAAAACATCAAACAGTTGGTGTAGGTGTAAATTGTATATGGAGCCTAATGTGTCCTACTTGCATGAAGACATCTACAAGGTCATGAAAGAACGATAGGCTTGTAATGTCATTAAGCACAACATTTATATGTTAGTCACGAAATACGTTAAGATTTGCATATACTTCATGTGCAGAATGAAATCTGATCATGGACAGATTTTCCTTTTGCTTCTCAGTCAAGAATGAAAATGTATCAAATTGTTAAATGATACTTTTCTTACTGTTTTAGTTCTTTATTTTTCATGCATACAAAAACAATATTTCAAGACAAAAAGCAGGACAGAATTACATTGAGATAACACAACAAAAAGGTTATTTAATATCTAGGTTTTCTTGTTTTTATGAACATTTCATATTTTTCAGGGAAAGGGAGTAAAAAAAATCACAGAAGCAATTCAAATGTAAACACTGTCTTTGAGAAAAAATATCAAGTAAGTTGTGGTGTCAAATGTTATCACTTTGATATATGCCATGATACAAAAAAAAGCCATATTCATGTACCATTTATATTTATATGGTACTCCAAAGTACTGAACCATAAACAAAATGAAATAAGTCTCATAATAATTCTGTATTAGGAAAAATATACAACAAAGGTAACAAAGTACGTGGTATATCCACCAGGGAATTAATTTAATACTATTACAGAATTTACTTTTTTCCCTCCTGCAGTTAAGAAAATAGTTTCATGTAAATTTTTGGATCTAAAATCTTAATCATAAAATGAATAATTTAAAGAGCTGGATTAATGCTAAAATGAGGAATGCTGTAAACCAGCAATTAAGTCAAGCATCCTCATTTAAGAGTCTTGCATTAGATGCATGTGCTGTTGCATAACATTTCGGATTTGTGCAACAACATGTTTTAAATTAATTCCCATTTTTCAGACTTCAGTTCCGTGCTGATCTCATAATTCAGTCAGACGGCAAACATGGAGCAGTACACCACCACCACGACAACTAGTGGAGAGCAGATAGTGGTGCAGACCAGCAGCGGACAGATCCAACAACAGGTAATTTGTGACATGTACCATTTTAAAGTATGTTTGTCGGACATAGAATTGTGTTTTTAATAATAACTAGTAATAAAGCATCTCAGTGTGGTATAAAGCCACAGAAGAAACGTTTTCATGTGTTTTTACTCATTTGAGAGTCACAGTCCCATATCTCTGGCCCAGGGCACAGTGACTGCGGTGCAGTTGCAGACTGAGCCTCAGGTAGGCCAGACTGCGGCCCAGCAGGTCCTTCAGGTAGTGGTTGGCTCTCCGAGCACCTCTGCTGTCTGCAAATCTCCATGCATGCCATTTCAACATTGCATTGCACAGAGATCCATTTGCTAGTTCTGCATTGTAATAGTGATTAATGCAATGTTAAAATAATACCAGATATCTGTGACCTTTGCGCTTTTTGCATCTGTCTCAGTTCATTTATCACTCACTATGATTTACTAGAACTTAAAAGTGTTCAAAGAACGCTCATGTGCATGAGTTTTTAGCATGCTTTGTTTTGCAAAATGCATTGTAAATTCTCCAAGTATATAAAAGCTGCACCACTGTTTTTTGCATTTCGGAAGTTTACATACATTGCCTTTTCTTGCATGCATCTGTGTTTTGCATTGTCATAATGCTTACATAAAATGCATATAAATATCAGTTGTCGTATTATATCTTAATAATTAATAGTTTACCCAAAAATGAAAATTCTGTCATTAGTTACACAGCCTCATGTCGTTCCAAACCCATAAGACCTTCATCTTCGAAACACAAATCAGGATATTTTTGATGAAATCTGAGAGCTTTCTGAATCTGCATAGACAGCAATGCAACTGACACGTTCAAGGCCAAGAAAGGTAATAAGGACATGAGGGTGAGAAATTAATGACAGAATTTTCATTTTTAGGTGAACTATCTCTTTAAATGCTTTACGGTCAGAGCTCTGTAGATGGTGTACAACAGATTTTTGATCATGTTGAAAGTTATAGGCCTTAGAAATTTGCATAGGAAATACAATACATTAGGACTAATAGGGTTTTTATCTTTAAAGTTGACATAAAATGAATTTTTCAATGCATCCTCTTCAAAGGTCCAAGGGCAGCCTCTTATGGTACAAGTCAGTGGGGGTCAGCTCATCACGTCCTCTGGACAGCCCATAATGGTACAGGCCATGACAGGAGGACAAGGTCAAACCATCATGCAAGTACCAGTATCTGGTACACAGGGGCTGCAGCAGGTGGGTGAAGCTAATGTTACACTGAATTGTTGGATAAAAATATACTTTTTTCACTAACATACTGAATTTATCTAAAAGTAGTGCAGTGGTTCTCAACCAGTGGGCCTCAGAAAACTTCCAATGCGGCCCTTGTACAATAAAGATTTCATTATTTTTTGCCTCTGATGATACAGCATTCCCACAATCTTGGAAAACCTGTATATATAAGGAAGACTTATTGTAAAATTGTGAATTCTTGACTTGAAAAAGTCAATTAAATGTGAATTAATATAATATTTTAACTCTATGGGCATTTTATAATAAGTATTCATTTATTCTAAGCCTTATCGTTAATTCTGATCCAGCAAATCACAAAGAACTGGAAAAGTTATGCAGCCTTGACATGACAAAGTGGAGAACCACTGCAATATAATGTTCCACCAAAATGGATGAAGGTGTGATGAAGTTGTAATAAAATGACCAAATGTGGCACAGATTCAACTGGTACAGCCCAGTCAAATCCAGCTTCCTGGTGGACAGACATTACAGCTACAGGGTCAGCAGGGACAGACCCAACAGATCATCATTCAACAGCCACAGACCGCAGTCACTGCAGGACAGAACCAGGTGACTTCATTTTGTCATGTATTTGAGGAAATATAAAGGAGCACCCTCTATAAACTGCACTCTTGTAGTTGGATGCATATAATTAATAAAGTTCATGATAATTGTTTTCTTAGGGTCAGCAGCAGATCACTGTACAGGGTCAGCAAGTGGCTCAAACCGCTGAAGGACAGACCATCGTTTACCAGCCTGTTAATGCAGACGGGACCATCCTACAGCAGGGTAACACTGCTACTCCTCTGCAAAACACTGAGCTGTAAACATCATGCAGTTCAATAGACGTGTATACACTGCTTATGACATGTAATTCATTTGAATGCATTTTGTGATTGTCCATCCAGGAATGATCACCATTCCAGCTGCATCTTTAGCAGGAGCTCAGTTAGTCTCAGCTGGATCCAACACAAACACCACCAACGCCGGTCAGGGCACAGTGACCGTCACTCTTCCCATGGCAGGAAACATGGTCAATGCTGGAGGAATGGTCATGGTGAGCACTTGTGGTCATTTTTATCTATTACCGAAAGTGATGCTATAGAGATAATCTATTTAGATCACACTTCCTAATCTTATTGTGTGTGTTTATAATTGAACCAGATGGTCCCAGGGGGTGGCGGGTCAGTTCCCACCATGCAGCGCATTCCTCTTCCTGGAGCAGAGATGCTGGAGGAGGAACCTCTCTACGTCAACGCTAAACAGTATCACAGGATCCTCAAGAGGAGACAAGCCCGTGCCAAACTAGAAGCTGAAGGCAAAATACCAAAAGAGAGAAGAGTATGTGTGCTTTTATGGCAATAAATAGCAATGACTTTATTTATATAAGTCCTATATTTTGCAAATATAGCAAAACACATTTGTTATATTACATTTATATTATATTTTGAAATAAATAGATAAATAAATGATATATATATATATATATATATATATATATATATATATATATATATATATATATATATATATATATATATATATATATATATATATATATATATATATATATATAAGTAGTGTGCGTATGTATGTATTTAACCATTGCATCCTTGCATCATTTTAATCATTGTCATTAGAACAGCAAAGGAGTCCTGATTTTTTTTAACTTTAATAATAAAGCTCTTTTAATAATAATTTAATTCATTTAAAATATTAATAATATTTGGCATATACATATAATACAGTATATCAAATATGTATATTTAATAATTTAATTCATTTAAAATATTAATAATATTTGGCATATACATATAATACAGTATATCAAATATGTATATTTAAAAGAAGTATATAATTTTATTTTTGGGCCATTTACAAACTAAATTTCACATTTCTAAAAATTCTTAAAAGGATAGAAATGGCTATATAATATCATATTAATATTTGGCCCATTATAAATGAGAATAATAATACAATTCATTAATTATACTACAGGTTTTATGGATATTTCTGGGTAATTTTGCTTGAGGTTTGTTCTAAATCCCTTAAAATATTAAACTACTGCAGTTAATTTAGCCTGACCAGTTTAAATAAAAAACTTAATTGAAACTTTTCTCATTAAATTATTTGCATACTGAGTTCTAGTTGGTATTTTTTCTTGAATTTATTTGCATATGGAATTATGTTTGATCTTTTGTTTCTTGCATCTATTTAATCATTATGTATTCTTACTTGTCATGAGAACAGCAAAGCAGTTTCATTTTCTGTAATTCATGAAAAATGTATTAAAAAAATATTCATAAGATTGGACAGGTTTCTGTTCAACACAGCACATATGCAAATATTCAGTATATTTATTTTCTTTACCACCCAGAAATACCTACACGAGTCCCGTCATCGTCACGCCATGGCCAGGAAGCGTGGAGACGGTGGACGTTTCTTCTCTCCGAAGGAAAAGGAAGAAATGGCCATGCAGGCCCTTAAGGTGAGCGAGGGGCTTGAGCTCAGCTCTCATTGGCCAGCCACCTCTGCCCCGCCTCTGGGGTAAACTATCCAATCCCAGCCTGTGTCCAACCCAAGAGACTGTATGCACCTAATTTAATTTAGACCATCCATACCCTGCGGCTCTGTGTCTGAGCTACCTCATGCGTCTGTGGCACACTCATGTCCAAGCTGTCTCTGTCCGTGAGTTAACTGACATTTCCAACCAATTAAACTGAACATGCATACTAAGATCTTAGTATATATGTTCTAGCATATAGTATACAATGTACAGATTAGTCCCCATGTTTGTAACTTCTATGCTGCCTTGTAGCATTTTTACCACTTGTAATAATTTCATTATTTAGGTGCAAGATTAAAGATAGTATGTTTGAACTCTGCTGATTGAAAGTGGCTTTCTTCAAAAAGCTTCAGTTGTAAACATGGGTGATTAGCACATTTTATCCTGTCAGCGTTAAAGGTTTCTTTTCTTAAATGTCAGACTGTTACTTTAAAAGGAAATCTTCAACCTTGACGTCTTTGTTCTGTCTGCATTTCTGCCGTTTGTCCTACCATGCTGTAAATTTCTACTCAGACTGCTTGTGATACTCACTGGATGCTGCGATGTGTTAAGCAGTGTTTATTTGTCCTTTTTACCATCTTACTGGTATGAATAGCCATTCAAAATGATCTGTTTTCATCTGTGATTGTATGGCTTGGCTTGCACCCTTCAACGCTCTTCTGTCGTTGCCCAGAGCTGTGGCTTTGTTATTGCTTTTGCCATTTTATGTTTCTTACAGTAGGCTGTATGGGGGCTCTTGTTTGCATTTATGTTTGTTACTTGATGATATATGTATGTATATAGATATATATATATATATATATATATATATATGTGTGTGTATATATATATATATATATATATATATATATATATATGCCCTTTTTATGCAAATAAACCTTTGTTCATGATTTGTACTTGGTTAGTAATGCCTTGCCGTTTTTACATGCTGATGAACAGTTTTTCCAGAGTTAACTCTCATGTTGACCCAGAGAGGATTTTATTTTCTCCAAAGCTAGTTATTGTTACCGCATCAGACTAAAAGATACTGACTTTGCTCACATAGGGTATAACAACTTACCAAAATAATTTAGCACTTTGTTAAACTGAAAGAAAACAAGTCGAGAGAAAGAGTGAATCCAAAATTTGGTGACAGATTTACAAGCAATTAAAGGCTGGACATTTTTGACCAGGAACAACAAGTTAGGTAAAGGATTCTCAGAACAGCACAAGGGTTAAATATTAGATTTTTATTGCACAAAGGTTGCATACAAACTAGGCTAATTCTTGAATTAAAAAAAAAAATTGTAGTATATCTTTAGCTTCATTAATTGATGAAAAAATCTCATAGATGGTTTGAAATGCATAGAGTTGAGTCAGTCACTAATATTTTGTATGTATCAGGCACAGTAAAATTCCACCAGGTAAGAGTTCAACACCAGTCATTCCCTCATAGCATGTGGTATTGATGAAATTTTCATCATCTTTATTTATCTTCCTTTTTCCGCACAGAAATCTGAGCAGGATCAATCAGAAGAGGACACAGTGGGCCAGATGATTCAGGTGGCATAAACTACCCTTTCCTCCGCATATATTTCAGTCAGTCCTCGCTTGTTTAAAAACAAAATTTCAACACATGGTTTATTTCAGTTTACTGCAAGGTAGAACATGCAGATACTGGGAATTTGATTTTTTTTTTTTTTTTTAAACATCTCACCAGAGCAAATGGTGTTTGTTGTATTTATAAGGAACGACTTTTCATTTTAGGGTTCAGGATTTGTATAGACATTTCATTTAATTTCATTCCACTCCATTTCTTTATTTAAAAGTGACTTATAAGAATTGATCACAAAAATGTGAATTACAGTTGAGTTTTGTAATATGGGATGTTTTTACACGTACTGGATCAGACTGTGAAATGTTACGATTTTCTATGCACTTGCGCTTTTTAGTTGATCCACCAACCATTTGTATATCCTCCTACTCCAAAACATCCTTTAATGAAAACCTTCATTTATCTCTTTGTATTTTCTATTGATGTCTTCCTTATATGAGAATAAAGGTTGACGTTCTGTACATAGTTGCAAAATCTGCTTTTTAACTTTTGTTTTAGATATGAAACATACTGATATGTCAGACCATTTTTAGCGTCTACACATTCTCATGAGATGTGTCTGGCCATGTTTGTGTTTCCCTTTGCCAAGTTACAGACACACCCATTTGATTGCCATTATTTAAAGATCCATGATGCATCTGTACCCTAAGCTCTTCTGGAGTTGTTTTATTTGAGGTAAATGAAGAGATCACCTAAAAAAATGAAAATTCTGTCATCGTTTACATGATTTAAATGACAGAATTTTCATTTCTGGGTGCACTGTCTCTTGAAAGATTTAGCATGTGCTTTGAAATGTCATTTTGAAGAGCATTTTAAGATAAGCGCATGGAAATATGATCTCCCTAACACTAGGGTGCGCTATAATGGTGATAATCAGGCTAAGGCAGATTGATCGTTTTTAAGCAGAAGGCGTTATATAACTGAATCAATTGTTGCTATTATTTTGGTAGCCCCGTATTAGCATATGCAGAGTGAGGCATTTAATTGGACGGTCTGGAAGAAAAGGTTATTTTTCAAATGAAAGGGCTTCGAGAATACTTCAAAGAACACACAATGTGTCCTCAATGCAATGCAAAACAGGTCATCAAAACACACAACAGATGTTAATAGCAGTATGTTTTAACATAATCATTAGCCAAAAGGCAGTATAGCTCGACCCGAATCAGTTGCAGACACATTTTATGGCACCTTCAGTGGGAAATTAAGAAATGAATCGTCAAAAATAAAAACATTGACAACACCTGTACAAAACACACAGGGTTAGTTCTTTGAAAATGGAAAATTCTGTCATTATTTACTCACCCTCTTGTCATTACAAACCTGTAAGATGGTATTACATTGAACATAAAAGGAGATATAAAAAACACTGTAAATGTGGTCCACATTTGTGTTCCACAGAAGAAAGAAAATCACAAGGGTTAAGGGGAGTAAACAGTGACAGAATCATTTTCTGTTCATTCTGAAGCAAACTTCATGCATTTCCAAATATCTGCTTCCTCTCAGTCTTTGGCATTGAGTTGAAATTCATTACGCTTAGCATTTGGGCATGGTCCCCCTTGACATGCACCAGGAAGTCAGATGGCCACACATCTGCCCAAAAGTTCAATGTGAATTTCCATTTGAATTGTTTCAAAAGATTCCAGCGAATGTTTCTCATTCCCGTGTGAGAACGACGCTTATCCCACTGCAGCACTTAGCTACACTTTGGAAGAACGGTAGAATTATTATGTCTAAAACGCTGCTCCATAAAGTTTGCAACCACCCGGTGTTTATCAAGACAACCTGCACACATGGCGTAAAGAACCTGAAACCAAGAGAAGGTGAAAGCTTAGCATTTTTGTTAAATTTAAGTAAATAAATCTTATAAATATTTATGGAAGCGAAATACAAACATGCAATTTTGACTTTTTTTTCCTCAGAATTGTATGATATAAACTCGAGTTTGAATTGCAGTTCTGACTTTTTTCTCGCAATTGCAAGTTTATATTTCACAATTCTGACTTTTTTCTTGCTAGTCTGCCTTTTTTTCAAAATTGCATGATATAAACTCGAAATTGCCAGTAATAAAGTCAGAATTGTGTGAGATAAACTCGCAGTTGCAAGAAAAGTCATTTTGCGAGATAAAAACTCACAATTCAGATTTTTTTTCTGTTTTTGACTTTTTTCCTCACAATTCATATCTCGTCATTTTGATTTTTTTTTTCCTTGTTATTCTGACTTTTTACTCCGAAGTAAGTTTATATCTGAGTTTATATCTCAGAATTCTGAGTCAATTCTTGAGTTTATATCACTTTATAGGCCTAACTCACAACTCCGAGTTTATATCACGCAAAAAAGTAAAAAAAAGTAGGCCTAAAGAGCAAAAAAAAAAAGTAAACTCGTAATTTCAAGAGAAATGTCAGAATTGTGAGATGAAAAGTCACAATTACTTTCTTTTTATTTTTTATTCAGTGGCGGAAACGGGCTTCCATAAAAATGTCTAGTTTTTAACTAAAAATGCCAGGGTCATGGATTTAATTCATGGATTTTGAGGGAATGCATGAACTAATAAAAATTTATACCATCAATCCAATCTAAGTCACTTTGGATAAAAGCATTAATGTAAATGTAAGTTCAGAGGATCTGCTCATACCAGATGTGAACAAAGCTGAGGACGGCGAAGAGAATCCCAGCGAGGAGGGACACTGGAACTGCCAGCAGAGCTGTGAAGATACGGTAAAGCCAGACCCTGGACACCTCGAAAAGAGCGTTACTCCAGATCCACACCCGATCCCCGCTGCGCACAGACACCGGCTCAGCTATCACATCCTCAAAACTAACCTGTCAGAAGTGAAGAGTCAGGAAAGTAGCATCTTCACTTCGCCCTCATTTCCCTTACCAAAAAGTAGTATACTTCAAGTTTATTTTATTAAGTAGGCCTATACTTAAGTAAAGTTCAAGTATATTTTAAGTACACTTTATGTAGGAAGTATACAAATATCAGTGTATACACATAGTCATAGTAGTATACTTGTAAGTGTACTATTTCAATACTCCTTGGGACTAAATTGGCCCACTTTCTAGTATACATAAGTATACTTTAAGTATAGAAGTAGTAAACTAGTTTACATCACTGTTTTTAGCTTGTACTGCAGCTATATACTAAAAGTGAACTTATATTGATAGTTTACTAATTAAATACTGTAGCATTTTTAGTACATTTTGAACTTTGAAGTATAGTCTCAGTAAACTACTAGTTTAGTAGTTTTATACTGCAAGTATACTAGTAAGTTTTCTTTAAGTGAACTTTACAGCATACTTTAAGTATACTACTATGTCCCTATTTAGGTATTAATTTGTATATATTTTGTTATATGAATATCTGAACATATAAAACATCCAAAGAAAGAACAGAGTATCTGCTTATAAACAAAAACATTTTATTCTAGCTTCATGCATTCTTTTTTTAAACACTTGAATGTGGATAAGTTTCGTAAATAAATAAAAATAAAGAAATGAACAATATTTTGAACAAAATACCTCTTCATTGTTTGCCATTTTATGCTGTTTAATGTCAGACGATCGTGTTAGATTACATGTGGAAGTGTCTGTTGTTTCGGTTTCTTCTTCACTTGTGTTTACTGGAAATTCTGTACAGAAGACGTATACTACTGCCCCCTTACTGTATAACAATGAAAACATAGATTCTAGGAGCACAAGTATAGCTTAAATACTGCATATTTAGAGTTTTTCTAAGTATAAGTAAAGTATACTTAAATGTCATTTTAAGTATATTTCTGAGAAGTACATAAAAAGCAAACAAAAAGTATACTTTCCTATTTTTAGTTTAAAAGAAGTATACTAATAGCACATGTGAATAAACTTCTTTTTCGTAAGGGCTACTTAAAAATGAAAACATCCCTTTAAAGCTTGTCGAGTCACTTGACACTTGACTGAAAAATGCCCCTGGGCAGCTATTTTTTTTATTCTTGCCAGTATATAGTAGGCTAAGTAACACTGAGCAGCCTACAGAACATTTTACATGAACGGTAATATTGGCAAAGCTCATTTTCACTTACATATATTACATCACCAATAAACCGGACAACAACGGTCATATCATGATTTAGATTTGATTTTAGATAGTTGTATGTATAGCTTCTACATGAATAGGGCCAAGCTGGCTAAACAAACATTGACCAATTTTCACTGACACACATAAAGTCACCAATGCGCCTAACAGAAGTGGTCATAAATGATCATTTTAGCTAATGCACATACATATTCTAAAACAAATGAGCTAAGCTAATTGGTTCACTGCAAAAAATGCTTTTCTTACTTAGATTTTTAGTCTTGTTTCCAGCCAAAATATCAAAAAATTCTTAAATCAAGAAGGATTTTCTAGAGAAGTAAAAATTATTGTCTTGTTTTCAGAAAAAACTAGTCAAAATTAAGTGAGTTTTTGCTTGAAACAAGCAAAATAATCTGCCAATGGGGTAAGAAAAATAATCAAGATTAATGTTTTAATTGAAAGGCGGGACTGTCTACAGCTGCAGCTGCATTATTGAATCTATTTGCATTTCTCTGCGATTGATCCTCTCTCTGTTTGTGGTACTTCACTGTATTTGGTATGTATCTTAAACTCTTAAGTGAAGTATTTTAATACTGCAATCAGCAACGATTCATAACATAAACAATGCTACAGTAGCCCTATAAAGCTACCGCAAGTCTGTAATAGTTGTGTAATTTGTCTGGTCAGCTCATTTAAGAGGCAGTTGCTATTATTGTCCTCATCATTGGAGATATTCACACATGCTCATCTAATCCATCTCCTGCTACCAGCTGTGGTTGTCTACAATGTCAAGACATTGTCCTTACTTTGGAATAGAGTGGATTCAATAAAGCTGAATCTAATTGAGCCCAATACAAATGTTAAAATGTTGTTAAATAATATCTAAAAAATCATGTTATATTTACTTGAAAAGGAGAATTACTCAAATGAATTCTGTCAGTGGGGTAAAAAAAAAAAATCCACATCAGTCACTGTGACCATCAAAAGTGATATTTATAGTGCTACAATGAAGAACTATTGCAGTTGGACATGAAGAGATTACCTTAAGACACTCATTTATTTGTCTTGGGTCCCGTTCATTGATCAGAGGCCTGGTGTCACTCTGTGTAGAGATCACATCTTCCTCCTCCTCTTCCTCCAGGACAGTTTCCAGCTGTGTCTTCCATGTCTGTTGTCCCTCGTCATCCTCTCCATCCCCTGCATCCCTCAGGTCGATCTCAGTTTCCCTTGCATCCATACTCCGCATCATGGTGCCATTCATCAATATGAAGTTCCTAAAGTCACAAAGCAGCTCATCGATGGCATCAAAACACGCATAAACAGTTTCACACACTCTTACACATACACACTGTGAATGCAGAGCTAGAGTGCTGTCTTGAAGCTGAAACAGGGATATGGGATATATTAGGAAAGTGACCATGCCCTAACAGGCATTCCCAAACAGGCCCCAATGGGAAGATGCCAGCCCCCACTGATACATCTGCTATAAATACCCCTCTAGTGACCGGTGAAATGCAGACTGCTGGTAAGCTTAGAAGAGCTCTTAAAAGAACCAGTGGATCAAGAATATTTAACAGAATGGAAGCATTGATTTTGAGCACTAATTGGGATTTAGCAAGATCAGTGTTTAGTGTTTGTTTGTAAATTTGGTCAAATATTCTAACATTAAACCCTTTGGATATTATTTTTTGAATGAGTATGTGAAAAATACCAAGAGAAACCAATTAACCTTTGTTTTTTGGCATTTGGCATTCTTGCAGATTTTACAATTATGCTCTTTGGAAAATGCATTTCACTGTTAGATCTATTAGCAGATTACTGGTTTCTATTTATAGTCCAACACACAGCAGATGCTAAATACATAATACAATTTAAAAACTATCACTTCCACCGTAATTCATACATTTATTATTATTATTATTATTCTGTATGCATTTGTATTGCTTTTAAGAAAACAAGATAAATTTTGTTGTAGCCAACTGTTGCTGCCAGGTTAAGGTGGTTGCCAGGGTGTTCTGGTTGGTTGCTAGGTGGTTGTTTTTTGGCTTGAGACCAAGTCCCTCTGTCAATGTAAGGACGTGATGTTTCATCATCTATTTTTGTATCTTTAGTATCATTGTGGTGTTTTATTATGGAAAACTCTCATATTTATCACCATCGTTGTTTAATCTCACAGTTTGTGGCATTTTTTCCAGTTCACCTTTGCTCACTGTGGCTGCTTGTGGATTGTGAGGTCAGACCAACGCCTTTTAAAAACGTTCTCTTGGCAGCCGCCCTAGTTTAGTTTGCTTTATCCGTTAAGTCTAATCTGCATTCAAATCTCCCCATTAGAATTAAAAACATGTCCCAAAATATTATGGAGATACAATTACAGGAAACACACTTTCAGACTGAGAGCTGAACTGATAGTATATATAGCTAAAATGCACAGAATTCAGAAAATCATCTTTCCACCTGTTTAAATGTGTTGCTTTGCACTAATACTGTGAAACAGCTGTCCTAGGGCAGATTTACTAAATTATATAATCCTATGTACTTGGCCTAAGTCACAGGATTTTCATAAACACGCAGAGTTTAACAGGGGAAATGCAACAAAAATGGAGTAAATACACAAATGTTTTGGATTGGTAAGATTTTTTTGATTTATTTTTTTTCCTGACCTCAAATTTTGGTAGTGTATAGCACGTAAATGTTATTAGTTACTGATTAATATGTGGCTCATTCTTTATTGTACTTCATTGTTGAGTGACTAATTAGCCTGAATGAAGATGTACATCTGAAATAAGCAATACAAGAAAATCAGTTGTGCATATGTACAGTACCATCCTCCCCATAAATACACAAATACAGCTCTATCCATCTCCATGAAAACAAAAACAGTAATGGCCTCATTGTTTGTAATAAATACATAGTGTGATGTAATGGGTGGCTCCATATAGCACACCATTCAATCCGCACAATGAACTCTAAATGCAACAACTGAACATATGCTGCATGGAACTGAATCAGTATATGTCAAGCTTTCCGTGACTAGTGTCTTTATTGAACAACGAAACAATTTGTCTTTGTCACTTCAGCCCGTGTGATATTTACAGTTTTACAGTAGAAAAGAAATACAGCAGATAGCTGACGTCATCCTTTGCATTATAAATAAGTAAAAATTGGTTCAAAACACTTTTTATGATTTATTTTTTGTATGAAGATTTGTAAAGATTTTGGTCATTATATTATTCCGTTTTGAAAATAACATATTAAATAGTGCAGTAGAAATACAGTAATACAACAGAAGAAACGATCATTTCTGTTGTACTTTAAACATATTAATGTAAATATTGGTTTAGCCTGAAGACATAAAAATTTAGGCAACAAATGTTTCATTTCAGTTCATAATGTCATATAAACCCTAATCAGCTCTGTGTTTGTAAACATGTGGGTGGAGTCACCACTAGAAAGAGTTGTGATTGGATGAAGGCATTGTTGTTCATTGGTTGTCACTGTGTTGCCAGTCACAGTGGGGCTGACCTATTAAAAGCATCAAAACCTACCCTGTTTGCTTTCTTAATGCACATCCCAGATCTTATTGTGAACAATTTGTTATAGTCTTTCAATAAAATGCAACAGATCTTAATATTGGTTTGCAGTGTAGTATATATATATATATATATATATATATATATATATATGCACGTTTATACAGCATAAACATGCAGGGTTTGACGCTTACCTTTTTCCCATGAGTTGAAAAATTTAAAAGAGCAACTTTAATGATGCATGTGCTAAAAGAATGTGTTAAATATTGTATTAAATAATGTGTTTTTCCTTAATAACAGGACACAAGCAGACATTTACAAGCAAAATAATTTTGTTACACTAGCTTTTTAAATATTTTTACTTCAGTTTGTTATAATAATTGTGACCCTGGACCACAAAACCAGTCATAAGTAGCACGGGTATATTTGTAGCAATAGCCAACAATACATTGTATGGGTCAAAATTATTGATTTTTATGCCAAAAATCAGTAGGATATTAAGCAAAGATCATGTTCCATGTTGATATTTTTTGAATTTCCTATCGTAAATATATCAAAACTTAATTTTTGATTAGTAAACTGTGTTGCTAAGAACTTGCTTTAAAGGTGATTGTTTCAATATTTTGATCTTTTTTTTTTTGCACCCTCAGATTTCAGATTTTCAAATAATTGTATCTCAGCCAAATATTGCCCTATTCTAACAAACCATACATCAATGCAAAGCTAAATCTAAATCTAAATTTGAAAAAAAAATGACCCTTATGACTGGTTTTGTGGTCCAGGGTCACAATTATGTTAATATGTATAGGCCCTCTTTAAACTCAGACTCTTATTTTGAAATGTCTATGCTGTACTATTGTACATATTACAATATAAACACCATAAAGTAAGCATTGTCATAACCTGTCAACAGTAAATCATATGCACGTTTTGCATGGCATTCATAGACTGTGAATTGTTTTGAACTGTGCAACAGCCCTGTATTTCTACATGTGCAAAACGTATTTAATCAAATCATAGCCTTTAATAATCACATATAGGCTATATCATGATTCCTGTTTTTCCATCCCCAAATTTAAGACCCCTTAAAATGATCATTTGTTATACCATTTAAAGTATCATGACTTTAAATTTTAAAGGTTTTGAAGGTCATTCACACACATGCTCCTAAATATATTTTACAGTTTGCACACAGTTTACAGTTTTTTGATCCCTGCCATGGATGAATTGTTCACGATAAGATCAATAGAATGCATTTAGAAAACAGATAGAATGAATTTTAATTTCAAAGCTAACAATAATTTATAATAAAAATGCAACTCTATTACAAAAAACATGAAAATCTGAATATTTTGTTTAGGTGATTTC
This sequence comes from Acrossocheilus fasciatus, assembly GCA_036784905.1. Classification (NCBI taxonomy): domain Eukaryota; kingdom Metazoa; phylum Chordata; class Actinopteri; order Cypriniformes; family Cyprinidae; genus Acrossocheilus; species Acrossocheilus fasciatus. Next base: position 25,408,747 of record CM071948.1, on the reverse strand, counting down.
TTCAGGTATTTGCCCCGGTATCCTACAACTAGTCTGCTCCAGCGTGCTCCTCGGTGTAGCCATGTGATAACTGCATCTAACTCCGTCCCTGTCGCCGCTCCTGTGCAAAAAATGAAAAAAGTCTTCATGTCCCGAACGTTCGTGGCCCGACACAGAGGGTCGCACTGGTCTGCCGGCCGATCGGCAACAGAAGAGCATCTTACACAACTCCTCCCTGATCTGACGGTTGAGCAGGCCATAAAAAAACGGGTTTACTGCGAAGGTTGAATACGCCAGCCATGTCACCGGTCCCTCGGCTTCTTCAGAGGTACTATGGGAGAATCCCAGCGACAAATGCAGGTGGAAGGCGAAGTAAGGCAGCCAGCAGAGCAGAAACTGACCCACGATGATGGCCAAAGTTAGAGCCGCTTTCCCACCAACCAGCGTTCTCCTTTTCCTGCGAAGGACTTGATTTCTGCGGACGCTCGTGCTGGTGGTGATGATCGTAGTCTGGCTGTTGACGGAATCAGACCGACGCTTCGGATGAGCAGTTGCCATCGTCCAGCTTGGGATGGGCCCTCTTTCCCGGGCAGCCGTGTGGGCGACTTTATACACATTCCCATAGACGGCAATAATAATAGCAGCTGGAACGCAAAAGCAAACAGTGCAGAATAAAATAGCGAATACTCTCCGGTGTCCACTGTGGCTCCAATGGAGAGAACAATGGGTGGCAGCAATGGAGCTTCTACTTCCATAACTGGGCCACCCAAAGACGGTAGCAAGTCCTAGCAAAGTAGACACCACCCAGACGAATCCCATCACGGCTGCAGATAACCAAGGAGTCATTTTAGCCTCGTACCTCATGGGATGCACGATGTAGAAGTAGCGTTCGATGCTAATCACAGTAACCGTAAAGATAGAGGCAGATACGAGAAAGGCATTGAGGAAAATGTACAACCTGCATTCGAGTACAGAAAAGACGATGCCGGCGAAAAAGGGTGAGCTGCAGACGATGCCGAGCGGCATCAGCAGAACAGCACATAACAAATCCACGATGCAGAGGTGACACACCAAACTGAACTTGCGGAGATGTGGCACTTTCACCACTACGGCAAGCACTCCGCTATTGGCCAAGAGCGCGATTGCATTAAGAGACACCATGACCACGAGGCCCGACATGTCTCGTAAACGTGATTGCGGGTTGGACATGCTCCCTAATTGCATGCTGGGAGCCAGATGCATAGGGTGGACATGACTCAATGTCTCATTCAGTTCAGTTTCGTTATGCTGTGCTGGCGGAGGTAATCCAGATGCCTCCATTGTTTACTGCTTGGTGCACCAAACTCAAAGCAGAAACGCAGGGTTCTCCATCTTCCACCAGTCAGGAATGGCGACTCATTGTCTGGAGGTCAAAGGTCAGCACTGTTGAATGTATGAAATGATACACAAAAATTAGTATGACTACAGTACAGACGAACACATGCACAAGAACACGTTGCCAAATTGAAAGATGCAAAGGATTAGTTCATTTCCTGAGTATTTACTCACCCACATGTCACCCAAGATATTAATGCGTTTCTTTCTTCGGATAAAAAGCTATGAAGGTTTTTGAGGAAAATATTACATTAATTTTTCTCCTGGTATCTATGGTGGACTTCAATGGGAAACAACGGGTTGAAGGTCCAAATTGCAGTTTCAATGCAGCTTTAAAAGGCTCTACATAATCCCAGCTGAGTAAAACATTGAAAAATACCATGGTATTACCATCATGCCAGTGTCCAAAAACATGATATTACCATTATAAAAGCACATTTTTTGAGGGCAGGTTTTAGTAACATTTCTAAATCGACAACATATTAGCCTAACATGTCCAGTGCATTGTTGTGATTGTTTTGTGGACATTTGTGGCTAAACATTGAGAAAGCGAGGGAGGCTTGATCAGTTCGAATAATTCATGGTGCTCTATTCATGGTGCTCGTGGTGCTCTAACCTTTTGAAGCGGAGTATAATGAGCTCACTTGTTTGGCTGCAGCTGCTGGGGTTTCTCTGGCATTAGCGTTAGCGTGAGCTCACTGTCACCTGCACAGCACTACAATGCACTCACGCCACAAACGTCACGATACACACATAATCACTCTCACACAGCCACATACATCATCTCACTGATGTCATTTACTGGAGAGTCACTGTAATGCCTAGAAAACTTCTGATAGCTATAACAATGAACTCTTAAGGTGATAATAGGGTGTAATATAGCGACAGATTAAAGTAAGCCAATATGTGTGAAGGTGTGGGTAGGTAAGTATATACACTAGTCAACATTTGAAGTGGATCAACACCAAAATGCGTTCTTGTCTCAGGACAAATTTTTTGATCCACTTCAAATGTTGACTATTTGAGCTATGATCTTTGTATTTATCAAAGATTCCAGAAAAATACACACCACAGTTTACACAAAAATATTAAACAGCACAACTGTTTTCAACATTGATAAAAAAAATAAGAAATGTTTCTTGCGCAGCAAATCCGCATGTCATATCAATAATTTCTGCAGGATCATGTGGCGCTGAAGACTGGAGTAATGATACTGAAAACTCAGCTTGCATCACAGAAATAAATTACATTTTAAAATATAGTCAAATAGAAAACAGTTCTTTTAAATTATAATAATATTTCACATTTTTATAAAAAAAAAAAAAAAAGTTGAGTCTAAGAGAATTCAAAAGGTTAAAAAAAAAAAAAGATCGCAGAAATTCAGTGTAAATTTTACAGTGTCTTGAATAATTCTACAGTGTTGTTTAAAAAATCTTTTGAAACTGGTCAGCCGAGAATAATTATGACCTCCACCAGTCATGTAATTTCACAATGCCAATAATCCTAATCTCTAATCTTCTAGTCACAGTTCATCAGCACATGTCCATAGGGGCTAGAAACTGAATGTGGAGTCATTTGGCATGAAAATGCACAGCGGGTGTATTACATCACCAGCATTACGGCTGCACAGAACGTTCTAGTGTGTTTTAGGTTAATCAGTTTGTTTATTGGTAATGCCTTGACCTTGCACTACGTCCATTTGCAGAGCAAAAAAATAACTTCAGAAGAGGCTTCTGGGTGAAAAGTAGTTGAAAATGATGGCAAAGAAACAAATAACAGAGTCCCCCATCCCCCCCTGATACAGCAGCTCTGGTAAATCAGTGACTTCCACTTTTAATCCATGTGTTCTTCAGCCAGTAATCTCTCTGCTCAACCCAGATCGTCTAATAAACAGATGTGCAGGTTTCTGGTTTTGGTTTATGAAAGAGGTGTCCTGCTTTTATCATGTACTGTTAAATTTAGCAAATCACACATAAGTGCGGACAACCCCACATGCACTGAAATTCAGTTAGATGTGTTGTTGCATTATGAAAAATTTAATCTGCAAGACTAACTAAATAGTTACATTTATGGATTTAAATAACTAAGAAAAGCATTTTTGTGTAATTTATCATCATTAAAACATTGCTATAGTTTTCTAGTGTATAGGCTCTTGTTAAAATCTAAAATTGTTTGTTTTACTGAGAAATTATTTGTGCTTTAAACACTTTAGACTAAAAATGATGGGAAAACACTTAAATTCTCAGGTTAATAGACTCAATTTAAAAAACAAACAAACAAAAAAAAAAAAACACAGCAAACATACTGTGCCACAGAATTTAGGTTCTTTAAAGAACTAATGAATATACAACATAAAATAAGACAATAAAAAAATCTCACCTGATGTTTGTTAACTAAGTCTGCTCAAGCATCATTTAATGTTCCCAAGTCCAAAGTCTGTCCATCAGTCACGTGAAGTCAGTGAAGTTTATCCAGCGCTCACTCTGTCTGTGGTGTAGAGAGCTTGATGGAGTTGTGTTTGGCTCCACGGTCTTTGCACTCAAGACAAGCGGAAGCCATTACAGCGACAGACGTACATGATGTACAGATCAGTCCATTAGGAGACTCTACTGCAACATCTAGACAGAGTAATTATACTGTGCCAGTTCCCCTCACTGAGGAGCCAGAGAGCTGCAGGTGAATCCAACAACACAACAACATGAGAGAGAGAGAGAGAGAGAGAGAGAGAGAGAGAGCACCGCTGACTGATCACAGGACTGGGGCAGTCACCAGTAGTAACAATCACTCACAGTATGGTAAAGTCTAAAATGTAATAACATAAAAATACACACATATGCACAGACATATGGAATAAAAATAAAAGCAAAAATAATAGAATATTAGTTACATATACATAATAATGTATTAGAATTATTATTATTAGTAGTAGTAGTGTACTTATCTGTTTTTACTGCATGTTTATTTTAATTGATTTTTAACATTTATATTATATTGTTGTTATACTTAATTATGAGTTTTATTACACGTTTGTATATATGTCTGTGTTTTATTTGATTTATTTATATATATTCATCATCATCAATACTATTATTAGTTCATTTCTTTATATATTATTATTATTGGCAGTAGTATTAGTGTATGTTTAGTATTATAGTATGTACAGTAGTATGTGTGAGTGTAATTTATGTATATATAATGAGGTAGTAGAAGTATAGCATTATTATTAGTAGTTGTTGTATACTTAATAATGCATTATTGTATCCATTAATAATAATAATAATAATGATATTTATTATAATTATTTATCATATTTTATGTTTTATTACATATTTGTATGTATGTGTGTATTTTATTTGATTTATTTATATATTCATCATCATCATTATTATTTTATTTCTTTATAAAATATTATTATTGGCAGTAGTATTAGTGTGTGTTTAGTAATAGGCCTATAGTTTGTACTAGTATGTGTGTGTGTGTGTGTGTGTGTGTATTTTATGTATATATAATGAAGTAGTAGAAGTATAGTATTATTATTAGTAGTTGTTGCTGTATACTTAATAATGCATTATTTTATCCATTAATAATAATAATAATAATTATTATTATTATTTGATCATATTTTATGTTTTATTACATATTTGTATGTATGTGTGTATTTTATTTGATTTATTTATATATTCATCATCATTATGATTTTATTTCTTTATATATTATTATTATTGGCAGTAGTATTAGTGTGTGTTTAGTAATATAGTATGTACAGTAGTATGTGTGTGTAATTTTATGTAGGCCTATATATAATGTAGTAGTAATATAGTATTATAGTAGTAGTTGTATACTGAATTATGCATTTATACTGCATAATTTTACCCATTAATAATAATAATAATAATACCGTTATTATGTTTTTGTTAGTCCCACACTGTGTACAATCACAGCACCTCAGTTGAAGCGGTGGATGTAATGTAAAGTCTCTCCATTACGCGGCGCTGTAGCGCAAACACACAGGCAAAGCCAACCGCGAAGAAGAGCTGCAGGAAGCATGTGTTTGTGACCATGTGAGCGGCAGACAACCAGAACTAAATTATTTCATAAAACAATTAGTTTTATGCTCCATCATGTCGTCTTTCTTTATAAAGAAAAAGGTCCTCTCTGCGGCTCCTAATAAAGGAGATTTAAAAAGAAAGGTACGTCTACATTTAGTTGAAGGCACTGAGAAATACTTTTTATTCATCTTTGTAGATTCCGTAATGCTATTTGATGCCCTCTGATTAAGCTAAAATTGATATCAGTATTGTTCTTTTGCATTTCAAGAGTAATGCAGATGATGGCAAAGGCAGATCAAAAAAATTCAGTAAGCGAAAGGATGAAGAAATATCGAGTGACTCGGAAAATGAAAGGTAACTGATCTAACGTGCTGTAGTTTGTTGTGTTTGGTGAACGCTGATGTTATATTCAAAAATCGCCGATGTCGTCTTCTTCTGCAGTGCTGATCCAAACAGAAAACAACAGGAAAACGAAGACGATGAGCTCGAGGAGACGCCGCAAGAGAAGAAACTTCGCCTGGCCAAGCTTTACCTGGAGCAGCTGAGAGAGGAAGGTTTGTAAGATCAAGCATCCACACGCACTGAACGATTGCCGCTGTTCTCTGAACCTGTGAACCCTGTGCTGTCTTCGGCAGAGGACAAGAGAGCTGAGCAGGAGTCATTTGAAGCGGACCTCATAGCTGGAAGACTGCAGGACGATGTGGTAGGTCCACTTCAGCTGGGTGTCATCGCTAATATTTCATATCGAGAGTTTCTGAACAACTTAGGAACATTTACATTGATTTATTACAGGGATTCCCAAACTGTTTTGTCAGATGAGCTAAAATGTGTCCTTGAATTGCTCCTGAGACAAATAATTTAACAACCCATAGCTCATGGTGTGTTTTAAGTGTAAATAATTTCTTTATTTTTGTTTAAAATCTGCTCGCATGTTAATATTTACAGTCATGGCTAATTTAAGTTGGGTTGCTCTGAGTTGTTGAATTATTCGTGCTTTTGTATTAATACAGGAAGGAGCTGTTTTGTAATATTTCTACCAAAGCAAACTCAAAAACATTTAAAATAACTTTTGAAGGACAAATAATGGTTTAAAAGGATATATGTGACCATGGACGACAAAACCAGTCTTAAGTGTCCATTTTTTGAAATTGAGATTTATACATCATCTGAAAGTTGAATAAATAAGCTTTTCACTGATGTATGGTTTGTTATGATAGGACAATATTTGGCTGAGATGCCACTATTTGAAAATCTGGAATCTGAGGGTGCAAAAAAATCGCTTTTAAAGTTATCCAAATGAAGTTCTTAGCAATGCATATTACTAAGTTTTGATACATTTACGGTTAGAAATTTACTAAATAATCTTCATGGAACATGATCTTTACTTAATATCCTAATGATTTTTGGCATAAAAGAAAAATGGGTAATTTTGACCCATACAGTGTATTTTTGGCTATTGCTACAAATATACCCCGGCGACTTAAGACTGGTTTTGTGGTCCAGGGTCACACATGATTGATTCATTGTAAACAAAAGATTACTTAATTTTTTTTTTTTAAGATATTTTTAATTAATTTGCTCAGAATCTGTGTTGTTTGTCTGTTATTTTGGAAGATGTTGTATATGGCTACAGTGAGTGGATTTTTCATTTAACTTTTTTTACAATATTCTCAGTTGTCTCATAATCACTTGTTTTTCTTCATCCTCCTCAGCTGGAACAGAAAGGCAAACTGCAAAGACTGATAGCCAAAGAAGTGAGTGGTGTTTTCATTAGCTGCTGTGCATCTTGATTTGCCACGGTTACTTCCTGTTTGTAACATCACCGTGACGTCTCTTCTAGATCCTAGCTCCAGACCCAGCAGAGATCAGGCTGTTGAGAGGACACAAACTACCTGTCACATGTCTCGTCATCACCCCGGATGAGAAATACATCTTCTCAGCAAGCAAAGACTGCTCCATCATCAAATGTGAGTCTTGACCGGTCAACTTCGCTCTGCTTAATGTTAAACGTTTTGAGGCATTTAAGCTCGTGTTGTACAGTATGAACTTGAGTCAGCGTGCTGCTAAATGAAAGATGATTATGATCTGCAGGGGAGGTGGAGAGCGGGAAGAAGGTGCAGAAGATCGCAGGAGGACGGAAGGGAACAGAAGCGCGTCATGTGGGACACACCGCTCACGTCCTGTGTATGGCCATATCATCTGATGGAAAATACCTGGTGAGAGCTGGAATTCATTGGGTCATATTATGTATCATATTATTTTATTTTTCCTCGGTCTGTAATTTGGACCTTGAACAGGCTGTATTATATATTCATACCCAAGTGACCAATTTATTGAAATTAATTTCAGTAATATGTTCGATCATTTCAATGAATGTTTAGGAATTTTTGAAATCCAGTATTTTCATAGTATGTCAAAGGCACCAAATAGAAAATATTATAAAGATATTATGTATGTATTATGTGTATGCGTGTGCGTGTATATATATGTGTGTGTGTTATAATGTTACATTTATGAATGGTTTTAGAGTGATTTTACTTATATTTTACTCTATAATACCTGGAACTGCCTTGATAAATTTGATCTGTTACAGTTTTTGTGAATTAGTTGAAAACACAAAGCTGGATGCAATTGAATGGGTGAATTTTGTTTTCTAGGCTAGTGGAGACATGAATAAGTTCATCATGATCTGGGATCCGATGACATGTAAACATCTGTACAAGTTTAAAGGACACAAAGGTGCTATATCGGTGAGTAGAACATCTGTAATATATATTTAGATATTATATTGTGATTTTAGGTGATGAGCATTTACTAAATGTTTGCTCACATTTAACTGAATTTGTTGCTTCTGCTTCGATGCTTCCTCCGCAGGGTTTGGCCTTTAGACGAGGAACTCACACCCTCTACAGCGCGTCACATGACCGCTCAATAAAAGTGTGGAGCGTGGATGAGAACGCTTATGTAGAAACCCTGTAGGTACACCAGCTCTTAAATAAAACAGGAGACTCTTTATCCTCAGGTTTCATTTTTGTGTTCATTTGTGTCTGTCGTCAGGTTCGGCCATCAGGACATGATCACCGGGTTGGACTGTTTGAGTCGAGAGAGATGCGTGACTGCAGGAGGACGAGACCGGACAGTCCGAGTGTGGAAAATTGCTGAGGAATCACAGCTTGTTTTTCATGGACACGAGTGAGTTTATGTTTGTGGTCATGACCTTTCTTTAATTATGACCTCAATATTGGGCCTGGTTAAGTAAATGGTTGAGACTTCATTTATTCGGACAGTTTTAAGGATGAATTATCTTCACCTCCCTGCATGTAATGACGTTTTTGTCCATGTCTTCTGTCTGTCTGAAGGGGCTCCATTGATTGTATCCAGCTTATTAATGAAGAACACATGGTCACAGGTGGAGATGATGGGTAAGACTTTTTTCATTTAAAGTTATAGTTCACCCAAAAATGAAAATTGTCATTAATTACTCACCCTCATGTCGTTCCAAACCCGTAAGACCTTTTTTCATCTTCGAAACACAAATGAAGATATTTTTAATGAAATTCGAGAGCTTTCTGACCCTGCATAGACAGCAATGCAACTGATACGTTTAAGACCCAGAAAGGTAGTAAAGACATTGTTAAAATAAAATTAAAACATCAGTGGTTCAACCATAATTTTATGAAGCTACAAGAATACTTTTTGTGCACAAAGAAAACTATATATATATATATTATATCAGAGGTTGCGTTAGACTTTAATATTATCCGTCATTTTGACGGACAGGGTCGTAAAAATTCCGTCATAATCTATTTATTACCCGTCATTTTAATTTTCGTATTTTAATTATAATAACCTATGTAATTGCTTTTATTTTTGTTCACGTTTTCATTTTTAATAATGAACCTAATACCTAAAGGACGAGCATATTGGCTTATGCATTTATTTATTTATGAAGAGAACAGATGAACAGAGACTGTGTCAGTGACAGAGGAGGACACTTAAAACAACAAAATATGCTAGTGCTGGATAAAAAAATTAAAATAAAATAAAACCGATTTCTCTGTTTTAATAGATTCTTATTTTTATGAACCAATATCGTTTATTAACTCCCAATCGATGCTGTTTTCATTTGATGAATGCACAGTAATGTTAGACAATCGGCTAAACTTTGTGCGTTGTTACTTTTGGTATGAAATGCAGTCTCAGGTTTCAAATTCTGTCCATTTTATTAGGAAATTCAAGCAATAAATAACGTTTTGGCGCTCTTTAATGTGGCGTGATAGATCGCTGTAGACACCTCAGATCAAGCGATTCGCTTTACTACACTCGCCTATGAGTAATCTGTGGCTGTGTTCGAAATGCCATACTATCATACTACTCTTACTATTTCTGCAGTATCCAGTATGTATGCTGCGCATAGTATGCAAATTTTCTGTATGCATGGAATACCCAGATGACCTACTATATTTGCCAAAATCTGCTAAATATAACTCAAGTACACTGAAATCAGTACAGAAGCTGTGTTCCGAATGGCATACTATCATAAAACTCCTACTATATTGCAGTATGCTGTGTGAATAGTATGTGAATTTTCTGTATGCATGGAATGCCCGGATTACCTGCTACATTTGCTGAAATTTGATGTATGCATCTGAAGACGCTGCATGGGATACTGTTTCCCAGAAAGCAACACGTTCCATGTGACGTTTCATCTTCAAACGCATGAGTGAACTGGAGGCGGGGAATAGTTATAAATGTAAGACTTGTATATGTACGTATATACATCAAACTACAAACCATGTAAAAACAATATCATTAGTAGGACATGAATTGTACTTTAATCTCTACGGCACTTTTCCGATCAAGTCAAATCACGTCACCTTTATCTCTGTAGCGCTTTATACATCGTTTCAAAGATATTAAATAGTAATATTAATATTGCAGTAATATAATATCAATAAATCAATCAATCAAACTTTATTACAGACTCAAGGTCCAAATTTAAAAAAGACAATAGACAACATGTACAACCCATAATATATAAATAAAGTTAATATTTCAATTATGCAAACATAATTAAATTCTCCTGTCAAGCAGCTCTAAAAAGAAATGGAATGTATTTACTCTAAGGATAAATAGACCAATTTGTTAGCCGAGGCTTTTTATATTAACTCCGCCCACCAAAGCCTGGCTGCGATAAACAGCCAGGCTTATATATTACTATAGTATCAGTGGCGCAGTGAGTAAAAGACGTGAAATGTGTGTTGTTGACGCGAGCGATCCGAGTTCGAGTCTGCCTTTTGTCAATCTCGTGCAACTCCTTTTCCCATCACATACCAGATCAGAAAGGCATTTGTTTTCAATAAAAAATTAAGTAAATATTTGAAAAGTGGAAATTAAATGCCTCATTAATAATACCACTGTTTAGCTGTAGGTAGGTTGTCCCAGTAAAGTGGCGTTCATCAAATAAAATGTATGATAATTTACGCTCAATAAGTTATTGCACACTGTTTTATAATGTACTGGAGTATAAATATCTGCCACCTAACTACTATTTACACACCTGTTGCTAAAGAAAATGCTGCTATTTTAGTGTAAACAGAATTTATCATTAGTTGCACTTCGTGTAACTATATATCACTTTTTCCAATTAGTGTAACTAACAAAAATATCAATGTTCAGTTAAAGACAGCTCAGTGTTGATTCGGTTCTGTCAAATAGCCTATGTAAAGTTCTTCAATTATGAGTGAATTCAATTGGGCAATATAGTATTGTTTACTAATATGAAGCCTTATAACAAGCCTTTGTAAAAAGAATGGTTTGCACATTTGTTTGTAAGGTAACAACCTTGACAGCTGTGCTGAATTAATGTTTGTGTTTGTCATGTGACAATTAAGCATACTTCCCTGAAACATATGTTGCTTACTGTTTCATACACTATTCTTTAAAAAACAGTAGGCAGTATGCACTGTGTACTGGGCAGTAAGCAAGTATGCCATTTCGAACACAGCCAAAGACACAGCAAAACACCTTTATTTTTTGTTCTGGAGACGATCGCGCGCTCTGCTGCCTCACTGGAGCGCACTCGCCGCCAACTGGACAGGGCTGGGAATTACAGTTATAAATTACAATAGATCACCCTCAGTGTGTGTAATCTGCCAAAGTGACGGAAGGCCTTCAGATTTTTCCGTCACTGCTAAAAAAAAAAGCCGTCAATGACGGAGAATTTTCGGTTAAGGCGACCTCTGAGATATATATATGTATGTATGTGTGTGTGTGTGTGTGTGTGTGTGTGTATATATATGTATTTATTTATATATATAAAGCAAAATACTTAAAAACCTAGTGTACTTTTTGTATTCTAATAAATGAAATCATTTTGCATATAAATATCGTCTTGTATTCCATGAATTTTCATTGCACTCCTAATTAAAAAAAATTTTTTATAACTTGGGGGCAAATGCGCTCCTTGGGGGGAAAAGTAAGCATCAAGCCCTGGTTTAAAGGATAAATGATTCCATTTCACTCATGCTTTGGTTTTGCACAGCTCTATATCTATTTGGACGGTTAATAAGAAGAAGCCGGTGAGCACAGTGAAGCAAGCCCACGGTAGCCATGGCAACACGGGTCTGGAGCAGCCCTACTGGGTGTCTTCTGTGGCGGCGCTGCACAACTCTGACATCGTGGCATCAGGTGCCTCAGGTGCACACACACACAAACACACACACACACAACACGAGGTATCACTCGCGGCCAACAAACCCATTGCACTTAAAAGTACAACCGCCCACAAACTCTCATTTGCCTTTTTGCCACACACACACAATTACCCGCAAGTGCAATATTACCATCATAATCTGTCCTCGTTCCACTTTGACCTTGTTCACAAAGCTCTCCGCCTTCTGTATTTCCATACGAGACTGCTCTCCAAACACCTGATTACCATCAACATCATTGTTGTCCCTCCCCAGGCTCCCATAATTCAGCGGTGCAGCTGTGGAAGTGTGGGCAGGGATTCAGAGGCCTGGAGCCACTCTTCAGCGTCCCTATGGTGAGCAGTACACATCCATACAGCTCTATTAGACTGGTTATTGCCCATCTGCTATTGAATCACGTCCTATTGTGTGTGTGGATAAAGCCATGTACTTCATCTGGAGAGGATGAATAATGTATCAGTTCATAATACCACTATTTTTCACAACTGCACAATGTGCACAGTGATGATGTGCGCGTCTCTTACAGTAAGTGTACCTGCGGTATAATCAATGCTAATAAGCTTGTATTATTGCTCTTTTAGACTGGATTTGTCAACAGTCTGAAGTTCTCAAACTCTGGGAAGTTTCTTGTGGCGGGAGTTGGACAGGAGCACAGGTGAAGTATTTTTAATCGTTGGGAAGTAGTATTTTTGCAATTAACTGCATCCGATGATCGACATTTTATCATTTAAATTTGTACTTATACTTTTATATAACGTCATTTGCAAAGTCCAATAATTATATTGTCAAACAATAGTAAATGCACATTAAATATTCTTTAGTCAAATGGAATTCAGCAATTTTCTGTGTATTTTATTGGTCATTATTTAAGTGTGTGTATATATGTGTGTGTGTGTAATATAAATGTATATGTATGTATATAAGCACTATACACTATAACGGCCATTGGTGTTTAAATATTAGTAATTATCAATTGTATTGGCCATTAAAAATTCCTCAACATAATATTGAGTTTGTTCTTTAGGAGTTTTATTTTGCTGTTATATTGATGATAATTCTGTGTTCAGCTAACAATTACTAAAAAAACATATTCAGAAAGGTAGATCTTTTTTCTTTTCTTTTTTTTGCCGTCCAGATGCACTTTTTAATTTATTAATATCATTAATATGTTATAACGTTAATATTAATATTTCATTTTTGACATTATTTTATATTCAATGGTTAATCCTAATGCTGTGTACTTTCCAGGGCATAATTTTATGCAATAAGGCTGTACTACCACTAGATGGCACAAATATGAAGTGAATTGGTTCTTGCACAGCATTTACACACACATCATCACGTTGACATTAAGTTCAGTGTATCTTTTTTTGTCTTTTTCAGATTGGGCCGATGGTGGAGAATAAAGGAAGCTAGGAATGGACTATATATCATTCCTCTTAAAAGACAAACTCAAGAGCAAGAAGTTGGCCAGTGATTTGATTTTGTATCGAAAAACTTTTGGTTGCTTTGTTTTTTTTTCTTCTTTTGTTAATATGTCAGAATGTGATGTAAAAGAGGATCTTTTGATTAAATGTCTATGGAGTTTATCTGTTTTGCTGCTCGTTATGTCCAGAGCTCTACATACAAAGCTCAAATTTGTTATTAGTGGTATATTCCTTACATTTTTAACTCAAATGAAATGCATTTATTGATTAATCTGTGAGCCAAATGAAGACTTCAGTTATTTTTTAAAAATTATTTATTTACATATATTACAAGTATAACACTGACCGGTTCACCAAAGTTCACATTAAAACATTTGTATCGTTACCTACTTTTTTTTTTTCAAAACTGACCACTAAGAATTTAATGCAAGTTCAAAAAGGGAAATACAGAATATAGTGGGTTTTTTTTTTCTCCATCTTGCAATGACACCTAAACTATTCCATGAGGACCAAACATGAGACTTTTTACCACAGCACTAAAAGGACGACAAACTCATCTCCAAATGAAATTGGACTATTTTATCACCAAACTAAAATTAGAAATTGTTTACAGCCTCCCACTTACTGAGAAAACAGCATCTAAAATCACATACCCTTGGGTACATAAAAAATTGTAATATATGTTGTGCAAGTCTCATTGGTGCCGAAGGTCCTGTGTTTGCAGTAAATCACGAGACTTAAACATTCCAATATCATGCCTTTCCCCAACAACCACTCGTTGAATTCCAACAAAATGCAGTTATAAAGACTGAGAACTCAAAGTCTACTGTTAACATTACTTAAGACTAGTCAATATCTTTTGTAGTGTACATAAATCGGGGACACATAATGCCAAGTCTAGATTCAACATCATGTTTCCTCAAAACAGCTTCCATTTTTGTGTCAAGTGGCTTTAAATCTACTAGACTAGCACATGGATTTATAATCACATTTACAATGGTCCTTGTTCTTCCCAAGCTCTTGATCATAAAGAATAGCTTTAATGTGTAATTGAAAGACAAAAACATGCTTGGTTGAGATGGAGGTGACCGCAGGATCATTTGGGACACCTTTTTTTTTTTTTTTTTGATTTCAGATCAGGAGATGAACTGCGATTGACTGCAAGTACTCGATTAGAGTGAGGAAAAGTAAGAAATTGCATTCAACTCCTGATTTTGATGATGAGATTAAATTCATCTTCACAACGATGAAGTCGTAGAGTCCACCACCTCTCGCCCGTTACACACGGTTGGCACTATAGTAGAGGCCGAAGCTGTGGAAATTGTTTGGTTTTAAATTGTTGATCAGAAAAAGGCAAATAAAGGAAACGACCTTGGTTCAAGTTTTAGGAATGTGAATGTGGCTACCTTGTGAGTAGGTGGAGCTCGGTGCGGTAACTGCTGTGGAGAATCGGTTGTCTTTGGCCCTCAGAGTAGTCACATTCTTCTGAGGCTGGAAAAGGATAATGTGGATTTTGGGAGCAAAGAGGCAGCCGAGAACCACAGAGCCGCTCAGACTGACAGAGATGCACATGGTAGTGGTCTGCACCTGTAGCAGGGTGAAGAGGTTTTAAACATGTTCAATTAAGTGTGTCTTTTGCTGAATACTTGGGCAAATCTGCTCAAACCTTTAATGTTAATCTCAAGAAAACCAGCCTTGGTCAGATTTCACCAAATTAACATTTTTGCATAAAGAAAATGAAGCCTGTTTTTGATTGAATTGCATTCTGTATTCATTTTTACCACTGTTTACTGTACATCTTCCATATACCATGGTACTGAGTGATTACTAAATTCACGTTCAGTTGTATTTACATTTGTACTTCCATGGAAATACCAAGAGACATGTCCAAAACCGTGGTATTACCATAGTATTATGTCCAAATAACATTTAATATAATACTTTTTGTTGTCTTAGTGTATGGTTGTATATATGAGATATCTGTATCAGTGTTATAAAGTCATCTTTGTGAGATTTAAATTCCAATAATGAGATATAAAGTTACTATTATAAGAAACAAAGTAGCAGTTATGAGATATAAAGTTGCAACTGGGAAATCCAAAGTTGCAATTATAAGCAGTAAAGTCAGAATATCCTTTATAAGGCAAAAACAGGCCTTCCATAAGCTGTCTCATTTTGAAGGCTGCACCCTCTGGAGGTCACATTTGTCAGTATACGTCATTAAGGATGTCTCATTTCAGAAAAATAACCATCATTAAATTGACTATTATTCCATGTGAGGTGTAAATTATTGTAATTTCTTTCTCACTTTGAAATGTAATGGCTACTTGACAGATTCAGTGATGTATACGGCCAACAAACGTGACCTTCAGAGGGCACAGCCTTCAAATTAGACTCGGCAATTGACCCTTCGCAAAAAACGCGCCCCCTTCGTTACTGTTGCTATGTCCGACAAGCCATGCCACTCTCACGTGGTGAAAAATACATTTAAAATGCATGCAGGGAGGAAAACTAACAACATGCCGACTGATGAGACGAAGCGGGTTACTTTTGGTATGAAACAAAGTCTTAGCTTTCAAACAATAAATACCGTTTTGTGGCTCTTTAATGTGTCGTGACAGATCACTGTAGCACCTCAGTTCAAGTGGCATGTGAACCGATCATCTTTTATATTTACTTTACGCACAAAATTAACGTGAACATCAGAATTTTATTTCAACTGCAGAAAGATCTCAATACACACCATTTTTCAAGTTTAAATCCACCAAAGTTCATCTACTCTCCTGTCTGATTAGTTTGTCGGACAAAAATGGCAGATTTGGCATTTTGATTGGTCAGATTGCCTGTCAGTCGAGCTCCCTGCAAAGGGTCAGTTGTTTTCCCTTTGTTTACTCCAGAGCAGTTGTTCTCAATCCTGGACCTGGCGACCCCCATTCTGCACATTTTGCATGTCTCCCTTGTTTAATACACCAGATTCAGATCATCAGATCATTAAAAGAGAGCTCTATATACTTGTAGAGTGTGCCAGATAAGGAAGACAAAATGTGCAGAGCGGGGCTCCCCAGGAACAGGATTGAGAACCACTGCTCCAGAGACTTTCAACCCTGCTGTTGGAGACCCACTGTCCTACAGAACTCTAACCATAATAAAACACACCTGAACTGCCTAATCAAAGTCTTCAGGATCAGTTGAAAATCACAGGCAGGTGTGTTGAAGCAGGTTGGAAATTTTGCAGGACTGTGGGTCTTCAGGAGCAGGGTTTCTCTGGTTTATTCAGACAAAGAACATCCCAAGCCAAAAAGTCACCCGTTACATTTCAAAGGTGGTGAAATAAATCAGTTTCCTGACACTTAACCTCTAGGACCCATCTCTCCTCGCTCCAGCAGCACTGATGTTGATGGCACCAAACTGATTTGGATATAATCTCTGTGCATAGTGTGATTGTGTTGTAAAATTGTTTGCTGTTGGAGTGCAGGGATTGCCGCTCTCAGCCAGGGGGCATTCATTATGACCGTGTTTACTGTTTCACTAACTGAGCTCTGACATCTCTCGCCCCACAGCAATGAGAGTCTCCTGATAACATGCGACAGGCAGCCCTCATCCCTCAGATAGTGTTTCAATATCGACTAGACATTCACATCACTGTGCTGTGTTTGAGCTGGCACAGTGAGTTTGTCTGGTTAAAAGAGCCAGAGGCCAGCTCTAAAAGTAATCTCATGTTTGGTGTCATGACTTGCAAAAACCTAAATACTGAACTGACTCTTGAGTTAAATGAGAAGACAGAATCTTTAAAAAATATGTTTTAAAATGTCTGTGGACTGCTTCTGTTTTCTGAGTAAGCAAAATCATAGAACAGCCCCTAATCTGTAATTAGCATTATTGTTATCTCCTTAAACACGATCAAGGTTTTTTTGCCTTTTGGTAGTTGTGTATTCACTGCATAGTCTGATAAACCTATACTTATTACGACTTTTTGCTTTTTGTCACAATTCACAAGAAAACTGCAGATATACATTTAGATCAGTGTGCGGAGATTTGTATCTCTCTAGCACAAGTAATCACAGCCTCATGTAGCCAGACATTTATCTACTGGCATAAAGTCTGGTCCATTTTGTAACTGCATACAAACAGGAAGAATATTTGACAAACATTGACCTTATATGCCTTTTAGAAGCTTGTCTATGTGAAATAGTTCAGTGTTTCCCATTCCTTGTCCTGGAATACCCCCAACACTGCACAGTCTTCCTAATGTAGAGACTGGTTAGATCTGCTCTTTGAGGTCCACTATCCTGCAGAGTTTTCTTCCATCTCTAATCAAACACAACTGAACAAGCTAATTAAGGTTTTCAGAATTACTTGTAAATTACAGGCAGATGTGTTTGATCAAGTTTGGAACTAAATTCTGCAAGACCGTGGACCTCCAGAAGCCTTCCTGGAGCAGGATTGGACATCCCTAGCTTAACCAACAAGCCTGATTTAACATATCAGTTCTTTAGAGGAAACTATAAATATTGGGTCCAGGAGTGGGGTTGGAAACCACTGAAATAGATATAACTACAATAGACTAGTATTTACCTTCAAACTTGTTTCTACCAATGACTTCTACTTACTCTGTAGTCGCTGGCAGTGACGTAGAAGATGGGCTGAAAGGCCAGCCAGATGATGCAGGTGGTGTACATGGTGAAGCCAATGAACTTGGCCTCGTTGAAATTCTCTGGACACTTCCTGGTCTTGAAGGCATAGAAGGTGCAGAGAATGATGAGGATGCAGTTGTAGGTGAGGGACACCAGCATGCTCGAGTCCAGGCTGTTGCATTTCAGAGTCACCACATCTCTCCGATCTGGACCCACCTCTTTCCTCACCCCCGGTGCCTCAACCAGCAGCCAGATAAGAGCAACCAACAGTTGGGCAGAGATCAGTATGGCACAAATTGCTACTTGAGAGGCAGGGCTGATAAAGCGTGGTCGTTGGGCACTGTCCCTTGCCCCTCCAAAGATCCGAGCAATCCTGTTGGTCTTCGTCAGCAAAGCTGAGTAGCAAACAGCAAAGGAGGTGCCAAGGCCAAGACGTCGCAGGGCGCACACAAACGCTGAAGGTTTGGCAATGTAAATGAAGGTCATAGCATAGCACAGGAGCACACCCAACAGCAGGATGTACGAAAGTTCTCGACCACTAGCTTTTACCACTGGAGTGTCATTGTTTCGCAAGAAAAGCCCAGCCACGGCAAGCGTGCACAGCATCCCCAGACAGGCGATAGTGACAGGTCCTACTGCCCATGCATCTGACCAGTGGATATACTCCTCTGGAAGCTCATAGCACCCTGTCAGGTTAGCAAGGGGCCATTCTCCAAATCCACAGTCCATACAGGTAAACTCATCTAGGAGATATTGGTGGGGTTGGCATGGGATGCAAATCCAACAACACACGTCCCCAGGCTGCATGCTTTTAGCTTCATTGGGTTGGCATGGATCACTGCACTGGGATGTGGGAACTACTGCACCAGACCAAGGCACCAGACTGGTATTGAGCACTAAGCTTTGTGCCCAGTAGCCTACCTTCCGGTAGACAAACTTGTTTTCCTCTTGGCGGTAGTGAAAGATATTGTAGCGACCCAGGCTGTCGCCTAATGAGGTGAACCGGATCACATTCTCAGTGTCAGCGGGCCTGAAAGGGGCTGAAAAACATTTAAAGACATTATGTTGCAGCTGAAAGCTATAGAGTGTGTGCGACATTAATTGTTCTAAAGTGATTGTGCAATTTATCTCAAGTCAGAAGCTAATGTGATTAATGTAATGTTAGCTAATCTCTCAAATTTATTTCTCAACTAAAAGATGTAATCTGTTATAATATTCAGTAAATCAGTATATTGTCTAAGGTCTGAAAAACTGATTATCCTCTGAGATTGCATTCTATTAGAAACCAATTGGAGCTCTGATAATTTGATAAAGAATGTTTCATGTCTGTAAATGTAATAATATCTGATACTTTCAGTGGGAGACAACAACATGAGTGGCAAATTAAGTTTCAGTGCATTGAGACTATAATTTGTTCGATCTAATTTTAGGTGGATAATTCAAGAGCTTCTTCGGTTGGGAAGGTATGTCCTATTGCAAGAAATTATCTCAATTGGTCGTCAGTTCTACTCACCATCAAATTTAGTCTTGAGAATAAACTCCCGGTAGAATCTCTTCCCATTGCCTGGCTTCATGGCGTCGCAAACCTTTGTGGTATTGGGGCACACAGCTTGCCGCATGTTGTGTAGGGCATAGGCCATTGCATAGACTGCATTCACCACAAACATGATCTTTGATTCTGGCGTAAATGACCCATCCCTCAGGCTATTACTGGCACAGCCATGTTCATGTAGACGGCAACTGAACCTGTGCTCCCAGAATTCCCTAAACCATGGGTTCCGTGTGTTCAGCTCTGGTGTTAGCTTGGTAAAATAGTCCTCAAACTCCCTGATGGAGTATGAGGCAAGCTCAATGGTGAAAGCACCGTTAGCAGCCTTCTCGCTGCCATGGACTACGCTTTCCTGTGCTCCCCAGCCGTCACTGGCCACCCAAATGAAGGTAGCATTCATCCTAGCTGCGGCAGAGAGCAGTTCCCTTGCGTCTTCACTTCGGGTGAAGAGGATCACCACTTTGGCATTGGCTTTTTGCTGGAGTGAGCGAATAACATTTTCGTAATTTCCTCTGTTTACTGAACGGCTGACTTTTACTGAAGTTGCGATGCAGATTTGGCGTACTCTGGCTTCTTGATGAAACGCATCAATACCTGTCTCACCGTAGTCTCCCTCTGAGGCTACAGTGGAAACGTAGGTCCAGTTGAAGTACCGTATGATCTCAGCAATGGCTTTAGCTTGATAAAAGTCTGGTGGAACAGTTCGGGCAAAATAATCATAACGGGATTTGTCACTGAGCTTGGCACTCGTGGAAGCATAGCTTATCTGTGGAATCTGGAAGAGTCTAAGAAGGTTTGCCACCTGCAAAGTATAAAAAAAAAAAAAGATCATTAAGCAGTAATACTTTTGTATAATGCAATTTTAACCAACCATTTTCCCACACCTTGCATAGACCTGAGATTTTAACAAATTTAGCTTTGACAGTTGTTTCATTAAATGAATTATGCATATATCTATTTTTTAAGCATCTATTAACAATGTAAATTGTGGAAAATTGTAATCTTTTTTTTTTATTATTATTTTTAATTTCTCTTCATTGCCAGCTCTCTGTGTTTGTCAGTAGCGCAATGTTAAAGGGATAGTTCACCCAAGAATGAAAATTCAGTCATTAACTACTCACCCTCATGTCGTTCCAAACCCGTAAGAACTTCGTTCATCGTCGGGAACACAAATTGAGATATTTTTGATGAAATCCGAGAGCTTTCTGACCCTCCATAGACAGCAAGGGAACTACCACGATCAAGGCACACAAACGTAGAAAGGACATCATTAAAATAGTCCATGTGACATCAGTGGTTCAACCATAATGTTATGAAGCTACGAGAATACTTTTTTGTGCACAAAGAAAACAAAAATAACGACTTTACTCAACAATTCATCTCTCAGATTTCATCAAAAATATCTTTCGTGTTTCGAAGATGAACAAAGGTCTTACAGGTTT
The DNA here is from genome assembly GCA_036784905.1 of Acrossocheilus fasciatus. Lineage (NCBI taxonomy): Eukaryota > Metazoa > Chordata > Actinopteri > Cypriniformes > Cyprinidae > Acrossocheilus > Acrossocheilus fasciatus. The sequence continues at coordinate 25,387,580 of CM071948.1, read as the reverse complement.
GGAACGACGAGGGTGAGTAATTAAAGACTTTTCGGGTGAACTATCAAAGGTAATTGCCCCAGACAAATAGCACTGGGTTTCTGGATGTAGGGTAATCTATAATGAGCCTAATTTACATAGAATAAATGTTAAAAGTTAAATCAATACTATTTCATTTAGCTTGAGGGACTGCAGGTTGCAGGTTTTTAAAGTAAAATAAAAAGCAGAAGTGGTGCAACTGTTTTCTGAATTTGCTCCTTTTTGTTACAGGAATAAGTAATTCAGCCATTCACATAGTTCATGCGATAAATTACAAACCCAATTTCCCCAATGAGTGAATGACCCATAGATGCCCTTTGATAAATGCAAGATGTCCCATAATATTCTTTTCAGTGTGAGGGGGGAAAAAATACTTCTGCCCTGTTTTCCTATCTCCCTCATCTGAGCCTATCGTTTCAGGCCATAGTTTCATGGGACTTAGACAGACCTAATTCTGATCACGTAAGATAACTGTGCTAGCGGACAAAATGATAATGTTAGGCATGGTGCAAGTTTTCCTCAGGCCACGACACACCTTCAAAATCTGAAATGGGTGCTATTTGTCATTTTACTTAAACTTTTGTCACAGGAAAGAGAAAATGGTCTGTTTTTACTTGAGAACGCAAGAGAATCTTGTTTGAAGAAGATTATGAAATCCTTTTATTTGTATTGTATTGTTAATGAACAAGGTATTATCACAAGAGGATGACAGGACATATTTTCTAATTTGCATGTTCTACTGATTTCTTGCAGTCAATGGCTGATTTCTAACGATTAGTCTGAGAAGCTTTTCGCACTGCAAATTATGATGATAGCACAGACTCCAGGGACTTATGTGTAATGACTGAAATTCGTGTCAGAATTCACATCAACACGTGTAGGTGTTTCAGATGTTTGAAGAAGCTTTCAGCATAGTTATTATCAGCTATTTACATTTCATTCACATTCATTCAACAATTTGGATTTTAGCTTTTAAATATCAGTTCCTTAGATGTATCTAGTCAAGGTCATTTATAGCTGCCTTTAAGAACCACGCACAAGAAAATGTGTATGTGGTTGAAAGATTCTTTATGCTCTTATTTTTCCATTATTATACAGAGGAAGCTTTTATTTTATTACTCATAGGTTGATCTTTAATAGCTCGTGAGACTTTGAGTTCTTATTTTGTTTTAAGTAACTAAGATGTTTCCTCTAAAATCCCTAAGGAGAAATAAACATAGACCCAAATGAGACCATTGACCTTCAGCAATTACAGATCCATAAAATTGTTCTCTTGTTCTGAGAACAAAAATCTGAGGAGCAAGATTTGACTGACATGACTGTTTTGTGCTAATAAAGTGGAAGGCAGGATTAAATATCGGTCCACAAAATAATTGGGTTGTTGAGTTTAGCTCTCAACTGACAGACATTAGAGCTGATGGGTGGTGTACTCACATGTCAGTTTCTGACAAAAAGCACACTTAAAGAACTCATTCAAGCCTGAGGGAGAGCAGACAGTCTGCTAAGAGGTGGAATTGAGAAAATCTGATTCATTTAGACAAGTGCAATTCTCCACAGAGGAGGATCGCTAGTTTGGCATCTCACCTCTGCTATATCTGACATTGTTCAGGCTAAATCATAAACAAAAGTGAGAAAATCAGTGAAAACTGGAAATGAAGTAATCATTCATTGTTACTCAAACTATACTGCCATTGAATTGCCCAACATTTCCCCTGGCATTTAAATTAATAAGGAATTGGCACATCACCCACTCATTAGAAAAGTAAAAAGAAGCAAAATAAAAAAAGTCAGGATTTTAAATGCGCAGTGTTGTTAATATGTGTGAGCTGTCTGGAAAATCTGATGCTGCCATCAACACCTCTTAGGCGTCACTGGCCACTGCTTCTCTGCTTCAGAAGCTCGAGCAGATGTTGATATTCCAGTTGCCTATCAACACATTCTTTTTTTTTTTTTCAGGAAGTAGAAACTGCCAGAATACCGCTGAAGCATTTGACAGGGACCACCTGAGTTGAGTCTAATGCGAATGCTGCTGCCCTACCCAGACATGGAGCTATAGACCTTGCTGCATTTCCCATTCTGTGTGGGAACTGCTGGGTAGGTTTTGCTGCAAATCATTGGCATAATGTTAAGGCTCCAGAGAGATCCCAAAAAGCAGCAGTACGTGACATTGTCATTGCTACTGAAAGTGCATTATGAAAGTTCAGTTTCAATCAGACTAAAGCTAAAAGGAGGGATTCCCAGTCATATCTACAAACCAGAATATCGAGCCAGTAAGCAACATTGTAACGTGACCCAGAACACCCTAGCAACCATCTAACAATGCATTAGCAACCAGCCAGCAACCATGTACACTTTTAAAAAGATTATTGGAGTATGATTTAAAAAACATACAATTTCAGTCTTTCTACTTCAAAATTTCGTATTTAATTAAATGTGTTACTTGCTGTTTCTTATTTGTAATTGCAATTTCTGAGTGAAAACTGTTACAGAGTAAACCCTACAGCATTTTTTTCCCCATAGCACAGTGGCTCTCAATCAGGGTGCTGGGACCCACTAGGGGGCTGTAAGATGACCTAAAAGTGTTTAAAATAAGAAGGAGAAAACTTTAAAAGAAGCTGAAACATCTAAACATTAATGTAAATTAATTAATGTAAACTGACATCATATTACTTATTTTAATTTGTTGCCTCAAAAATACATTTTTCCCCCTATAAGTCCCTTCTTGGACTTGTAACCCAAAGGTCGCAGGTTCGAGTCTTGGAACCAGCAGGGATTGTAGGTGGGGGGAGTGAATGTACAGCACTCTGTCCACCCTCAATACCACGACTGAGGTGCCCTTGAGCAAGGCACCAAACCCCCAACTGCTCTTTGGGTGCCGCAGCAAAAATGGCTGCACACTGCTATGTGTGTGTGTGTGTGTGCGCACTTAGGATGGGATAAATGCAGAGCGCTAATTCCACTAATGGCCAAATCCACTATAATTTTATAAATAATACTGATTTTCTTACATGGAATGTAGTTTTAAGAGTTTTTAGGTGAGAATACTTGTTTAGACTTCAAATATGCGGTATGTTAATAAAGAAAGCGTCTTTTTAAAGCGTCATTCAGCGCTCATGAACCCACTGAGAGCAGCTTTACCTCAGCCAGATCTTCTGGAATTTTCCTCTGGCTCTCATGTCTCAATAATGGTTAAACATGAGATATAATTTGTTTGGGGTAAAAATAACAGGCAGTCTTTTGTCTTGTTAATCTATTATTTGATTTGGCTAAGGGGAAAATCTCTTATCACGTTATATTTTATGTATATAACTTTAATGCTGTATATCAGAGCGCTGCCTCTGTACTTTTGACTGAATTGCCTAGCAACTTTTATTATAGTTGTTGTTCTTGTTTATTAAATATTATTATTCAATAAATAATAGTAGTATTGAGAAACAATCTGTGTTCGTGGTGGTGATTAATTACATTATTCTGCTATTAGATGGCGACGAGAGACTGTTTTCATGAGTTCGTCAGAAGACTTTTATATTGAAATGGACCAAAATGGTTGTAAACAAGGAAGTTATTTTTACTTCCAACAACAGCTTTTAAGATGCAGCCAACAAATGCACCGAGCGGCGCTGTCATCGTACGTCAAAGACTTTCAAAGACTTTCCTCAGTGGACATTCAAACTAATGTTTTATTGTGAATATGAGATTGAGCAATAGAATGAATGCTGTATCAGATGCAAGTAATCACACTCGATCAGTCCATCTCTCTCTCTCCGCAATACAGTAAGCTTTTAATACAGTAATACAATAAGCTTTAAACGAAGCCTTGTGCCTACAGCCAGATCACAGCTGTGCCGATTTACAGCCATATCGCACTTCTAACTTACTCGTGTGATATTGCTCATATATCTGTAAATAAAAACTAATTTCCTGAAAATTGTCTTGGACAATAGGGGCCTCGGATTTAACAAGGCTGAGAAACACTGACCTAGCAACACCTTAGCAACAATCTAGTAATAAAAGTTTTTAAAAAAAAAGAACACATAGCATTGTGGTTGCAAGTTTTCCAGATGCAAATAACACTGACATTTTTGTCATAAAATAGAGTGCGTAATTTAGTTGTTCCTGATATGTAATTCTTTGTTTAACATATTAAGCGGAGCATAATCCCCTCTTTTAGCAATTCTCAGCTTATTCAAAATGGTACCGAAAGACTGGTCAAAAACAAAGCTGCGGCTGTTCTAGCGACTGGCAAAAGAATGAATAAGTGCCTGACCCTGTCCTGAATGTGAGATGCACACCCAAATGAAAGGCTAAACAGGGTCAAGTGATGCTCTGTGACTGCAAAAGCCCTTTTCAAGCTTTCCCAGCCTCCTACAAACACAACAACACCATCTGCTTTTTCCCAGGACACTTCTTTACCAAGAGCTACACAGCCGAGCGGCGTCTTAACTCAACGGTAAGAGCTAGAGAATTGCAAATGACTAAATATGACAAACAAATAAACACAGCATGCATTGCGGTCTGAAATTGGTTTGTTTCAGTGAGTGCTAATTATAATATAATTCTAATTGTCATTAATTATGTGGCAATGCAAATGATTTGGCATTTATATGGCATTAATTATAAGCGGTATTTTTCTGTTGTTTTGGCATCCCAAGAACACCACATGCAGTTACAACCTATTAACATTTTCAGTGTCTTAGACCACAGCGGAGATCTCCATATGAGTGACCTTGAGACATGCACACACCTACTCTGAAGACAGTACCATGTGTTTACTAACAAACAGAGACTCGCAAGCATAAAATCATATAACAATACTTGCTCCACACAGCTAATTCCACAAAGGATACCATTTTGTCACATATTTTTACGCACGTCATTATTATTTATAATTCTGTGCTCACACACACCCTTTTTGTGCTGGAGAAATATGATAATATATTCCATCACCTTGTGGGGGAGAGAAAATGTGCCGGAGATGAAAGGAGCATGGTGGCTATTGATTGGTTGGCATTATCAAATGCATAACTCAGTATGTGCCAAACCCTCCAAATGTCTCGCATGCACAAAAATCTCAACAAACTGTTTTTTTTCCTTTTTAATTAGTGCGATCTGAAATGAAAACATTCAGTTCAGAATAAGTTTACTTGTGAAAAATCATTTATGCACCCATGTCATTCTGAACTTTACTTTCTAACGACCATGTATTTACAACAATGGAGCCTGGATCTTTCAAGCTTCAAAAAAGACTCATAAGTGGCTCATTTAACTGATGTGGTATATAACAATTCATTCCTGAAGTCATATGATAGCGCTGTGTGATCACAATTTAAGGCGTTACTCCCTGATGATCTGCCAATCCAGTGAGCTGTTTGAGTCAGTGAGTTGAACTCGAAAACCTGATCGGTATTGTTGTGAATGAATCATTTAGACTAGTTTTGTGAACTGGATCGGCTGATTAACTTAAAGGGGGGGTTTACTGCGATTTCACTTTTTTCATTTTAAATAGTGTGTAATGTTGCTGTTGGTGCATGAACAGTATCTGCAAAGTTGCTGCGCTTAAAGTTCAACGTAAGCGGAGATATCATCTTTTAAAAATCAGGAAGTTTAATGCCTACAAAAACGACTCATATGGGACTACAACGAGATACTTCCCAGGTTGCATACGAAATAAACCCATCAACCCCTCCCTCCGGAACATGCAGAAAAGGGGGCAAGGCCATGTTCTGCGGCTTTGTCGAAGAGGAAGAGTTATAGTGGAGAGTTGTAGCCGTGCCGTCGAAACGGTGTTATTTTCACCCAGCTGTCCTGTCTTCTGTGTTCGGGCTTCCTACAGATGCTGTAGTTCGTGCTGTGAATCTTTTCTTTTGAACCTATGGTTCAGAGTACAAATCAATCTGCCAGCGTTACGTGATTTTAGGACATCGTATGTCATAAATGTTTTGAAATGGTTTGCTTCTTCCATCACTACAAATCATATGTGACCCTGGACCACAAAACCAGTTTTAAGTCGCTGGGGTATATTTGTAGCAATAGCCAAAAATACATTTGTATGGGTCAAAATTATTGATTTTTCTTTTATGCCAAAAATCATTAGGATATTAAGTAAAGATAATGTTCCATGAAGATATTTTGTACATTTCTTTCCGTAAATAATATCAAAACTTCATTTTTGATTAGTAATATATGCATTGCTAAGAACTTCATTTGGACAACTTTAAAGGCGATTTTCTCAATATTTGGATTTTTTTGCACCCTCAGATTCCAGATTTTCAAATAGTTGTACATTGTCCAATCCTAACAAACAATGCATCAAAAAAATTCAGCTTTTATATGATGCATAAATCTCAATTTCGAAAAATTTACACTTAAGACTGGTTTTGTGGTCCAGGGTCACATATGAGTTATGAATACGGTGCATGAGCCGTATAATGCTTTTTTGTCATTTTGGAGCTTGAAATCTGACATTTTCTAAAAAAAAAAAGAAAAAAAACATTTTCTTTTTTTTCGTCCGTAAAGAAATTCAGATTGAAAGTGAATCAGACATGAAAGTGGTTAAATAATGACAGAATGTAATTTTTGGATGAGCCATTCATTTAAAATCTAAATAACGAAACAAAATACAGGCCACATTTTCCAGTTTGCTCGTAATGATGTGCATTAAGAATACGACTTTAACCACGAGATAATTAAGCTATCGCGAATGACGTGTGTTGTGAGTTGTGAAGCCATGACGATTTTGTTTATTCCCTCTCTAGGGACCTGTCACTCACAAAATAAGCATGATAGTCTGCCAATCTCATCACCACCACCCACTCCAGCACTCGATATAGCTCTGCCTCCCGCCACCATTACCCACACACACACATTAAGCTTTGTACCATCAACCGATGAATGGTAATATGTGAGCCCTGATTTCGTCTCACAATCCAGATGGCAATGGGTGAAAAACAGGTGTGAGAAAGCCAGTGAGGACATGTGCTACCGCGTGTGTTATCTCCTTTATATTCATGTTAAGTCGTGTCATGCTTGTTTGGGTTCCCTGCCAAGAGCGCCTCTCATTTGCCACTGGGCTGAACGAGCTCCAGGCAGCCTGAAGACCCCTCGAAGCTCTTTCACCCCAGCGCTGGACAGGTGGCATGGGCTTTGGCAGGCCTTGTCAGGGCCCTGTTGGCCAGTAATCTTGGAAGGGCTGCTCTGAGACCTTCAATTGCTGTCACTGGCTGTGACATCCTTCCTACACGAGTGAAAAACTTGTATTTCTATGCACAATATATTTTGTGCATAATTGCATCAATTTCTTGCTGTATTTGTTGTGCTTTTGTTGATGACAAAAGGTTGTTTTGTCCTAGTTTTCCAATCACTTGTCAATATTGCCATGTGTTTAACCACTTTAGGGGTCACAGGAAATGACATCATGGCAACGCTGAAGTGCTGATGGCATTGCAAGAATGCACAGAATATTTTACACAGGGAAAAATATTGACCCCATATCAATGTAGTTACAGCATCTACAAGCAGGGGTTAACTAAACTGACATTTTTGCAGCTTATAGTTTTAATAAATGCTGTTTTTGAACTGGGAATAGTGTTATTTTCGTATTGTTGAAATATTTTGAATTAGTTTTCATTTTAATTTTAATTTATGTTTTAGTAGCTTTATGCGCTTTCATCATTTTTATTAGGTTTTTGTTTTACATTTAAAATGTAAGGTAATACTACAATAAGGTTTCATTTGTTAACATTAACATGAACAATATTTAGTAGCATTAATCTTAGTGTTACTTTTAACATTGAGTTAAAAATGTAATAATACATTATTAAAATTTAAAATTTGATCTGTTTAGCCTTAATGTAGTGTGAACTAACATGAACATGAATATTTCTATTAACTAACATTAACAAAGATTAATAAATGCTGTAAAATATATTGTTTATTGTATGTTTACTGCATGTTAATTAATGCATCAACTAATGTAAACAAGTGAGACCTTATTGTAAAGTGTTTGAATATTTTTTATTTTAGTTTTAATAATTTTAATACATTTAATCATTTTATAATTTAATCATTTTAAAGTTGACGTTTTCAGCTAATATTCACATTTATTTATTTTTTCTTATTTCAGCATTGTTTCAATTGTTAATTTAGTTTTTAGTTAAAGGGCTAGTTAACCTAAAAATGAAAATTCTGTAATCATTTACTTGTTCCAAACCTTTATGACTTTCTTCTGCTAAACATAAAAGAAGATTTTTTAAATTGATGCTGATAGCAGCTGACGGACTTTCGTAGTCTTTTTTCCACACTAAAGAATGGCTACCATCAAGATTTGGTTACCAACATTCTTCAAAATCTCTTCAAACAGGTTTATAACAACATGAAGGACATTAAATGATGACATAATTTTCATTTTTGAGTGAACTGTCTCTTTAAGAATGACAACACTGCCAGGGAATGTTATTTTTAAGTTCTGAAAACTCAATATGTTCTCATATTATTGAACTCTTTTATCCAGAACTCTATTATCAAGGAAAATGTAATTTCACATTAGGACCCCCAACATTACTAGTGTGAAGCTGGGCTTAGATATGTGTACCGCAGTTAGCAACGTAAATTCCAGCACAACTGATGCAACAATTAAGCCACGATTCCTACCGTATAAAGCATGAGGGTAGGGCAATTAGCACTCAGTCATCTCATGCTAATCACTGCCTAAAGGCAGAGAGCCGTAATTAACAAGCTGTAGATTCACAGTCTCTGGGCGCTTCACTCAGGAGGAGGTCAGTGTGCACAGAGGAAGCTATTGTGCTGACAGAGCTATGGGCGGATGTATATGTTGCTTCGCTTTGATAGGGAGGAGTTGAGTGTAATGTAACTAAAAGAGACGTGGTCAGAAGTACTTCGTTTTCATGTTATGCTTACTGCTATGATAACTCTTTCTGGTTGTATTTCATGTGGGAGAATGCAAATAAACATTTGAGAAGTTGGAAAACTGAGCATACTCAGACAATAAACTAAACAACATATTTTGCAGGGGCGTAGCAACCTATTTTTTAGAGGTCAATGAGTGACCTCAAGTTATATTGCAAGAGCTGTGTCACTGTGCAAAAACAAAATTGCAGCCAGTTGCATTAAACAACGATTTTAAGACCAATCAGAAGTCTTTGTTTGCTTTGGTAGTGTATTGAACATATGCAAAAGCAGTAATCTACCATTGCTTGTGCTCACTTACCTGCCATTTAACCCACCTAATTAATATTCATGAGCCAAGTACTTTACAGTTTAAATTATATATATATATATATCATTGTTTTTGCATTATGGTGATTTGAATGTGCTTAATTGTAATGAAAATACAATACAAAACAGGCTTCATTTTCTTCATGCAAAATATAATTTCTTTAAAGTAAAATAAATACAACTAAATAAATTGTTGTAATAAATAGATTAAATAGATTAAATAGAATAAATAGATTGTTCATGTTAGTTAATGCATTAACTGATGTTAACAAATAAGACCTTATTGTAAAGTGTTACCGACTTTAAATATTTAAAAATATATAATAGATAAATAAATATTATTATTTAAATATTTTTTAAATTTATTTTAGTTTTAGTTTTATAGTCATTTTAATATATTTATAATTTTATAATTTAATCATTTTAAAGTTGAAGTTTTCATCTAATATTCACTTTTTTTGGTTTTTCTTTCAGCATTATTTCAATTGGTGGTTCTTTTTTTAACATAATCTTTTAAAAAGTTTTAGTTGTTAGTTAAAGGAATAATTAACCTAAAAAAATATTTTAAAAAATTAAGTATAAATAATTCAAACTAAATCAATTGAAACTGAATAAATATATTTATTTTAAAAAACACTTTAACTTAATTTAAAATCAAAACAGAAAATATAAAAATAAAATCTAATTTAAAATATTAACAAATAATATGCATTTCATTGATTTGTTTGTTTATTTATATCTTTATTTCAGTTAATGTTTATTTTACTTAATGGTTTTAGGCATAGTGTTTAGATTGCTGTACGGTCCACCTTACCTGTATTGAAACATCACTGTATGATCCTCCAATCACTCCAGAGATGGCCAGAGGCAGCTCGTCGGGAACAGGATTTGAGCCGTCTGGACAGATGAAGCCTGGCTGATGCACCTTTGTGAGAGAAGCCCTCACGAACTCCAGTGACTGCTCTAGTGCATACGTGTCTTTAGAGCAGGTGTCCAGTATATGGGCTCCCAGCTTCAAGCCGGGCAGGATGCGGTTGTCCTGATTAATTTCATCCAGCGCCAGCAACATGGCCTCCAGCCTCTGGATCCCACGCTCTTCGTTTATCTTACCGCAATCCTCCATCCCTTCTCCCTTCTCGTGCACGGGGAACAGGCCTCCGATCACCAGGTCTCCATCCATGATGATCTCCCGCTTGGATCCGGCCAGAGGTGGGGTGTACCTGGGGCTCGTTTGGGCCAGAGGAATTAACAGGAACAGGAATATGGGTGTAACACCAGCCATGACAGGGTTTACGAGAGGTGAAGAGCTCTTATAACTACCCTGCGTGGTTTAGTTGGTCGAGATATTTACTAAGTCCGCCATCGACTGTGGATGCATCTCGGTATCTTCTGCACCTGAAAAATAGATATGAATATCATTGACTCAATGACTTTTCTCATTGACATAATGCAAAACAAACAACTCCGAAAATGAAAAACATTGTTTTTTTATGATTAATACATCGGATAACAGAAGCATACAATGCACAGAGTCACATATTACATAAGAAATTGAATTTGCATAAGGTTCTGTGGTGGCAGTGAGGAGGCGGGCATGTCTAGATAGTAATTCATCCTGATTGAACTCAACATTTCAGAGGTGAGGCTCTGTTTTCTAGCTTCATTAATTCAGATACATCAATAACTCCCAGTGACTACATAATTTTCTCATGGTGTCAAAGGTGATGGATATCATCTTTTAGGTTATGAAAAATTACAACCTGAGGGAAGAGGATGAAAAGATGAAACGATAAATAATTTTCAGCTGATAGGAAAGTCTTTCGCAACTATATTTCACCCAGACTGATAGAGCTTTCATCTCTGTTTAGAGATGCCAGACTGTCTCCTTTACTTGTCTACTTCACCGTTGCAAAGATTATTGTGTGTCTTACTTACAGTATGCATTTTCAGATGTTTTTTAAGAGCCTTTTCTACTTTCTCTTTGTTTGTTTGGCATTAATTATATCTTCCCGTATGGTGCATTTTCTGCTGTTTGTGTGTGTGTATTAATATATTTTCTCAGGAAATACACAACCCACCATCACAGCCCATGTTCTGACTAGCTGCTCACTAGTCCTGGACTCTATGACTCAGATTCAATGTAAATCTATGGGTTAATATCATGTTTCATCATTCGTAAATTGTAAAGTAAATTGAATCAGATTGCTTTGAAGACAAGCAGAACATCTCTCTTCAACAAGCAGCACTATTCGAGGTATGGTTTACGTCTGTAGCACATATGGTGCAGGATGAGTTGCATGCCAAATTAGGGTTAAGGGTTTTGAAAAATTATGAGCAATAGTCATAATACTGATGCTTGTCTTAGCCAGCACCTAATTATAAAATCTAACATATGTTTCTTTTACATTTTTTTAAGTTTTGCCGTTTCATTGTAATTCATTTGGGAGTTACTTGCAAGTTTACCCTCTTGCAAGATATAAAGTAGCTATAAATTGCATAGCAAAACAGTTATAAATAATACAGTATTTATAAATGAAACATTGACTGTTTTATTGCCTTAGATATGATGACTAGGAGGGAGAACCTCCTCTGAGCCTCTGGACACCGCTAGATTTTCAAAAATGCCATACGTGATTTAATTTAAGTTAAAGCATGTAGGCTATGTTTCTGGTGTTTCCCCTCTTGTACCCTTCCTGCTGGCGTAATGAGGCAACATCTTGTTTATTAGGTTTCTCTTCCTTAACTTCTGTTACCATGGAAACAAGAAAAAGTGGGTGGGTCGGGGTGGCAATGCACTGTGATAAAGATGTACACATGTGTTCTAATTACCGGTAATACAAGATCTGGAATCATAGGTGGATTAAATTGAGGGATCAGAGTAAGTCAATAGAGTTAATTATTTTGTAATGCCTGGGACTGGATAAAATTGCATTGTTTGAATCCTCAATCTTCCCAAGTGTGTCAAAAATAAATAAATAAAAAACACAATTGCCAAAAGTTGTTACTACAAGAAAATATGAGATGTTATCTTCTACCGTTTTCTACAGCAACATGCTTTTAATACAGGTGTCATATGTATTATTATACTGATTAATGAGATGTATTAAAGTACAAAAGGGGGTTTGAAATGCTTTATTTATTTATTTTAATTTTTTTTTTTTGTCAAATAAATTTCAAACAAAAGATCAATGAAAAGATGCTTAACCTAAACTCAAACTCAAATCAATTATTTTATTTTATTTGTCAATCTCAGGAAGTCAAGTTTTTTCCTATTCATTTTCAGAGAGGTTTGCAATCTTTGCTCCTCTCTATATATTATATATTATATATATATATAATGAAACGATAAATATGCAAGCATAGAAACTGAATGGTAGGGCTGCAGTTTTAGCCTACAATAAGCTGCGACTCCGTAACTAGTTGATTTGGGACCGAATCTGGGTCTGTTTGTTTTAAATTAAAGAGAAATTATGCTCTATTTTTTTCATAAAGTAAATTTGGATACAGGGTAAATTTTGGTTGTATTGCAAAGTTGTTTTATGAAAAGTCATGGCCATGGGGTATTAATAATACCTCAGTTTTACACTCTCAGGTACAAAAGGTACAAAACTGTCACTGGGACAGTATACATTTGCACTTTTAAAGTACTAATATGTACATTTAATGTAGTAATACAAACCATTTAGGGTTAAATAAGGCAGAAAGATACATTTTAGTATTTGTGCCACAGCGCACCACCCGAGTGACAACTTTGTACCTTTTTTTCCCCTGAGAGTCAGTGTAGAATTGTGTAGAATTGTTCTTGAGCTATTAAAAAGGAGCTGGTGTCTCTCAGTCCCCAAACAAAACATTAGGGGTTATAATTATAGTTCTCACATTTCTAAATTACACCAACAGCAGTTGACAAAAACCACAAAAACATTTAAATGACATTAAAAACTAATCACGGTTTTCCCTCTTCTCTGGAACAGATGGAAGTAACGGGCACCCTCTGTTCGCTGGACAAGAGAAAAGTGTCAAGGTAATGAACCGGTCCATGGTAATGAACTGAGGTCTGGACATTAGTACATCAGTAAAACAATAGCAGTCGCACTTGAATAATAAACATTCACGCAAGCTTAAAGCCACACAATGTCCTCAGATGTAAATGTTAACGTATGCTGTAGGTTTTAATGTCAATGTTTCATGTTTGACACCTAGGGGAAAACCGTTAACTGAAGAGTTATTGAGAGGAGCCATCATTGCTGTGCTCTTGAATAAAACACTTCAACCAAGGTGGCTCCAGGGGCACAGCGCTGCAATCGGTTCACTATAAATCGCAGTAGAAGGAAAGCATGAGCAAAATGACAAGCGATCAAAATGATTTAGCCTAACTCTTGTGTTGTGCTGAAAATCCTTTATCTAATTGCTTGTTCATGGTCAAAAAATGACCAACCTTTTAAAAATGACTTGCTTGTAAATCTCACATTATCACCAAATCAGGGATTCGATCTTTTTATGCTTTCAATTAGCACATTTACACATTTCTTTTTGGAACTGACGCTACATCATTTATCTGAATGAATGCACCTCAGTTTTTAAATATGACACATGATTTGTGGAGAGTTTTGGCAATGTTTACTTAAAAGATTGATGTGCATATGATCAATGAGGTCTATGACCAATCAGATCCATAAAGAAATATATAACTGGTGCCAATTGAAAGAAAACAAAAGATTGAATCCAATAATATAGCACAAGAAGAAGTTTATACGTGATTTTGATATTTTTGTAGGTCGATTTTGAAAAGGTGGAGAAAATACCCGTTTTTTTGGGAAGTTTTTGCATCGTGTGAGCAATAAAACTGGACTTTTCTGGAAAAAAGGAAATCGCCTGCAGGTCAAAATGACCGGAACACAACATGATGGTTACATGAAACAAATAATGCTGTTTTGATTTTATTTTAGGTCATTAAATTAAGCAGCATGTATGGAGAAACCAAAGTATAATAACTGTAATCAAGTCCAAGAAATCTGATTCATAGCGCAAATCTGATGCTCATTTAGTTTAGCATAATAAAATTAATGATCACATCAGTATATAAATCCTTATGAGAGCATACATTTTTCTTAATGGCACGCAATAAAACTAATTAAATGAATGCTCACATCTGATGGGAGAATAAACCTTTTCCGTCAGGTTACAGCGTGATAATTATGATTAATGGGCTTAATGTAATCTGATTCAGGAGTGTACCACACAGTCTCTAACCCCAGGTTACTTTGGCCATAAAATCCATAGATAAATGCCCAAGTAACCAAGAGAAGCACATAATAACGCTGGAATTCAGAACTTGTGGGAGAATTAGTTCCCTTGATTCTCTAGAGTTGGCAGCATTTATGTGTACACTGAGAGACCAGATGGGATTTTACCAGTCTGGGCTCACCATCAGCTTGACTGCTGATAAATTTAAATGAAGTGATTTAATATCTGTGACATATATATCAGTGTAAAAATATTACATTTCTATAATATTATTCCCACACAATTAAAGACAGATTTCCTTTTTATAGGACCCACTTTGGTTTCATTGATAACTTCTGGAGCACAGCCAGACCAGTTGAATGGCTCGGTAAGGTTGCCAAGGAAGAAAGCATTCACAGACATGGAGCAAATTAACTATGAGATGTTTATCTCAGCACGTCCAATCAGCTCTGCTCTATGGGTTGCTATGGATGCTTTACACTATTCAGATTCAAAGTGTCAGCGGATAAACAGAACAAGGGTGTTAAGTTGTGCAAGAAGTTTCCTCGACAGAGAAATGTTTCACATTTCACAGATTGTGAAAGGTGTTCAAAGGCAAGGCTTGTGCTTTTCATATGTGCATGAATATACTTATTCATGAAGACTCGTGAAATGTTATTTCTCTCTGGCTGCTTCATCTGGTGTCAACAGAATAAACATGTGTCACTGCGATTGCTTTGTTGTTTTTTTTAATGTGGTTATAATGATTTGACTGTCTTCATAAACTGTTTGAATATTTGATTTACAAAGAATTTCATTACAGCAATCTAAGCACGTTACGGAAATGCATCAACAAGTCTGACAAGCCTGAAAATGTTTCTGGTGGATGGTTTTAACTTCCACATGTGTCCACATCTGTCTGAAACCTGGGTTTACAGAACAAATTTGCATTAATGCATTAACTTAAAAAATTAAATAAGGATTATTTCATGACTAAATATGCTATCTTAAAGCCAAAATATGTTAAAAGATAAAAACAGTGACTGTTTGCATAATACACACCGTGTTTCCTTATTTCTCATGGTGTACTGATCCTGTCTTTCTTTGTAATGTGTCTATCGGAGGCACCGTAAGTTGATCAGAGAGTTGAGTGTGTCAGATTGTCGATCACATTTCTTTTGTTCTCTAAAACCAAGTGCATTTATAGTCAACAAAGGAGCAACATCTCATTGACATTCAAACGCAAGCCTGTCCTGTTTGTATTCTATCACAAGACAGGTTTGTGCTCAAGAAATGCCAAAGCATCCGTGCACGCGCGCGATAAGGCAATTTTCCGGCACTCTGACTTGTTTGTTGCATGTAATAAATTGTTCCCTAATATAATAAGTACTTCCCCATTGGTGGTAAACACAACCAGTCTGACATGCAAATGATTTGAAAATTAATCAAAGTGTGCGCAAATAGGACATGCGTACTGAGGCGCGTAAATAAAAATGCATGCTTGCTTACCTGTGAAGAATTGATTTGGCAGAAATTCAACACCTCGTGCAACTTGTTTCAAGGATGCAAAGTTGATTTTGCTTTGAAGTTAGTGAGAAATCAGCTTCCATTCATGATGTCCCCACAGGTGCAGGTGTTTGATGTGTTTGGATCTGTCCTTGGTGCTGAAACAAAGACCTGATGAAGCGCAGGGGGTGACGAAGAGGAGGAGGAGGAGGAGGAGGAGGAAGATCTTACCTGTGCTCAGTGGAATTCACTCGAAATGATGAATGCTTTCTCATTAAAAGCGATGTGCACCACAAACACCCTCTTCAGCCCACCTATGTCCACTTAATGACCAGTTCGCTGCTTTCTCCTCAGTCTCGGGGTTTTGTGAGAGCGCAAGAATTCAGTCCGCACACCTGCCATCGTGAGAGGTTTAATAAACTCTAACTAAATCTCCACGGATCCACGCTTCGCTTCTCTCAGTCACGACTTTCCAATGTCTTTTACTGAAACTTGAGAGGTTGTTATTGAACAATATTGCCCAGATATAGCGACTCAGTAACAAATGGTGGGTCCCTCTGTTTCGCTTTGATCTTTTAATTTTAAGTAATGGCTGTTGGTGTTCAAGGTTCGAGCTTCGTGCACTCGTGAGGTTCGGGCGGAACAGCCACCCCTGCGCCCCCTTCGTGTACCTCTCTCTCTCTCTCTCTCTCTCTCTCTCTCTCTCTCTCTCTCTCTCTCTCTATCTCTATCTCTATCTCTGTCATATCTGGCTGCTATCTGTGAAAATAGGTGGAGTCACAAACGGTTTTTAAGCTTGAAATTATTTATCTAAAATATATATTTTTTAATAATGGGAAAACGTTATCGTGTTCTGTGTTGTAAATTCGTACTTCACCTTAAGTAGCTTGATTGGTATAGGCCTACAGGTTTCGGAATTTCACTGTACATTTGTAAAACCTGACTGAATTAACGCCGAGGTATGCATATAATATGCAGTAATATTATTTAAAATGCAATAAAACTCAGTTTGTCACGTGTAGACAAAACACGCCTTCACGTAAATCCACTGTGTTTTTAAGTCTTATGAGGTGTAATACAAAAAATAAATAGCCTATATAAAATAAAAATTAGTAAAATGCTGTTTATCGACACGTTTTCATCTTTTCCCCTCACTTAACAAAGCTTATGAATATTTAATGAAGCAAGCACTGAGGCAGATTGTGATTGGCTGTCTTCTTAGTGCTTACCCTCTTTAGAAGTACAGCACACTGTGAGCACGCAGCATGTTTAGAAATGTCGCTACGTAGGCCCGCTTTATTCGTTTGAAACATTATTTAAATGTTAAAATGTTTTAAAATATCAGAAAACAACAACACAAACGTGTGTTTATCACCGCGTCGTGCCCCCTGTCAACAAGCTTGGGCTTGCCTTTAAATATGAAATCGTATTGCACCAAATACATATTGCATGGGTGCAATGCGCAGTTTGGCCTGGTGGTGACAGTGATGAAAAAAGTCATTTATTGTGCTGTAACTTTTATGTCAAGAAAAATTTACGCAAAACGCAACACCAGATCACTCGATACAAATCTTCACCAGAGCTTCCCAAGAGAGATACAGCAGCTGACGAAAGTTATGTTCATGTATTGAGAGATAATATTTCACGCTCTAATTTTGCACTTACTATACTAAAGGTAGTTCTTTAGTACTTCTTAAGATAATTTTATGCTTTTAACTTTCTCTGTTTTAAAAAATTATTTAGTAAACCACTTGTGAGCCCATCTTTCATATGCTAGTGGTACTACAAGTGGTAACTAAATAAATTTTCATAGTGTCTCAAAATAGCACTGTTGAGTAGCCTACACTTAGATGTTCTTAAGATTATAAGTATTAAAGAATAATTTGTAGCATATTAAGTTCAAAATTAGTGCATGAAAATAGAGCACTTTAAGTACATTATGGAAGTGCACTTTTTTCACTTGGGCATATTAAGCAAGTATAACTATTCAAACTTTGCAAAGAGTTAGCAACTCCCAGAGAATACATGTAATACCTTAAACAAATTTAGTTTTCAGTCTCGCTCAAATATCAAGATAAGATTTAACTTAAATTGCACGATTTTGCCTGTAGGCAATTAATTGTTTTCCTTTGACGCCACAGTGCAAAGACAAAATATTTTATTAATTATAAAGGACTCGTCAATCAGTCAACAAATAAGATGTTAGAAGTCTAAAATTTAGATTTAAAGGAATAACCTGACCAAAAATGAAAATTTGCTTGTTATTTTAAAACTCTAATGTCAAAATATCAGAAAATCACTGTAAAAGTATTGCGCAAAATTACAGTTACTGGAATGACGTGACCCTTCAGCGGCAATGCATGTAGTCACAAACTTAAGAAATCAGCTGGAGCAACTCACCCAAAAAATTACGGACATTGAAGATAGCAGCAGGAGAAATAACGTACGACTGGTGGGGTTGCCGGAGGGAGCGGAGGGCTCCAATGCAGCTGGCTTCCTCAAAGCTAATCTTTCCAAGTGGCTCCCTTCCCTGAAAGGCCGTGACATTGAGATTGACCGGGTAATCTCATCTTTCGTGTACTAAGGTGGCATGACAGATTGGCGATCCTGAAGGGTGCTTGGCAGGCATATCCGGTGAAATATATGCAGGATAATGTCACATTACTATTTTTTCACGACTTTAGTCCAGGCACAACTACCAAGAGAAAGAGCTTTAATCTAGTCTTGAAGAAGATGACAGCACTTGGTCTCCAGCCCTTCCTCACCTATCCGGCGGTAATTAAACTACGGCACAAAGGTGAGCAGATGATGTTCGGCTCTCCTCAAAAGGCAGAGGATTTTGTTACTTCACTGTCACTGAAGACGTATTCTGCAGCGCTACAAAGCAGCAGGAAGGTGTTGACTACCGTCTCCATCCTCTCAGCTCAACGAGGGAAAATTAACGATGAGGTCTGTGGTGATCCTAACTGTCCTGAAGAGGACAATAACAAGGTGGCCATGAACACTTGTTAATTTCTTTTTGGAATCTTGCCCCTGCCCTGCACGTTCGTCCACTGATTGGTAAATAATAATGATTTATTTTCTTTATTTTTATTTATTATTTTTATTATTCTTCGGGCTGATGGAGAGCAGGTTCAATCACTGCGCTTTTGGCTCAGTGGGCCTTTTGGGGACATGTCTTGCGTTGAAGTAGACTGGTCACAGATCAGCAGATTGTTTCTGTTGTTTATGCAGACCTACACTCTCGGTAATGTGCGGTCTGCTTTGGTTTTATACACAGTTGTTTGTTTGTCGTTTCTTGTTCTTGTTTTTTTTCTATGCCCTTCAACAGACATCAATACTTTTATTTATTCTGCTTTTCTTTTAAAAGGACTATGCATCTAGGTGGATTGGTATCCAGGATACATACTAATGTTTACATGTCCCTGGCAGTATGGCATTGCTTTTGTTTCTCTTCACTTCGACAGAATCTTGACATTGCGAGCACACAATGCATGTTCTGAATATCTTATCATTGAATGTGAATGGCCTAAATTCTCCTATTAAGCGTAATATTCTGACTCACTTCAAGAACTAAGAACTAAGTTTTGTTTACCAGCATCATCATATTTTGTCTTTTTTCAGTTACGTTCTGCTCTCAAGGCCTATGGAGTTCCCTGGGCATCCCCTATTTCCTCTCATCCTATATGGGATTGGATCGCACCACCCTCTGGTCGGCCATCTGTTTCTTTAATATATAGTAAACTTAATGATCACACTGCAAAGTCTCTCTCTATTAAATCTATCTGGATTGGTGAATTAACAGATTTTGATTCATCCGTCGACTGGGAGAGGGTGTGGTCTAATCTAATCTTAGCTTCTAAAAACTTGGCTCATCGTCTTATCCATTTCAAAATCATCCATAGAACATACATAACTCCTTATAAGAGGTTTAAAATGAAACTGCAATCGACCTATAACTGTCATATCTGTAACACTGTATCAGCAGGTACTTTTCTCCACATGTTTTGGGAATGTCCAATTGTTGTCAATCTATGGACTCATGTGGTGTTTTGTCCTTTTTACTGCAAATTGAAATTGTTATGGTGTGTCTGTTGCTCCCCCTCCCTGTTGTTTGTTTGAGTGGATGTTGTTTTGTTGATTTGAAAAAAATAAAAAGTTGATCACAAAAAAAAAAAAAAAAAAATTACAGTTACAAAAATTACATCTCTACAATCCAGCAGTATATCAAACACAGAAGCCTAATTACACATTTACATTTAAGCCAAAGCGAAGGAAATGCTGCCCAGTTGCAGGATTTGATTCGAACCCAAACTCTTATGAAAGGGCTTTTAATGATGAGGCCATTCATCTGTGCAAGACAGCATAAAAGAAGGTATAATTACAGAATGAAACTTAATGTTCTGATGCTTCTGGGAGGAATGTAAGTTCATACTGTAAGTATGCATTAGGCAGTGCTTAAGATCCAAGTTCCAGAACGCTGCATTAAGACCCCTCAAGCGCTGTTCAAGTTCTGTTCTCAACCAATTAGAGGGGAATCAGGAGGGGGTTGGTCGCTGATGGAGAGACACACACCAATGGGAGCACAAAGCTTGCTTTGTCTTCCATACACACAAGTAATTTGGATATTTTCAGAGGACGGTGGAAATCCACATGCACCACAGTGGTGATTAGACCAGCAAACACTTGCAATAGATTATATAATAACCACCTCTAACACAAAGGGACCAATTTTGCCTTGAAAAAGAGGTCTGTTCAACATCATAATGGCAGAGAGATCTAGAGGAACGAGACAAATAGAATTAAGTTTTGGGGACACGTAGATATGATTATCAGAAATTGCTCCAAACTTTTCCACCCAAATGGAAGTACGGTAGTGTAATTTGTCAAATTCTCAGATCAATCCGAAAGCTGTGGTCAGACCTCTGGAAAAAAAAAATGTTTAGAGGTTTGTCTGATGCAACAGCATGTAAAACTGTCTATTGCGATGCTAAATAACAACAAGCTTGTGAATCATTCATGCAAAAATAACGTCTATTTGTTGTATTCGGAGGTAAAGTAACCGTGAAAGTGAGGTTTATAAATAGGTCAGCCATAATAATTGAATGCTCAGCCTGCTCTCTAAAATGCTGCAGAAACGAATTGTTGATTCTGTTAAGGTTTAATTCAGTTCTCAATCAATCCAAGTCAAAGGCAAGAGGATCGGGATATATTAACTAGTCTAGATTTGCCAAACTTCATGGGTTCATGGGTCTAGATATTTTGCTTCTTTTTTCTGTCTGTAAAATAAACATATTACTTCTTTAGGGACTGAAATTCTATATTTATATATTTCTCTAATTTATTTTGTGTTTTCAACAACCATTTTCAAAGACTCCCATGCCACATTTTCAATAAATTGTTGTTATACACTGTAAAAAAACAAACAAAAAAAAACGAATCCTTAAGTCATCTAATAAAAAATAAAAATAAAACAAAACTGCCAGAACTTCTCCGTAAAAAACAAAAAGTTTTTTCCAGTGATTTTGACCTATAGAGGACTGCTAGTTAATGTTATCACATTGGACTAAAACCTACTGACTTTGCTTACAGAGTGTAACAATTTTCCAAAAACAATTTAAAAAAAAAAAATCCTATTTTTTATTGTTTTCTCCTAAACTGATATAGGTCTTCTACTATCTACTAACTCCTTATTGTGTTGGTCTCCCAACAGATATTCTACTGACTATAAGTAACTTTGCAAGAACGTGTCAACTTAATCTAACCCTAACCCTACCAGTCAACTAATACACTACTAACACTCTAATGAGAGTTAGGTGAAATGTAGGTGCAACATTACTTATAGTCAATAGAATGTGTTAAAGGGACCATCAAAATAAAGTGAAACCAAACACCTATTAGGATTTTCAGCATAGCACAAGGGTTAAATTTACAGTATATTTTATTAACTGGTATAACGTAAATATATCCACCTAATATCTGTTGTGCACCTTTATAATACACTGATAACCAACAAATAGGATTGAGAAAACCACATGAAGATTCAAAGCTCATTAAAAGTAGTTTTCACTGTATGTGGCAAGGGAACTTAATGTTAGGTTTTTATTGTAGCAATGTTACAGTCTTTTACTGTTAAAACTACAAAAAGTGTTTTTTTTTTTTTTAATTTATTTATTTTTTTACAATATACAGTCTCTATGGTCCTGGTCCAGAATAAGCTGTAATGTGGACCAGATTTGATGTCGAGGGTCAAACACCATCTCCAACAAGACTGTTTGAAAAAAGCGGGAGTATTTTATACCCTTGACCGTGTCTGTGAAACTTTAGATGTCTGAAGAGGCAGTATTCTGATGTATTATTTTCAATTAGTGCCTGTAGTATCAACAGCGTGGATTGTGATGAGAGTTTGAAGTTGACTGTCTGTGTACAAACACTCTCTAATAACTTCAATGTGCAGACACAACATAAATCCATCTCTCGGGAGAGTAGACAATTGTTTTGGTTTTACAGAAAACAAAGAAAGCTGTACCAGACATAACACAGAGAGGGATTTACAGTAGTTTGTGTCTGTCTGGAGGGCAATAAAAACTAGACATCAAAGTTTTGAAGTTTATTGGAACTGGTTGATTTTTAGAGATCAGTCACTACAAGACAAACAAACAACTAAGGCTGTTTATTATTTATGTATACAGTCAGATGTGTGGTTGTTGTTTTAACTCTAGACAAAGAAGACAGGTCAAGCTAATTAAATCAAATGAGAATATTATGTAAATATGGCTCATATAAAACCCTCTTTTGTAAATACAGGCATGGGCCTACAGGCAACAACTGATAAAACTGTTAAAATCATTCAAAATATTTGTTCAAATATTCTTTAACTGAAATAAAATATAGTATATTATAAATATTAACTAATAAAAAAAGAAAAGTTTAAACTATAATAAAATAAGCTAAAGAACTAAAGTTAAAATTGAAAAAAATAGAAGCACATAAAATTACAATTAAAATGACTGAAAATGTAAATGAGTAATTAAAATAACTAAGCTAATTAACAATATAAATAAATACTATAATAGTATATAAATATCAAAATAACACTGGGAGTATAAGCAAGAATAACACTGATACATTTGAAGAAAGAAGAACCAGTCCTTTCTCTTAAAACTCTTTATTAAGTTGCTCAACAACTAGCAGAACAAATAATTAATTAAAAAATTCAAATCAGACATCGATATGAAATATTATGAACTTAACCTAAACGAACAATATCAAGTATGTCCTGAAATGCGTGTGAACTTGCACAACCTGGATCAAAATTCAAACATTCAAGACATCAACAGAGGCCCACAGCTGGCTCTGTATTTTATTTTATTTTTTTAATTTTTTTTTTACAATTTTTTTTAAAAAGTCTATAGTGAGTAACAACATTCAACGTATAGAAACACCACTGTATTATATATATGTATATAATAAAAAAAATACACCACACTGATCAAGTGTCAGTTATATTATTACAGGGAAATGAAGTATATGCAATACCATTTATATGATAAAATATAAATCAGATAATTATGTGCTCCAAACACATTTAATTGCAAACAACAAATAAGTGTTGGAAATGTGCTGCAATCATCTCCCTCCTGAGGAAATCTTATCTGTCAGTTTTTTGTGCAAATTTGGTTTGTCTATGAACATATGGCTTTTGATGAATGAATATTCAAGTCACATAAGTCTTCAGTTTTGGGAGTTTCTTTGGGCGTGAATTAGCAATTACTGAAGGATGAAGACAGAATGTGTGGATAGAGAATAACAAATCAGACTCAAATAATTGAAAGCTGAACATTACATAGATTCACATGAATAATCACTAACATCAATGTCAGTTTAACTTAAGTCATTAGGAACTAACGATCAATAACAAACAAACAACAGATTCGCTAATGAAATACAAATGAGGATGCACTAAATAAAACATGAAGATGTTTTCAAGAAATTCAGGTTACCTGGTTACATTGTTTGTATACAGACACAATTCTGTACCTGCGATTCTCTTTGGAATGGAAAACAATCCTGACTAAACAACATTCTTTTCCATTTATCAATAGAAAAAACAAAAAACAAAACATGTTTTACACACAAATCCACCATAATACTTAAAGGGATAGTTCACCCCAAAATTAAAATTGTCATTATTTCTTCACCCTAATTTTTTTTTCCCTGTAGATAACAAAATTGGGAATTTCTGAACTGTTAAAAAAAAAAAAAAACAACAACACAGTAAAAATGGTTCATACAACATACGCATTATATTCCAAGTCTATTCCAAGGAAGCCATACCATAGTTTTAGAGTCAAAATAAAGTGTTTATTCATTGATAATCAATAATTGACTCAAATCTGAGTAAACAAATAACTTTTATTGTTGTGTATGTAGTAACCAAATATTTGTTAGAATGTACCGTGAACTTTTGAAGAGGGCAAAATTTGGTCTTTTCCTCACACAAACGTCTCAAATAGCTTCAGAAGACTTAAATCAGTGTTGCTTTTATTAACTGAAACTATTAAAAATCATTAAACTAGAACTAGAAAACTAAAAAAAAAAGGTAAATAAAAATAAAAAACCTAAATACTAAAAATACTAAAACTAAAATAAAAATTAAATCTAAAAATAAAAAGGCGCTAATTTTGTATTATTAATAGTATACAAATAATACTCAAATAAAACTTCATGGAATAGAACAAACAAGTCACATTGGACCGCTTTTATGGTGCATTTTTCTGAGTTTGAAAGTTGGCAAGAGTACGTAATGATTGTGCAAAAAGCCATTTGGTTTTCCTGCACAACAAAAACAATGACAATATCCATTTCTTCTGGTGAACTATCTCTTTAAAACCAACTAAAAACTATATTTACCTCCTTCACATTTCCCACAATTCTGCTCTCTCACTCTTCCTCGACCATCATCTCTCTTTCTTGGCCCTGCAGGTTGTTTTTGCCGCTTCCTGTGATTGGTGGAGGGGTGTGGTCACACCTGTCCATCCTGTCTGAGTCGAGGTCCAGCTCCTCGAAGGAAGAAACGCTGGAGGTGTCGCTTCTCTCCACATGGTCAAAGTCCCAGCATCTGTCTCTGTCTCCGTGTGAGTGCGTCCGAGTGTTGGACGGGGCAGGAGAGGTGTCTCGGCTTTCCGAGGGGGGCAGGCGGCTCACAGAACTGCACTCGCTGTGGGAGTCAGCACCTGTATGTAACACACCCACACAAACACAAGAGGTGATTCATTTTTCACCGTAGTGTCACAGCGAGCAAGCAGCACCTCCGCTAATGAAAGTGTCTCCTATACGGCTAGCATACATATTTCTAGAACTCCTGACCTACTGGTCTCTTAACATTTCGGAGTAAAAAAAGAGATGCTTGTTTTCTTCTGTTTAATCAGCTGCTCCAGGTTGCTTCTGCTGCGGTGCTACTTGCTAATTAGCAGTTGTGCTTGTGCATTCGTGGAAGGGAGACGATGAGTGTTTGGAGAACTGCATGTGTTGGCATTGAAATGTGTGAATACAATCCTTTGCAGATAACTAGATTTCTGCTCAAAACTCACTGCCATCAAGCTAAAGATACTGCAGTATGGTTGCTATGGGTCGTCTTAGCGTACAATATTGATGGTTGCCTATTTCAAAAGATCTCAGCATGTGTCCCTCCTTCAGCGCACACCTATGGAATTCTCCAACTGTTTTATTATCTACTCGACTACTTTTGACCACTCAGAACATCCTAGCAACTGCAAAGAAAAAGAAAGAAAGAAAAAAAAAACCTTACAGATACATTCAGATGGACATTTAAAAAAAAAAAAAAAAAAGGGCAGTACCAATAATTCGATAATGATAATTAAATATGATGGCTGATATTACAATTCTGTACTATTTTGTATAAATAAATTAAAAATATAAAATCACTCATTTTTAAATACCACACTAGTGTTGCTTTTGTTAACTGAAAGTACTAAAATAAATGTCATGAATTAAAATAAAGCTAATATAATATAACTAGGCCTATTACTGAAAAACTTTAATTCAATATCTTGGCATCTATATCAAATAAAATAAAGCTAAACAGAAATATAAAAACTTAGTAATAATTAAAAAAAGGAATAAAAAAGCATGTACAAATTACTAAAACTTAAATTCAAATATTAAATGTAAAATATAAAAATAAAGGCTGATTCAAAATATTAATAAATACAATAATAGTACTGAAATAATACTAAAATAACACTGGGTCTCACTCAAGATTTTCTTCTGAAATGTAAAATATAGTTTTGCCTTTTTATTCCTGCATGAAAAAAAAAAAGGTTTGAAATGTACTGTAGGGTGCACAAATATTAAAAAATTCTGCCTAATAATGATAATCTGGTTATTATGATGATCATTGTGAGTGATTGCCAAAAGATATTAACCTGATATTAAAATTCTATAGTATTTTATCTAAATAAATCAACTAAAATTATTTTAAAAGCTAAATAGAAATATAAACAAAACTAGTAATAATAAAACAAATAACAACAAAAAAGCACAAAAATTACTACAACTTGAAGCGAAATATTCATTTAAAATATAAAAATAAAGGCTAATTCAAAATATTAATAAATAAAATAATAGTTGAATGAAATAATACTAAAATAACACTGGGTCTCACTCAAGATTTTTTTCAGAAATGTAAAATATAGTTTTGTTTTTTTATTCCTGCATGAAAAGATGTTTTGAAATGTACTGTAATGTGCACAAATATAAAAATTCAGCCAAATAATGATAAACTGATCATTATTGTGATCATGGTGACTGACAACCCAAAGATATTAACCTGATAATAAAATTAGATAATCTAAATTAAAAAAAAAAGTCAAATTCTTTTTTTTTTTTAATTGAGATTTACTAAATAATATATTAAATATATATATATATATATTTTTTTTTAAAGATTAACTTTAAGTGAGGGTTAGATAACGGCAAAGGTAATCTAATTGTAAAACTTTAAAAAAAAAAATACATTAAAAATGATGAAATATCAGTATAGTACTGGTATGTTGTGCCTTCCTATTGAAATGTAATATGCTGTATCACTCAGGAGTTTTAGACACACACACACACACACACACACACACACACACACACACACACACAGAGTAAGTGACAGTATGAGAGGACAGACAGACTAACAGATTGAGAGAGGTGCCACACAGCCTGAGTTTCACTGAGAGGTGTGTGTTTGTGTGTGCGCTCATGCTGCTTGTGAAGGAGACCCCGCGTGCTCACGCTCAGCGTGTCAGAGTGACAAACGTGTCAGGACCGCCAGCGTCTCAGCTTTTTTTTTCTGCTTATGTCAGTGCTTCTAAGATGAAGGGATGTTTTGTGTGTCTATTAGATGACCGCTCACTTACTGTTTATCTGCCTCCTGCTCCTCCTGTCAACGTGGCATTTTTGTAAGTAGGGACGGACAGACTAGATGAAGGGAGGATAGCGAGGGATGACAGGGATGTGTGTGAAAGTGAGAGTGGAATAAAGATGAAGAGACTGATAGTGGCGGTGAGAGAGAACAAAGTGTCCTTCATATGCCATCAGAATGCATGCCGGAGGCTGCAGGAAACTAACCTTTTTCCTCATAACTCAAAAATGTGAGTCAGTAGTAATAGTAGCCCTGAAATATTTGCATTTTAAAAAACTCACTCAAACAAATCAGAAAAGGGAAGAATGAATTGCCTCATCTCTTTTTAATTGTTTACCACCAGCTTTCTGCAGGAAATAGCATATTTGCAGCATGCAAATAGTGCTGAGTTTTGTGAATATGCACTCTATAATCAGACTAATTTACATGAAAAGGGAGGATGTTTGCACTAAAAAAAACAACAAAGTAGCATGGTTTCAACGAATTTAATGCCTAGTTAAACTGGACTGCAAGTGTTTTCTGAATTTAGTGGTCTGGTCATGAAACAAACTAAAACAATCTAATGTACAGTATCTCAGACAAGGGTGTGTGAATATTAAATAATATGTAATATATTATATTTTAATATATATATATATATATATATATATATATATATATATATATATTTTTTAAATGCTTACTTTTTTCACCTTTTTAATTTCTGTAATAGTGAGGAATGATATGCCTTTAAAGCACACATTACAATTAAAGCATACATACAATATACACACTAGTATATGTTAAAAGAATCATTAAAGATTTTAAATATGTTAGATTCTTTTTATTAAAATACACTGATTAGCTGATAAGTCAAGAAGAGTTTTCAGTTAATTACTTGAATGAAATAATGCAGATTACTTCATTAAAATACATTTTAAAAATTAATTCTTTCAATTTAGCTATATAATTTTCATTGTATAACTAGTGATACAGTTGCCTTGACCTTGCAAAATCTGCTTCTAGAGAGTTAAAATTGTCATAAGAGGTATCAAAGCTCACCCAAAAATGAAACTTCTGTCATTAATTACTCACCCTCACGTCGTTCCAAACTCGTAAGACCTTCGTTCATCTTCTGAACACAAATTAAGATATTTTTGATGAAATCCGAGAGCTTTCTGCATAGACAAGCAATGCAACTACCACTTTCAAGGGTCAGAAAGATAGTAAGGACATCATTAAAATAGTCCATGTGACCTCAGTGGTTCAACCTTAATTTAAATATTGAGTTTATTCAACTATTTCTTCTCTTCCGTCTCAGTCTTCAATGTGCCAGAAAGCTACCGGATTTCATCAAAAATATCTTAATTTGTGTTCTGAAGATGAACGAAGGTCTTACGGGTTTGCAACGACAAATTTGAATTCTCTTTAATTTGAATTCAAAAAGCATCCAAACTGAAAAGGAGAGATTTTAACAATTGTAAAATTAAACAATTTGTATATCTCAAAATATTTTTTTGTTGTAAATTTCTCACAAAGAAATGCACTCAGGTATCTTTCTCTCAAGCAAAGAGAGAACCTCAGTGAGCATATGCTTAAGTGCAATCACTCTTTTGTGATATTTAAGGTGTTACAATTGCCCTTGGGTTCTCATATGTGACGACCCTCCACACACCACACACACACAGACAGTCCTTGCCATGTAAAGCACATTTAAGTGCAATATGCCACTTTGACAAAACTCATTTTGAAGCTGTTTCGTGAACAGCATCTTTCACCAGGGAACAGATGTTGAATGCTTAAATCTGAGCAGCGAGGTCAGCTTCACACCACTTCAGCAAAACATTTCAGCAAGTGATCCCTTCAGCACGACAACTAAAATATCACTTGACAACATCATTTGCAGTAAAAAAAAAAAAAAAAAAAAATATGCGTAGCTGACACAGCGCTGAAACTTCATGACATTAAGTTATTTTTTTAATTATTGCGATTTAACACACTCTTCAAAAAGCGATGATAGTGCATATTAATAATTAAATGGTTAGTCATTTCTGACTTTACAGCTGCAGTGAATATCCCTGGCAATTTCAAAACACAGCGCAGACATCTGCTCAGAGACAATCAGAAGTAGTACTTCACAATCAAGGACTAGAAAATCTGTTTTCTTCCGTTCACATCTGTTCTCTGCACTGTGTGTCACTACAGGCAGACTGCTGGCAGACTTCTGCTCATTAAAAGTTGAAAATAATTTCACAATAAAGTGTCAATTTTTGGTGTACTGTTGTTATGTACACTAATAACACAAGCACATGTTTATTTTGGTACTAGGAAGACAGACCGAATAACCTGACAGAAATAAAAGTGTAATAGCGTAAAAGTTCAGAAAAATATATTTCTATATGGAAAAAGTCAAACTGTACTTGTACTAATGCTATAAATTCTGAAATGGTTACTGGTAACGGTCGTGGGTTTGATTCCAAGGAAATACATGATTCCTTTTGAAATTGAGATTTTTAAATCATCTGCTGAATAAATAAGCTTCTCATTGGGGTGCAAAAAAATCTAAATATTGAGAAAATTGCCTTTAAAGTTGTCCAAACGAAGTTCTTAGCAATGCATATTACTAATCAAAAATTAAGTTTTGATATATTTATGGTAGGACATTTACAAAATATCTTCATGGAACATGATCTTTACTTAATATCCTAATGATTTTTGGCATGAAAGAAAAATCAATAATTTTGACCCATACAAATGTATTTTTGGCTTTTGCTACAAATATACCCGTGCTACTTATGACTGGTTTTGTGGTTCAGGGTCACAAATTATAGGCGAAACAGATTTAGCAAACGCTCCATTGCAGTTTTGAGTTTGAGCTCTGAGAATGAGAAATGTTCCTATTTACAGGGTGTTTTTGCAGTCGTGGGAAATCTAGCCAATCACAGGCATGTTTGATGATCTCTTGAAGGCAATGGCCAATCAGAGATGTTTAACCCTAAAAAGGGCAAAACCATAAAGAGACATCAGAAAATTAATTTATTTCTATTTTCCATCTTATTGGGACACAAATAATACAACTTGATCATTTTTTTCCAAAACATGACTTTTAATTTATCCCACAGGATACACTGCCAGTGTGGGGGTATAAATGAACTGTTTATCAATGAACGCTTTGGAACACAGCCCTAAGGTTGGTCTCTTTTTAAAGAAGACACATAGCAGATTATTGCTGAAGTGAAAGCTTGTAAAAAAACGAAAGTATCAAAAAGTTATAGAAGTTTAAGTTTACAATAAAGATAATGTAGTATAATATTTTTATTTTATATAATATGTTGAACTCCATATGTCTCCGTATGTCTAACCAAGTTGTGTTCCAAATTTGAAGTTCCTGTGAGATTTTGTTTGGGAACTATACCAAAAATAACCACTGGGTTACAGCCAAACTCTATTGATTTTTTTCTTGCCAGTTTTAGGGTGAAGTTTGAATCCACTCACCGCTCATCCAAAACGCCAGAGATTTTGTTCAGTGCTGAGTTATGCTCGCTCGCGCCAACTGTCTCTCATTACAAACA
This sequence comes from Acrossocheilus fasciatus, assembly GCA_036784905.1. Classification (NCBI taxonomy): domain Eukaryota; kingdom Metazoa; phylum Chordata; class Actinopteri; order Cypriniformes; family Cyprinidae; genus Acrossocheilus; species Acrossocheilus fasciatus. Next base: position 25,356,614 of record CM071948.1, on the reverse strand, counting down.
ACGATACAATGTAAGCAAGAGATTCATTATAGACAACTGTATTGATTGTAATGGAACATTGTGCAATTAAGTTTAAGGTCGATATGATTAGGAACTATACTCCCAGTCCTGCGTAATAATCAAGGAATTTTGCTGCCGTAACATGGCCGCAGCAGGCGCAGTGATATTACATAGCGCCTGAAAGTAGTCCCCAGCTATATTATAACTAGTTACCTAGCTGGGGACTACTTTCAGGCGCTGCGTAATATCACTGCGCCTGCTGCGGCCATGTTGCGACAGCAAAGTTTCTTGATTATTACGCCGGACTGGGAGTATAGTTCCTAGCCAAATCGGACTAGAAAATCGCAACTTTTCATTTTCTGCCGGTCTTAGTACACGATATAACTACAGAAGAGTCAAGTTTTAAATAGGAAAACTATTGAAACTCTTTGGTCATTTTTGAACGCGATGCTACTGGTCTAATCGGATTCAATGATCTATGCTAAGCTATGCTAAAAGTGCTCTCGCCAGACCCGGAGATCGGCTGAATGGATTCAAAAACGGTAAAACTCAACTTATTAACTCTGGGGGAGTTGGAGAATGAGCCTATTTCCAAAAAAAGTGGAGTGTTCCTTTAATGTGTAGCTCTGCTCGACGCATTTTGTATCAGGGAGTCCCAGCTCCATGACACAAATCTCCCAATGGGTCCTTGCCCTGAAAAACGTTGAAGACCCCTGTGCTAGAGGATCAAACGTGCGCTTGAATGACAAGAGGACAGTAGGAACAAGACATGATGTGAAACATATTCAATTTAGCAGCACATTTGGACCCCAAACACCAGCAGGCTTCAAATTTGTCCTTTAATCTTCTATCTTCTCGGCTTTAATCTTCTCCTCTATCATATATTATAGTTATTACTATGCGTTTGTTTCAAGGTAACAGGTGGAACTGGCATCACTAGGACTCACAGACACACACACTGTCCAGGACAGCTGGTGTCGACAACACACCCCTCAGGTCACAAACTGCTCAAGCTTGTTTCATATTTGCTCGGTAGTACCTCTGAGCTTTAGTCTGACCAGGGCAATACGCCATACATACACACAGACTGTGTCTCATTATCACTAGAGCAGGTGTAGGCGATCGCACAGTTCAGCCAATATGACACATCCACGTCAAAACTCCATAAGGTGGTGGTTAATGCCTATTAAAACACTATGCTGCTAAATGTCAACCACTGAAACACGTGTTGCACTAAATGTGAACTTGTGAAATTGACGATAGGCTAATATTAGTGCTCAATAAACAGTTGGAGAGTAGTAGTTCAAAATTGTGGCTGGGAACCAAAACATTCATACCAACATCACGGAAAAACCAAACAAATGATGTTTAGTAGTTTATGTACATCAGTTTGACCCTTTCTTCTAAAATAGGTGGTTCTTGGCCAAAATAAGGCTTAAAATGTGCAGATAATCAAAAGTATGCCTGTGTTAAACTTTTATTTCTTTAATAAATGTACTGTGAGTGATTTTAGATAAGAAAGCATCTGTGAATTGAATAGTTAGTTTACCTGTGACGTCGGTCCTCCCGTCCTCTTCAGACTCTTTTCCCAATAACCATCTTTGGGCCTCTCTAACTTCAGGAACATAGAAATCACCCTGCCGAGCCAGCGGACCCATATAGTGGATCATTTCCCCTTTGTATATCTCTAGAAATGGATGTGCGCACAACTTCCTTTCCTAAGAAAAAACAACAACATTCAGCATTCAGTCCAACAAGAACTCAAAAAGGGAATGTTTTAAGCACTTTCCAAAAAATGTTTGGGGAAATATTTTCTTTAAGAAATTACTAGTTTATTCAGCAAGGATGAATTAAGTGACAGTAAAGACATTTATAATGTAACAAAGAAAAAATGAAGAATCCTGAATAAAACTTAGATTTCCTCAAAAATATTAAGCAGCACAACTGTTTTAAACACTGATAATTACAAAAGAATTTCTTGAGCAGTAAAATAAAAATAATAATAATAAATAAGATTTTAAAATATCTTCAAATAGAAACAGTTATTCTAAATTGTAATAATATTTCACAATAGAACTTATTTACTGCATTTATAATCAAATAAATGCAGCCTTTGTGAGTATGAGGCAGATTATAATTAATAATTCAATCAAATATTTCATACAAACAGCCTCTTTCATTTCACATAATAAAATAATTTCAACTCCAATTAATATTTCATGTGCATTTATTTTAGTTCATGCTTGGATTTATTCTGTGATATTTTTACTGTTCATTATCTCTCACATAATGGCATGTTAGACCTATATATACTGTCTTATCTAAATATGATAAACTCCCCTAAAGGATAAACATTTGGAAATGCTCATATTTAAGCATAAAACACACTTGGAAGAGAAATCTGTGGCACTCGTGGGTTAACAGAGCATTTCCTTGTTACCATTGCTACATTTCCTCTGGAAGGTCTAACAAAGACAGATGAGAAGAGAGGGAAAGCAAATATAAGGAAAAGTTGAAAAGCTAAAAGCAGGTTTTCCAGAGACTCTAAGATTAGAGAGCTGTGTCCACCCACTGACACTTCCTCTTCCTCCTTCCTCTCCACAGTTTTCTTCCTTATTACTTACTGATTTTAGCACTGATGAGGCTTGGACCATTGTAATACCCTTTCTATCTCTTAAACATTCTGAACACACACACACATCTTACCAAAGCTTGCAAAGCTTTCTTCATTTCAACTGATTTTAGAGAGCCCCCACCAGTGTGGTTAAACCCCCTATTGAGACAATTCTTGTTTTGTGATCTTTTCATTAAAATCTTACAAGCGCTAAATCCCACTAATTGAAACAGGCAGTTTTTCACCATCAGTATACAAAGAAACCAAAAGAGGCTCTGTTTGGGATGCTCAGGATGAGTATGTTCCTTGTTTTCTGTGAAGTGTAAATGTGTTAAATACATCCAAAATGCATAATTCTGATAATTACATTCCTTTCAAACCCCTAAAAGCCCTATTGCTGCGTCCAGACTGCAGACTTTGTGTCGCTTTCACTTCAGGCAGAGTGTTGTTAACAGTAGTCAAATGTTACATCAATATTCATTAAGCTGATGAATATTTTAAAGTGAAGTGTTGAATATGCAAATCAGAAATGGTCTTATGTAAGCGACTGAAGTGCAAGAAAACAAGACGGTTGGACAGAAGTTATATTTGGATAAATGACTTACTTGAAAACACATCCTTACAAGTCAGACAACTGCTCCCCCCTAAAAGGAGACCACCCCCCATGTTTAGTTGTCTACATGTACTCAAACAGTCTGGAAGATGAGGGATGCTTTTACTGAATATCTCTCCCACCATCTGTTTCTCATAGACAAAGAATTTCAAAAACCTGTATGACTCAGTCGGGCTGTTAAGTATAACCTAATTCTGATAGATTTCGGTCTATATAATGACTAGAATCCAACTCTTAAAGGGATAGTTCATCCAGAAATGAACTTCTGACAATAATTACTCACCCTCATGTTGTTCCAAACCCACAAGACCTTCGTTCATCATCGAAACACAAATTCAAATATTTTTGATTAAATCCAAGAACTTTCTGACCTTGCATAGTCAGCAATGCAACTACCACAGAAATGTAGTCAGGACATCATTAAAATAGTCAATCAGTGGTTCAACATTAATTTTATGAATACTATGAGAATACTTTTTGTGTGCAAAGAAAACAATAATAACCCAGAAAAATGACCCGGAAGGGAAGAAATCGTTGAATAAAGTAGTTATTTTTGAATTCTTTGCACACAAAAAGCTTAATAAAATTGCTTTTCTATGCAGGGTCAGAAAGCTCTCGGATTTCATCAAAAATATTGTAATTTGTGTTTTGAAGATGAATGAAGGTCTTACAGATTTGGAATGAAGTGAGGGTGAATAATTGATGACAGAAGTTTCATTTTTGGGTGAACTATCCCTTTAAAATTATAGGTATATAAAAATACCTAATTATTCTGTCCTGACTGACTCTTCGTCACCTTGCCTTTAGCATTAGCATATATTCTGTTCCTACACTCTAAAAATAAAGGTTCCTTATTGGCATTGATGGTTCCATCAAAATGGTTCTATGGCATCACTGCAAAACCCCCTTTTCTAACCTTTAAACCACTGAACTCACAAACAAATTCAAAGTCTGAAAGAGGAAAAGGCCTGATCTGAAACAGCCCTATTCTACTTCTGACAGATGATTGACGTGTGCTGCCATGAACAAAGCTGGAGGACTGGGGCCATAAACAGGGACAGAAGACAGAAGGGACTGGAAGCTGGGGAATTACGTAAGGCTATTAATATTCCAATATCATAAACAATGCATCCGTGCCATACTGTTTGAGATCCGGTCCCTCAAGACCTGAAAAAGGAAAATGCACAGATGAGCAAATTTAAACAATGTCTGTTGATTCATTGATTCCAACTCTTAGATCACAAAATTGGGACAATTGTTTGTGCAAGGATCTATGGTAAAAAAATAAGCTCAGCTAATTTATCATTATTAGAAGTTTTGGCTTTTTTCCCCTGTCTAGTACAACTTAAAATGCTGATGCATAATCCATAAGTGTATTGTCCTGTTCTCTCTGTTGGGATTTTGTAATTGGTTTATGGCTGAACTATTGATTCTAGATAATTAACCAGCTCACAGTCCCACGTGGCACTCTGCAATCAAAATAAAGCTGAAGGGCAAGAAGATTCATATTCACCATCATCATCATCAGGTCAATACTCTCATGTCATTTCTTTGCCTCAAAGAATCAGCCAATATTTTACCTACAAATGCAGCTCTATAAAGGAACCATTTCATACAAGTTTGTGTACTTCTGAAGGACTTAAATAGAGCTACTGATGCTATGAAGCATGTCTTTTTAATACGTTTATAAAAATCTAAACTATTACATATAGGTATTAACATCTATTTTAATACTAAAAATCACTATTGAGAACTTGAATATTGCACTTTCGCTTTCGGAAACCTACTGTTAAGCTCTAGTGCCAAAAACTTTTCATTGTAGTACAAAGCAAGAGTGATTTAAAGGACTAGTTCACTTAAAAAAAAAAAAAATCAGTCATTATTTTAATCACCTCATTCCAAACCTTCTTTCTTCTGTGGAACACAAAAGGTGAATTTTTGAAGAATATCAATTTTTGAAGTCACTCTTTTCACTATAGTTAAAGTGAATGAGGACAGAGTCTGTCAAGCTCCAAAATGACAATAACATGGCATAAAGGAGTTATAAAATATTCATAAAGCAGTCCATATTAACTCAAGTCATTTAAACTCATTTCCAGTTTGATCATTAGCTGGTGCTAAATCCGTACATGGTTAAATACAACTGCGCTGAATGGCATCTCAAGGTAAGACGTGGGATATTTGTGTATTTAAAACAATTTAGAAAACCAAATTAATGATGCTGGAGAAGGCAGAAAAAAATACAGAAGCAAAAAAGGCTCCATCGCAATCTCCAAGAAGAAAAGAAAACAGATGGAGAGGAAAAGAAGAAGGATGGCTGGGTAAGCCAGAGACGAAGATGAAAAGCTGTCAAAGTTTCTCATCCAAATTCAAAAGGAAAGGTTCTATCTCACAGTTCTGCTGTTCTCCGTATATCCTTTTAATTAATGTTCCCTCATATAGATTCAGCCTCGCTAGACTCAGAGAAAACAGGGCATGGAAATGTCTTTCACTTTTCTTCTTCTCAACAATAGCAGAGGGTATGATAAGCATGGATTGCCTTTCTACTCTATGAAAAGAATCTTGAACTCGGTGATGCTCTGAGATCAGATTCCAGGCTTTTATTCATTCAAAGAATCACAGAAATAACGATCCGGATGGAGTGATACACATAGTCCAATAGAGAATGTGTCAAGCGTGATATTACTTCAATACATGTCTAATAAGACATTTAACATTCATGAGATCGATGACGTTTTTAGAATACGGCTTTTAAGAAATTGTAATATCAACTGAGATCTTCTGCATTGCTTCTCATAGAAAAGAAAGATTTATTGGAGATTAAACTGATATAATACTGCTGTGATATTGTGAGAAACAGAACCCAATAATCTCACACGTCTCCTCAAGAATTTCTGAAGAGATCAACACCAACATCTGCGATCCAAATTCTCAAAAGTAAGTTTTTTCAAAATGTTTTTGAAAGTGTCTCATGCTCATTAAGACTGCATGTTTTCCCCCAAAATACAGTAAACCAGTAATATTGTGAAGCAATATCACCAGAGTGCCTTTCAACCCTCACAATATTCAAAAATTTTGGTTTTAATTTCCCATTCGCTTTGTCATATCATAAATAGTAGACACTCAAGTACTATAGAAACATATTAGCTGAGCTCCCACACATTTTTTTTTTTTTTTTACATAATTATAGGCCATTATTCGAAGCATAAACCATAAGGTATATCCACCCTGTCATGGACATATATATATATATATATATTACTGTTAAATACATTTTCATTGCAAAATTAAGATGCAAATGATATTTTCTGAAAGGTATGACGTCCATTCCCTAAACAGGGTTATTTTTTTGCTTTCAAATCATAAATACATAATAGATTTTATGTAAACTCATTCAATTCACACATGTATTTTTTCTTATTTGGAGAAAACTGTGATATTTGGATGCAGTTTTTGTTTGCATGTTATTGCACCCACACCTAGCTATTGAACACGCTGGATTATATAGATATGATTGCGTTATTATTTAAAATATTATTGTAAAATATCAAGATAACAGGGTAGACCAGCATATGACGGTGTGGACACATAATGCAGAACACAAATCATGAAAATATGAAAATGAAATATTTATTAAACTTCTAAAAAAATATATAATAATAATAATAATAATAATAAATAATAATTACACCCTCAATCACCTTGATATACCGCCCCCTCCCCATTCATTTTCGTTCAGTCCACCCTGTAACATTTTGAGCTTCAATTAGCATATTAGCTTACAACAAACTGGCTAGCTAAATACTGTATTTAGTCTGGATGTTGAAGAGAATTTGGTATATTTAAACTTACATATTTTGAAAATACAGTATTCTAATCACTTCTGGCACATTTTATGCCGACAGTGTGGACATGTTAAGCTTGGATGCAAGTAAGCAAACTCATACGAAGAAAATTTGTCAACTGAAAAGTCACCAACTTATTCACCTCAGAGGTTGAAATTCCCGCCACTGAAGGGAAAAAAAAAATCTGTTGTCCTGATGTCACTAAAGGGGATGGCCTTTTCTTAAAGAGGCGGATTTCCCAATACGACAGGGTGGACAACCATTCAAGGGACATGGAAATACTCTTCTTTTTTATTAAATAAAAATATCATTTTTATTACCAAATGATCAATACACTCAAATTGAGTTTAACAAAAAATTAACGAAATATTAAGAGAATTTTTAAATTTTTTTTATTTTATGATTTGACTGTATTCTACTCTGATTCAAATTTAATGAGCAGTGCATGGGACAAAGCAAAATAACACAAAACAAAAAACAAAAAATCTAGAAAATGTATCTAAAGAGCCAAGTAATGCTTTTGTTATAAATATAAAATCCTAATATCCTAATAGAACACACCCTAATCCTAATATAACACACCCTTTTATAGTCGTTTTTTATGTTAAGTTATCATGGCAAATGAGTTATGTACAGGACACCAAAAGGCACTCTACAGTGATATTGACCCATGTATTAATCTGTAATTTATTCATGTGTCCTGTGTACCTTATACAGCATTATAAATGTGTTTACTGGCACTTTTAATCAGTTGAATGCATCTTTGCCAAATAAAAGTAATACTTTCTTTAAAAAAAAAACATCTTACCGACCCCAAACTCTTAAACAGTAGTGTGAATGAGTCCCTTGAGCTATAAAAGAGGAACCTTTGACCAATTCATTTTTTTTCACTTGTAAAACAAGATGGTGCAACCAGATCCTCACTTTGACCCTGCAGCAACAAAAATGACCAACTAAATAACAAAATGCCATACTGCTCTTTCAAGGCAAAAGGCTGTTTCATAGTGATGGACCACTACTATAAAATATCCCCAATATCTTTAGTGCCTCCAGGGATTGCACATCTCATGAGAGAAAGATAAGACTCAGAGAGAAAGATAAGACCCAGAGAGAGACTCCATGCCATTTACAAGAAAAGACATGAATGACAAGGAGAAAAGGCCCCTGAGGTGACTGCTGGAGAAGCCCATCAAATATTTGGCTTGGTGATTGAGTAGCTTTAAGATTGTTTGGGACGTCCCTCCATTGCGATTCAAACCGATTCTGCATTTAGAAACGTGTTGTTTTTCTACTGCAAAAGAAATGGCGAGTTGTGATATAGTATTATATTAATTATTATTATAATAACATAATAATATAATTCTTTCTTTCTTTTAAGCATTGATGCCAGACATATACCAAAATCCCTCTCACACACAAACAGACAGTAAAAAAGGAAACAGAAGGTTAATCTGGTCACCACCAACAGAGAATGCCTGTGAGAAATAAAAGATTATTAATGTATTTGTGTAGTTTTATTCCTCTCACACGCCACAGGTTTTCATGTGAGAACGGATGAGTGTTTTCTTTTCTTTGAGTTCCTTGCCTGGGGATAAACATCTGATGGAACGTCAGAGGAAAACCCTTTCCAAATATACCCTGCGTGTTTTCAGAAAAATAAACACAAGCACTCCAGATAAATTTGGGACTAAACAAGACCTTACGGCCCAACGTACAAATGTACTGTTTCTAAACACAGCATATCCTGTCACTTGCATCACACAAACACACACACACACACACACACACACACACACACACACACACACCAACATATGCTTTGTCTTGGGCAACCGCAGTGGGCTGAATGTGTTATGAAGAGATGAATGTGCCAAGAACAGCACCAAACCACACATCTATGAAATAGGTCAGCACATTTCTGAAGTGCTGATTCTGGAACAGTTTATGTCTTTGTTATTAAAATCAATTATGTTGATGGGTGAACCCCTGATCCTCCATATCTCATAGATTTGTTGCTGTTGGAGATGAATAGCCTTAGTGTCTAAACTGCTTTGCAGACCTTATAATATCTTTCTCCTGTGTTGAAAATTCCCAGCGGTGATATCACCTGAAGAGAAAATGTCAAAGATCAATCAGAAAGAAATAGGGATGCACAATATCCAATATTTTTCAACTCATTTTGGCCGATACCGATTTACTTCCTTTTGTTTGGAAACAACACCAAGTCTCTCCTGTGCAGAAATTATAAGCAAAATATTTTTAATTTTAGTTAGTTTTTAACTTTTTAACTTATTTGTTAGAATTAAATCAACAATAATGAAGGTTTTTTGACAGTACATTGAAGCTTGAAAATAACTATAATTAAACTGTATATCAATCGCTGCATTTTTCCCCCAGAATTAACCCTAACATTTTATTTCAAGATTTAACATTTGTAGATGGTTAAAACAAAAGAGTTGTAAAAATTCTGAAAATCTTTTAGAGTTTATGATTTGTTTATAAAATAAAACATTACACATTAATGAATAAATCAGTGTCATGTTTGTGATTTTTTTTCCCATGCAAGCTATAGATTCTGACCTTTAAATCAAAACATACAAATAATTTTATGATATCAATTACGGTTTTATTTAATCTGAAACACAGTATAAATGTTAGGTGTGTAGGCTATTTTACTTTTAATTTAATTAGAAGTAGGCCAACAGCGCCCCCTACAGATTAAAACTCCTTACCGAACGGGCGTTAGGACCTGGGGGAGGCTGCCGCTGCACGTGCTATTCCTGTTAAACTCACACACAGAACGCCTCATTCACAGATTAAATGCAGCGATCCAAAAGAGTGAACCTAATCATCATTCAGACAAAACTTTGCTTCAAGTATGAGCCACACTGTTGACATGATCTAATCACAAGCACACCCTGAGCACATGCGAGTTAACGTATTCGTATCGGCAAGACATGTCGGCATAATGTGTCATATCGGGCCGAAGCCGATATTTACATTAAAAGCCATTATCCGCCGATTCCGATATCAGTCCGGTAATATCGTGCATCCCTAGAAAGAAATCTATCTAATAAACAGTTAATAATGGTGCTGTCTAAGGTTTAAACCTAGGGTAGATTTGAACAAAATTGCAACCACCCAGAACCCCCAAGTCACTCCGATCCAACGCTTAAAACACTGGTTACTTCTTAACGACTGCCCAAAAACCTTAAAAACCTCCTAAAGGCCACCCAGAACACCCAAGTAACCTAGTAGTAAGTTGCTTAAAATAAAAGAACAGATTTAAGTGTATTTTAAGGTGTACCATTCTGTGTTTACACAAACCTCAGAATCTAGAACAGTCCTCAGCTTCAACAGACACATCATATTCCAATATTCCACAATAGACTGCTGTCCACTGGAATTCTTCTCTTCCGACACCTGCTCTTGTTCTCCTCCTTTAATGACAGTAATCTACAGGATTACTGGGTGGACAACTGTCAGACGTCAAAGAAAAATACAGGGGATGGACAAGTGTATCTTTACAACCATCACCATTATCTGCCACTTAATCTCTAAAAATACATTTAGTCTTTCTTGTCTTGACACTTGTAGAAAAAAGTGTCCAAGGAATCCAAGGAAAGCTTTTCTGCTACAAACACAATTATTTTGACCAAAAAAAAAAAAAATATTTGCAAGTTTTTTTTTTCCTCAAAGAAACAATGCAGACTACATGCTACAGTTTAACAGATTAACTAGTTTATATTTTACATTTCTAGAAGACAATGAAATGCTAGGGTGGTTGCAAGGGTAGTTGCTATGATGTTTCTAATATGTTCTAAACAGCGTTTAGCGCATTTCTAAATGGTTGCTTGGGTGTCTTACTGGGCAATCAAAAAGAGCCCATCCTGTTTATGATATTTTAGGCACAAGATAAGGCTTGGATCAAAGTAAATATTTGTTTTGTTTTTTTGCTTGCTGCAAAAAAAAAGGTCCAGACACTTAAAGGAATAGTTCACTCAAAAATGAAAATTCTGTCATCATTTACTTACCCTCACGTCACCCCAAATCTGCATGTGAATATTGGTAACCGAACAGTTGATGGTAGCCACTGACTTCCATAGTATGAAAAAAAAAATACTATGGAAGTCAATACTGTCAACTGTTTGGTTACCTACATTCTTCAAAATATCTTCTTTTGTGTTCAGCAGAAAAAGACACTCATACATATTTGGAACAACATGAAGGCGAGTAAATGATTTTTTTTCATTTCTGGGTGACCTAAAAGGTTTTCAGGTTAGGGATTTTTTCAATCTCCTAACATTAAGTGTGAGAAATTATAACCGTGATCATTGCTTAGTAATTTAAAGTAACATATTAACATAGATTAAACCAGATCTGATGTAGACCATGTAAACAACACCAAAAAGACTCCATTATGAAATTGTGTGCACAAAGCACTGACTTTATCCTCTTTCACAAACAATTTTGTTTGAAGAAACTTGCTTTCTCAGATTAGTGTGGCCTATTTGCACTAGCTAAATACATTCAATTGGTCTTCCCTTGTAAATCACTGACCCGAGAAAGACGTCCCAGTGTTCGGTGTTTTGTCAAAGCCATTTCCTTAAGCTAAATGGTTCTGGTCCTCCTCTAAGCTCCCCCGTGCTCCTGAGACTCCAAACTCACAGTCGACTGCTCCTAAATTTCATTACAGGTCTGGCTGAAAATCCCCTGGCAGGAAACGAGGAGGAAAGCTGAAATTTGCATGTGTTATCTTGAAGGAAAGGTTCAACGGTTTGGCAGGATCCCCTTTGTCAATTACTTAAAAAGTAGGACTTGCGACTACCCTAGTAGTGAAAAATGTCCAGTATGACCAGGAAATGATAAAGAAAAGGAAGTGTTTCAGACCATCTCTAAAGTTCAAAAGAAACAATTTCTTATTTGCTGGAAAATGGCTAGTCTGTCAGAATGGAGGAAGAATCACTCTCCATGATGAATGAAACATCCCCGGAGCTCTAGGGAACGACAGAAAGAATCCAAGAGAGGGTAAAAATCAGGTGTTCATATTTCACATAGGACAAGATAAAAGCACATTTTAGGGAGCAGACCGAAAGGAGAGGTTGCTTCGTTGCACCTTATCATTATGTGGTCCACAATCTTCCCCAAGTGCGCATCAAACTTGTGGCATTTTGCTGTAAGAGGCTTTAGCGCTTTTATCCTTTCCAGGAGGCTTGACCAAATACTGTCTGTAGATAGCCAATAATACTGACATTTTTTGAAGGCTACTTCATGAACTGTACCACTTTTATAACCTCCAAGATAAAAGTTATAAATTAAAAAATGAGACGAAAATCCGAGCCATGTGAAACTCTGGTTACCAAGGAAACCTTCGGAAAGATTTCCATGGAGATTAGATCCTTTGATATTCCAAAGAGTAGAGGGATGGGAGAGAGGGAACCATCCGAAGACACAGATCTGATGAGAAAATCCATCATTAGAGAGTTTTTTTTTGTTTTGTTTAATCTGAGAGAGTAAAAGACAAGGAATCCCAATCAGTGCATATCATTACCGGACGAATCCAGTCTTCAACATGGGCTACTCACAATAGCCTACTTTGTTAATGGGGAAGCCCTGCAATTAACCCCAGCAATTAAATTTCTCTTAACCATAGATGAAAGAAAACTACCTCAAAAGTTGCTTTGATTTGGATCTAAAACTAGTTTTGTTATTTTTCATGCACTAGAAAAGGTCAGATTTTGAGTAAAGGAAGGCTAGGCATGAAAGATCACGGTGACCTTAGTGTGACAAAACAAAGTTGAGAATCTTAGTTTCAACTTACACAAACACAAATGTTTTTCTTAAACTTTGGAGATACAAGAAACAAGTAGTAGTCTTTGAAATAGAAGACATCAAAGACATAAAAAAAAAGAAAAGAAAAAAGAAACAGAGGTGACATATTATAATTGTGGGAGTTAATCAGCATGTCTGGATAATGCCTTTGTTGAAAATAAATAAATATCTTTCTATTCATCTATTCATCCTTTAAAGCGGACTGTTGCAGTGCCTAAATAATGATTTGTTTACTACCTGAAAAGAATTATGGTTGCTCTCCTCGTTATCTCTGAGGCAAAAAACAAACCGGATGATATTTACACTACTGTTTAAAAGTTAGGAGTCAGTATGATTTTTTTTAATGCTTTTGAAAGACGTATTTTATGCAGTAAAACTGCAATGTTGTAATATATTATTACAATTTAAAAGAACTATTTTCTATTTTAATATTTGTTAAATCTCTTCAATGTCACATGATCCTTTAGAAATCATTCTAAAATGTTTACAAGGCTTTTTACAGGAATATTTGATAAATATAAAGGTCATGTAGAAGGTTCGAATAGAAATCTTTTGTAACATTATAAATGTTTTTTTTTTTCAGTCACTTTTGATTATTATTTATTCAGTTAAATGCATTCTTGCTTACTTCAAACTTTTAAAAGGTTGTGTTAACTAAAAACACGTCAATAGTAAAATTATTATTATTTTTTTTAGAAAATGCGGTCTAATCCAGTATAGAGTGCAATAATGTGTAAAACAGAGTATGTTTCAGACCTAATAAGCAACATATATAAAAAAAAAATAAGTGCACATGCAATACAACTGCTATTGTGGATGGTGGTTGGGAACACCAAATCCTCTCAGCTCTTCAAAATGGATGTACAGGAATCCGGTCACCACTATTGAGGTGTGATTGATCCAGCTGGGATTTAGCTAAAGGAAACCAGAGGGGGAAAGTGCAAAAACGATAAACACAGAGGGGAAAAAAGATGCAACCAGACTATATGACAAGCTGAGAACTGCTAGTTCATTTTCACCTCATGGGTCAGAGTGCTGTTTCATTTACACCTCGATGACCACGCACACACACACACACACACACACACACACACACACACACACACACACACACACACACACACATTCCCACCTACACACTCTCCTCCAGCCACAGCTTGACCGTCTCCAGCATGCTGCCTCGACACGTATCAGCCAGCTTGCTTCATCTTTTCTCACCTCAAACACACAGATACCCAAAAACACACTCATCTTGTATTAAATAATTCAGCTAATCAAAATCTTTGACTCCCTGTATGATTTGTTCCATATTAGCAGCATGTACTTCCACAGTCATTGCAGATGTTACAAACACAAATCCTCTTTAATTCAGGGTTGATCATGTGTCCTGCAAAAGCTGATGGGAGATTACTGGTCTTCCGCCTCGAGTATCTTTGGTCCTGAATTATAACACTTCTTTCAGCTTGACTGATGAACACACACACACACCCACAAACAAACAATCACAGACACCCTTTGAGGGGAAAAATCAGCCCCCAGCCTTGAGTTTTGAAAGATTATTCATCCACCTTGTAATTTAATGCATGATAACAACACCATCAAGCAGCTTCTTGAATCCTCAAAAACAAAAAAATAAATCAATTTCCAGCACTACAACCATGCAAATATCATCTTGTCCCCCCTTCCTGTACTAATTTCGGATTCATCTTATCTTAATTCTCAGCCACTTTCGCACAGAGGGCTGATCAATCATATTCAAATGTGACATTTACCTCTCGCAAATGTTCCTGGACTCCCCCAGGCTCTGGGACAAAAGTCATGTTTGAACTGCTGGAACGGAACAGGCTGGGCAGAGGGACGTGTTGGCGTCCCTCTTGTGGCCTGACCAGACATCCACCGCTCACCAATGTCTCATATCGCACAGTCCCGGCGGGCACGTGTGTGCACGCACACACACACACACACACACACACCGAAGCTCTCTACCAGACTGTGCCAGAAACACTTTTATATAAGCTTCAACTTTTTCTAGTTTTTTAATTACATTTGACATATGTGAATGTCACAGATTTGGAAAGGATGATATTACCTGTACTGGACATTTCCACTTCAGAGCTAGAGAGTATATTATTAAAATGTCAACATGTTGTATATGCAGTACTAGATAATACTGTTTTTTTTGTTTAGTTTTTTTGGAAGAAATTTTATATTTTTTTAATAATAATTATTATATTTTATTACTTTAATTTAATTATTGTAATTATAATTTTGTGGTTACATTAAATTGATCAAAAGTGACAAAGGCATTTATGTAACAAAAGACTTGTGTTTTAAATAAAAAGAATAATATTAAGCAGCACAACTATTTTTAACAATGAAACTTAGGGGTTGACAGAAACGTGCTTTTCAGGGCCAATGCAGACACCGGTTAGGGACCTATATGCAGAACCTATATATTTATATTTATAATCCGGATAGTTCCAGTCCTTGATTCTGATTGGTTGAGCCGTGTTCGAAGCTGTTGTAAATTACTCTACAAATACACCTTTGTTTATGTCTGTGTGTTGCAACCACAACCGTTTCTGAGGAACTACATTGTTTGGTGGAAGAATGTTTTTATTAATATCATTACATTTTATTTGCTTTGTTTTATTCTGTGAAACCTTGCTACATATATGGAATAACCGTTTTATAAAAGCAATAAGCCCCGTGAAGCCGTGGTTTACAGTGAATTTATAATAGCTAAGGGGGTTTTAGGCACTCCTCTTCACGTCGTGCCTAACAAAGGCCTTTAGCTGTTATAAATTCACTGTAAACCACGGCATCTTGGGGCTTATTGCTTATATATATATTCTGCTTTGCATATATTAAAATAGAAAAGAGTTATTTTAAAATGTAATATTTCACAATATTACCATTTTACTGCATTTTTTGATCAAAAATGATGAATTCAGTCTTGGTGAGCATAAGAGACTTGCCAAACCCAAACTTTTGAACTTAATGGTATTAATTTAAATATCAATCTAAACACTAAGGCACATGAATATGATAATTATTGCGTTTCATGGTACAACCACAGTACTCTTCTGGGTGAGAAGCCCACCTGTCTGATTTAAATCTTCACTGCTCTGGAGTAATGAGTGTTAATGACTCAGCAAGGAATATAAGGTGACAGAGGAGACAAACTAATGAATATTTCATGACACGGGGGGAACAGCTGAGCCACGGGTGGCGACAGCTGGAAAAAATAACAGAAAACAAACAAACGATTCAAAGCACAAATTAGGAATACGTGTCACTGTCTGCACCTGGAAGCGAACTATAAAAATACACTACTCTCATAATGTGTGTGTGTGTGTTTGTGTGTGCTACGTCTTCTTAGCCACCATCTGAGAGTCTAGTCATAGGTCACAAACAGCTTTGGCTCGCAGTCAGGAAGGCCATATGGTTGAGTGGGCAGTAGACGGTCTAGAGAGGGAAACACACAAACACTGGCAGCGGTAAAGGCCAGCAATGTCAATACACACAGAACACATACACACCTACTATCCAGTCAACCTTTCAGGTTTTCCATGTATCCGTCTGTGCCCTTTACTAGCAATGATCTTGGCTCAGGCCTGCAGGGTGCCCAAAAATGCCCTCAAGTCCAACAGATGTGCAGCGGTCTCTGCGGATGCCGAGGGCACCTCTAACAATCATGCGAACAGATTCCATACAATGCCACTCACAGACACTGTTCAGCAGTGGCAGCTGGTGGAAAATTTTCACCGCATCCAACAATTTTAGCATAGCTACATCCCAGAATGACTTATCCCAGCATACCAAAAGGAAAAATATTAAGACTTGAAACATTTGAAATAGAAGTTTAAGGATGTTTCTCACAAAACTATATTTTCTTCGAGGATTTTTCAAGAATAAATGAAAACATTTTTTAATTTTCATAATTCACAATTTATGTATAAAGTGAAAAAAATTGTGAGGAAAAAATAAATGTCACGTTTGTTTAGAGCATTTTCCATTACTACAAGTCAAGCTACACCAGCTGCCTTAACCTGACTGTATATAAATATTTACGGATCCATTCAAAATTATTAAACAGAGCAAAACACAAATTAAAAAAAGTGAATAGAAACCATTCTGAATTTGCTGAATGTGGTGATCTGAAGGCAGCTCAACATGACCAGAGAACAGTTCATCAGAGTCAGTGTTGATGCCCATATGTATATAAACACCACTGACCATTGCAAACTCCTCCTCCTAAAAAAACACTATAAATCAGACATGCGACCATACTGAAATGTGCTTGTGCAAAAAGTTATCAAGGAACACACATACAAGGTCTGTTTGTTTGCACATTAAAAATAACGGACTTGTGTGTGTCTAATAATGTATGGCTCCTGTATGTCACTGTAATTGTCTTTACCTCCATTACAGTTGTCTTCCATCAAAACTTTACTGGTGAGATATTGGTTTGCTTTATAAAGCCCATACAGACTGGTCCTGACTTCAGCTTAAAGATAATTAATAGAGGTATGTTTGTTCCCACCAATCACTGCACAAGTTAAGGTTACGTATGATGGTGAAAACATGTTAGTGCTAGCCCTTCTGGAACTCATAGAGATTGCAATGCAGTCCCTGCAGTTCGAAAAAAAAAAATTAGTATGGAAGTCTATGAGAACACTCGGGGCGATTCTCTGCAGGAGTGAAATCGCCCAAAAAGAGGCGGCACTCCACAACGTGACTTGACGCTGATTAGATTATATATCCAGAGGCAGAACAAACAGCGAACAGTGAAAACTAGAGTAACACTATGGTTTAATGTGATAGAAAAAATCCCTCCCTCTCACACTTAGGTGGTGTGTTGCCCTATGGCCCTAATGAGGAAATGCACTGCTGTTTACTAAGACAAAGTAGGAATATTGTAGGATATTCTGATGAACTATGAACTATATATATTAATCAAAGTCCTTCTGTAAATTCATGCAAGAAAATTGGTTGTCAGTGGTTCTCAATCTTTTTGTTTCCAAGGCCCCTTGCATAGGCCAAGATATTTTATTTTCTATATAAATGTACACACACACACACACACACACACACACACAGAGGTAAAAAACATATATAAATATGTGTAAATAAATTAAACTTATCAAAAACTTCAATTTCAAGTCATCATTCTAGATCTATTCTGGCTGAAAAAACTTCAAAGTCTTTCCATTATTGATTGATTAGTTAATGGGTTTTAAATCTATACAGTGTAAAATTAACTTACAGATTGTGGCAATTTTAATATAGCAGTAGACTTCAATTTCGATTAAGTACAATGGCTTTAAGGCTTTCAATTATGCTGCTGACCAACTGTGTTCAGGTTTATTATTAGAAACACATTAAGTGCATATCCTTCCATAAGATGATCAAACGTACTTAAAGCAGTAATCACCTCTAGCAAAATGGGCTTTTAATAAAACTTGCCCATCTATGCAGAAGAAAGTTTGAATCTTTTTGAAATTGGTGCTGCATTTGTGTACAGGTAACAAGGAGAAAGAGTAAAAAAGTAATGTATTTAAAATAAATTTATTACATATCAAATCTTTTAACATATTTACTAAGTAAATAAATATGTGAATGTATTTGTAGCATACTTAGCATGAAATAAATGATTATAAATATAAATAAATTTAGTATTATATATATATATATATATATATATATATATATATATATATATATATATATATATATATATATATATATATATATATATATATATATATATATATATATATATATATGTGTGTGTGTGTGTATACACATTTTTCTTTTACATATGTCAGTAGCATAACAATACAAAGTTGGTGTTATAAACGTGTTATAAACCAACAAAGTCTGCAAAAAATACATTCATGTCATTTATTAAGGGGGAATTTCAAAGAAGAACAGGCTAGAAAAGTAGCTTGTGTAAAATTCATCACGCGTTCTGCTAATATGACACCCTTTCACCTGAAATATCAAACAGCTAATTAAGAAAGCAGGCAACTGAGACTGTGAAAACACACAGCGTGACACCCGGTTGTCGATTCTATCTAAACTAGATGCCAATAAAATACCCTGAATGGGAAACATTTTATTAAACTTTTCCTAGTAGATGTTCACATATTGCGCATCTTTGTGTGGATTGAGGAAAGGCGACGCACCTCTCCTGCAGCGTGACAATAGGAGATTATCAAACACAGAGCTTTTTCATGAGCAAACAGCAGGAAGGTTTGGTTCATGTTGTCATCCTTCTCCAATAATCTTTAGAGGGAGCTTTTGAGCTAAAATGTCAGTGTGGCATTTGGAAGAGCATTTCTCTTGGTCCAAGAAGTTCATGGCCACTTTGGTTGTTTGATTGTGGACTTTCAGCTTGATGCCGTAGGATGGAGAGAGGAGATAGAGAACGACCAAGAGAGGTGGACACAGCTAGATAGATATAAATTTGTGGTACAATGTGAACAATATCAAAATTCTGATCAGAGCAAAAGTATTTGACATTCCAAGTGCTGATGTACTGACTGTCAGCTAGATACTGCAATACATATTCCAAATGACAAGGCAGACAGCTGCCCACACAATCAAGAATTTAGAGTAGTTTGAGGTCTGAGTTCATGACAACCTACCGATCAAGCAAGAAACTGCAAACGACATTATGTGCAACTCTCTGTGTATTGTGGTTTTCAATTAAGTCACTTCTTTCCAAAAGTTGTCTTTAATTATAACATTTTCATTTGATTTGACTCGCCTCTCGTATTTAAAAAGACAAGTACACTTATTATACTTTTTTAAAGAGAGCAACGAAAAATATACTTTAAAAGAATATAGTGTGAACTGAATGTAATGTTTACAGACATTTAATTGCATGCTAACTGCCATTAACTGAAAATGCATTATAGTTTGAATTTATAGTGAATGCAAATAGCTTAACTTTAAAGTGCTTTTTAGACCCACTTAACACTTAAGAAATCTTTATATATAATTTTCATAATGACTTCGATTTTCTTTGAAATATGGTTAAAGCTTACAGCCGAATGTACTGACAAGCATGTATGATTAACTAAAATATAGCCTACTTGTCATATCTATGGAAACGTTCTATGTTGTGTGTGTGAGATATATATATATATATGTACAATCAATACAATTAAGAGCACTTTTTTCACAAGGGCACCCACATGCTTCTGGTCCCCATAGACTTCCACTGTATGACAAGAAAGAAAAAAAAAAAATACTATGAAAGTTAATGGTGACCAGACACATTCTTTTGTGTTCAACAGAAGAAAGAAATTCATACAGATCTAGAACAACTTGAGGGTGAGTAAATGTTGTCAGTTTTTTTATTAGTGGGTGAACTATCCCTTTAAATCATTTGATGCAAGTATGTAACGACTTAACACATTTCAGGTGTAATTTTGGCTCATGTTGCAACAGTTGTTCTAGTTAGTCGAATATCACCCGTGCACTGGATTTCTCAAATCGTGCTACAGATTCTCAAACTGGTTCGGGAACACGGCTCTGACTGACAGCCACCATTCATCCAGTGTAAATAATGAACTTTCCCTCATTTTCTAGGTCCTCTTGCAAAATTTTCCTGGATATTTCAACATTTGTTTTTCCTTCTGTTTTAACAAGATATCCAGTCCCGGATAATGAAAAGCCACCCCAAAGCATGATGCTAACTCCACCATATTTCACAGTAAATAAAGTGTTTTCTGAAATATTAGATTTGCACCACACACATTTTTTGGCTAAAGGATATTGGCTGGTCTGGCAAAAAAATATTTCCTACACTGGGTCACTATTACACAATTTGCAATTTCTTGATAATTTAAAACAGCAACAATTATGCATTTCTTTCTCTTTTTTTCTTGATTTTCACAGTTTGTAACTTGAATAATGCCATTTTAATGAGAAAAGTTAAATCTAGAATATGATGTTGTTACTTTAAACATTCCCATTATAGTAGAGAGCATAACTGGAACGAGCCAATTTAACGGCAACTGTATTCTCATTATGGCTTCTGCAACTCTAGGACAAAACAAAACAATTTCAGCAATTTAGAAGAACATTTTGAACATAAAGTCTAATAATTAATTATGAATTTTAGTGCTTATGACTAAAACTGTCCCAGAACACAAAACATCAACATGGAATTTTAAATAAAGCATAATGAGTGATTTATACCAAAGCCTGAACATTTTAGAGGCACTGCAGTGTATATTGACAAAAAATCCAAAACTTCATCTTCAAAACTGGCCTTAATACTGAAGATTTTAGATTTGATCTCGGTCGATGAACTACGGTTGCGTCTCGAGAAGAAATCAAATTGCAGGACTGAGGTTAGGAAAGACCAAGACGTAATGAGCATATAGTGTTATCTTAGCAAAGGTAACCTGAACCTGCTGGATCAATACAGACCAACTGGAGAACAGGGAAGCAAGCAGGGGTCTAAAAAAATAGATGTTTCTCCTGTGTGCTCACGTAAGAGAAAATGGAGGGCTAAGACTGACCAAATATTGATCCCATTCATTCAATCATGATCTCCAGACACTTTCTGCCGTCTCTTGCCCTTCCTGTCTTTGATGAGGACCGCTGAGGTTCTGCGTGACATGTGTGAGTTATATGGGGCCGTTGTTGATGTGAAAGCTCGTTCCCTATGCTGTCAGGATGTCTGTGATGATTCTCAGAAGTGCTAAACTCAGGTCAGCGTATAAGAAACAGTTGGTAACGGCTTGTCTGAGATCAAATGACAACATGAGCTTGAACTGACATATAATAAGTCACATAGTCTAGTTATACTATCTGTGGTGAGTTTCATTCTAAAAAAGTTTTTTTTTTGCTTTTCTGAAGAAATTGGAGAAATTTAGCATTACATTACTTGCTCACCAATAGATCCTCTGTAGTGAATGGGTGCCGTCAGAATGAGAGTCCAAACAGCTGATAAAAACATCACAATAATCCACAACTAATCTCCAGTCCATCAGTTCATGTCTTGTGAAGTGAAAAGCTGTGTGTTTGTAATAAGCGAACTGATCAAGTCTTTTAACTTCAAACCATTGTTTCTGGATAAAATATGAATCCTCTATCCATAATATTGCTTTCTCCAGTTGTTTAAATCAGGAAAGAAATATGCACAGATCAAGCACCATTTACAAGTGAAAAAAAGTGTAAAACACTTCTGCATGTCGGTAGATTTTGATGTGAGAGGATGACAGAGGATGGACTTAACTTGTGGATTATTGTGATGTTATCATCAGCTGTTTGGACTTTCATTCTGACGGCACCCATTCACTGCAGGGCGTCCATTGGTGAGCAAGTGATGTAGAGCTGATGAAGAAACAAACTCATCTACATCTTAGATGACCTGAGGCTGAGTTCATTTTTCATTTCACTTGGCAAAAATGTAATAAATGCATTAAAAAAAATAAAATTTAGCTTCTCGATGCTTCTTGTCTAAAATCCATTTACGTTTTAACTACATGAATAATTTAAACTGGCCTTTAATGAACAGAAATCCAGATCCTGACCGATGAAGACACAAAAACTCATTTGAGCATTAATTTTTAAATCCAGCGTAGTTTATTTAACTAAATTTAGTGTTCTACGAAATTAGAATATGGGTATGTATTTAATTCTTGCTATACGCCAGAAAATATCCATAGTCCGTGAAAAATTTAAAAGTTAAAGTTAAAAGGTTTAGAAAAGGTTTTATTTAATTGCACTGAAAAATTTGATTAGATTTTTTTAGTATTGTAGGCTTGTTCAAATTCATACACCCTAAGCTTCAGAACAGTATTAGTGATGCCTGCCTTAGCAAGTAACTGTGACCAATTGTGCACAATTCTGTTAAATTGAGGTTGAAGAATTATATTTTGTGGTCACGCATGCATGGGTAAGCGATACCATAATGTCACTCTACAGCACATTATAAACACAAAGAAGCAGAACAAGGTTTCCACTTGAACAACCTCCTGCAGGAACGGGTCTGGTTGCCATAGGGATTCCCTTCTACTGTCCTAGTCGGAATTAGAAGCGTCTCTGTGCAATCTGCCCACGAACAAGAGAGGACCAACCTTCCGTCTCACATCACCAACTGCCTTCAAATTACTCATTCTTGACTGTATGCAAAGTTCAATCATCTGCAGCCCACGCAAGCTACGGACAGACGGCCTTTGCTATGTATTATTCATGATGAGAAATATTTGCCTTTTGTTGGAGAAGTAAAAAGAGAGGGCTGTTTAAAAATGGAAATTCGCTACTAAAAGATATATTTAAGAGTGACTTTGAAAACGCCGCCTGTGAGGCATCAAGAGAGCAGAACAAATGTAGGCGCTAGAAAAAAACGCTCTGCTTGGCAGGCTCCTAGGTGTTGATTAGGGGCGGGTATCTGCAGGTCTCTCGTGAGGCAATGCATATGCAGTGTATGTTGATAAGACTGTGGGAATCATGTTATGTAATGTAAACAAAGCCACGCTGGATCAGAATCTCAGGTTTGAGGTGGCTGTCTGAGATGTTCGATGTGATCAAAAAGAAAGATTTTTTTATAGTTGCTGTAGCTGTTCAAACACAAGTGAACATGCCACATGGTAGCATACTCAACAGAAGACTTTCAAAGAGAAACAAACCATGCAACAACCAGCTTGTGCATTAGTGTGATTGACTAGTTTATATAAACTGTTTGTTTTTAGATTTTTCATTTTTTTTATCTGCTAGCATGCTGCCAGAGTGCTATGTTTTTGTTTGTTTGTTTCTTACTTAAATGAGCCTATTTTTGATTGGTGAAATTTTATATGTCATCTACTAGAGCTGCATGATTAATTATTAAAAGATTGTGATTAAATCTTTAAAAAAGTCACACCGGAACATTCAAATCTGCGTTCGCACTGCCGCTGACACCGAGAGAGCATGTAAGAAACAGCTTCACAAACAGTCTTTTCAAACATAAGGTATTAAATTTGTGTCTTACAATCATTCATACCATCACATAAATACTGGAATGAAAGTTTATAGTTCAGATATAAACAATGATGTCTACAGTAGCGATCAAAATAGTGCAAATCACCTTTTGAAAGTAATTGGAGCTTCAAATAACATTTGTGTGGATTACATTGTTTTGCCACTAGGTGGTGACAAGTGACTGTTAAATTTGTCATTGAATCATTTGTTCAAGCGATTCTTTCAAAAACGCTTATTCACAGCCTCTATTAAATTCTGTTCTGTTAATTTCAGAATTGTGGGAGAATCATGATCTCTATTTGAGACAAAAAAAAAATTGTGATTCTCAGTTTATCTTGCATACAATCTATTGTGTTGTTTTAAACAGTTTTGAGCATCATGAAAATGTCATGAGTTCTAAGAACTTTAAAAAAAAAAAAAAAAACAGTAAAACTTAAAAATGTGTTGTTGGCGCCGATAACCTTGTGGGCAGCACGCCGACATACAGCACTGTTGTGCTACAGGCGTCTCGAGTTCGAATCCCGACTCAAGGACATTTCCCAATCCTACCCCCCTCTCTCTCTCTCCCACTTTTCTTCCTGTCAGCTCTGATCTGTCCTCTCATAATAGAGGCAAAAATGCCAAAAATAAATCTTAAACAACAACGACAAAAAAAAAAAAATAAACTTAAAAATGTGTTGCGAGATTCACACTCAATGTGTTCTGCTTCAACTAGCCATTTTTAAGTGCAAGGACATGTCTTATGGAAATGTGTCTTATGCAAACAAAATCTGGCTAATTATACAAGGCTTCCCTAAAACTAATAATTTGACTCATTCTTTCAGCAGCAGACTAACTGATTTTGAAAATATATATTACTGTTCAAAAGTTTGAGGTCAAAAAAAAAAGATCAAAAGCGACAGTTAAGGCATTTATAATGTTTATATTTATATTTCTAATAAATGCTCTTCTTTTTTTTGGAACTTTCTATTCTATCAAACAAACATGAAAAATAAACAAACTGTTTCCACAAAAATATTAAGCATCTCAACTGTATTAACATTGGTAACAATATGAAATGTATCCTGAGCATAAAATCGGCATTTTAGAATGATTTGTGAAGGATCATGTGACACTGAAGACTGAAATAAAATCGTCACAGAAATAAATGACATTTAAAAATACAAATTTAATTCAAATACAAAACAGTTATTTCGTTAAACTGTAACACTATTTTATTGTTTTTATTGTATTTGTTTAAACAAATAAATGAAGCCTCGGTCAGCATAACACATTGTTTACTGACCCAAACTAACTTCCCCAAACTTTTAAATAGTTGTATATTTTGCACATTCCTGAAATGGAATATAAAATAGAAACACTTATCTGTAGCCCACCTTTCTAGAAGATTCTACATCACATTACATACAGACCAAATTCTCCATAATTCCACAGATAAAGCTGCACTCATTTAAGACAAACAACCTTCTGAGAAGGATGTACAAGTTAATAATTGATAACAGTATTCAGACATGTAATACAATCTCAAACAATTTGCTATAATTGAGTTTTTCTTGAAAGTCTATCCCATTGCATCAATACATCTTTAGGCAACCACAAAAGTGCTTCATTCGAGGGAACAACACAAAACACTAGAGACCACAGACATCAACAAAAATTTTGGGAAAGAGGATTTAAATAATCTGAAGCAATGTTTTTACTGAAGCACTGCCATCCCTGTGTCCAAACAGATGGAATAATTCAATGTAATGATCCCTAGTGTTTGAGATAATAGATGTGAACATTTAACACCGATTGGTGTACAAAGATGTTCTTCAGACTTTCATGAGCCTAGAACTGCAAGTTGACGATATCGAGATTTCTATAAGGGACAGAAAGCAAACATGCATGAAAAGGGAAAGGGGAAGGACTCAAACAGGAGGAGATAAGTTATCTAGCAGCTGAGCAGACAGATCTGGAGTCTGGAGGAGGCAGGAGGCTGAGCCTGCTGGCTGCGTTCACACTGAGGCTGCATCAGGGCAGATGGCAGGGAGAGTTGAGGGGGCTCATGCACACAAACGGTGCCAAAAATGACGAGAAACTGTGAGGCCGATTAAAAAGGCTACCAAAAACACTAAGAACACCTTAGCCAGTGGCTTTTGCATAAACAAGCTCCACACATTTTTTTTCAGAAAATAAACTACCATTGGTCCATGATGATTATGTAATAGGTGGGTGTGGCTCCAAGGCCCCGCCTCCTTTGACACTGAACTCTTCTCTGGCTTATTTCTTCTGTTCATCTGAGGTCAGGCACGAGTAAAAACACAAACACACTGGATAGCTGCTTTATAACAGAAATTGAGTTTGGAATTCTAATTTAAATCACACTGACACTGTTTTTGCCTATTTAGTACTGTAAAGCTGCTTGATTTAAATAAATCTGTTGTATAAAGCACTATATAAATAAAATAGTGCTGTCAAAGGATTAATCACGATTAATTGCATCCAAAATAAAAGTTTTTATATACATAATATATCTGTGTGCACTGTGTACACACACACACACACACATTATATATATATATATATATATATATATATATATATATATATATATATATATATATATATATATATATATATATATATATATATATATATATATATATATATATATATATATATATATATACACATACACATACACACACACAATATATATACACACACACATATATATACATATATATACACACATAAAAATAAATAAATATATACACACACACACACACACACACACACGTTCGTTTTTGTGAAAAGTGGGGACATTCCATAGGCGTAATGGTTTTTATAGTGTACTTACTGTATGTGCTATTGCCCTACACCAACCCTACCCCTTACAGGAGACTGTGCATTTCAACTTTCCCCAAAAAAACTTCATTCTGAGTGATTTATAAGCGTTTTGAAAAGTCGGGACATGGGTCAATGTCCTGAGATGTCACCTTCACCTTGTAATACCTATGTCATACCTTTGTCATTATACAAATCTATGTCCTGACTTTTCACAAAAACGCGCACACACACACACACACACACACTCTCTCTCTCTCTCTCTCTCTCTATATATATATATATATATAGTGAGGAAAATAAGTATTTGAACACCCTGCTATTTTGCAAGTTCTCCCACTTAGAAATCATGGAGGGATCTGAAATTGTCATCGTAGGTGCATGTCCATTGTGAGAGACATAATCTAAAAAAAAAAATCCAGAAATCACAATGTATGATTTTTTAACTATTTATTTGTATGATACAGCTAAAAATAAGTATTTGAACACCTGTCTATCAGCTAGAATTCTGATCCTCAAAGACCTGTTAGTCTGCCTTTAAAACGTCCACCTCCACTCCATTTATTATCCTAAATTAGATGCACCTGTTTGAGGTCGATAGCTGCATAAAGACACCTGTCCACCCCATACAATCAGTAAGAATCCAACTACTAACATGGCCAAGACTAAAGAGCTGTCCAAAGACACTAGAGACAAAATTGTACACCTCCACAAGGCTGGAAAGGGCTACGGGGAAATTGCCAAGCAGCTTGGTGAAAAAAGGTCCACTGTTGGAGCAATCATTAGAAAATGGAAGAAGCTAAACATGACTGTCAATCTCCCTCGGACTGGGGCTCCATGCAAGATCTCACCTCGTGGGGTCTCAATGATCCTAAGAAAGGTGAGAAATCAGCCCAGAACTATACGGGAGGAGCTGGTCAATGACCTGAAAAGAGCTGGGACCACCGTTTCCAAGGTTACTGTTGGTAATACACTAAGACGTCATGGTTTGAAATCATGCATGGCACGGAAGGTTCCCCTGCTTAAACCAGCACATGTCCAGGCCCGACTTAAGTTTGCCAATGACCATTTGGATGATCCAGAGGAGTCATGGGAGAAAGTCATGTGGTCAGATGAGACCAAAATAGAACTTTTTGGTCATAATTCCACTAAACGTGTTTGGAGGAAGAAGAATGATGAGTACCATCCCAAGAACACCATCCCTACTGTGAAGCATGGGGGTGGTAGCATCATGCTTTGGGGGTGCACATGGGACAGGGCGACTGCACTGTATTAAGGAGAGGATGACCGCGGCCATGTATTGCGAGATTTTGGGGAACAACCTCCTTCCCTCAGTTAGAGCATTGAAGATGGGTCGAGGCTGGGTCTTCCAACATGACAATGACCCGAAGCACACAGCCAGGATAACCAAGGAGTGGCTCTGTAAGAAGCATATCGAGGTTCTGGTGTGGCCTAGCCAGTCTCCAGACCTAAACCCAATAGAGAATCTTTGGAGGGAGCTCAAACTCCGTGTTTCTCAGCAACAGGCCAGAAACCTGACTGATCTAGAGAAGATCTGTGTGGAGGAGTGGGCCAAAATCCCTCCTGCAGTGTGTGCAAACCTGGTGAAAAACTACAGGAAATGTTTGACCTCTGTAATTGCAAACAAAGGCTACTGTACCAAATATTAACATTGATTTTCTCAGGTGTTCAAATACTTATTTGCAGCTGTATCATACAAATAAATAGTTAAAAAATCATACATTGTGATTTCTGGATTTTTTTTTTTAGATTATGTCTCTCACAGTGGACATGCACCTATGATGACAATTTCAGACCCCTCCATGATTTCTAAGTGGGAGAACTTGCAAAATAGCAGGGTGTTCAAATACTTATTTTCCTCACTGTATATATACACATATACATATACATACATAAGCATATTGGGGCCTTAAGCCACGGCTCCAAAATCTTTGAAATGTGCACCTTTACTCGGAGCTTGTTCTCTTCCACACAGAATCTCTGCACTTTCCTCCACTTACCTCTTCCCAATTCGCAATCCTGCAACTCTCATTTGTTGCTTTCTTTGCCCTCATCCATAGCTTTTCTTCTCTCCCTTTGTCCTTAATTGCTATGATTAAGTCTACTGCTTAATAATTACTGTCTCCATCCCCTCCAGAAACACTGACAGACTAGGCGTTCATTCCCTCATAACCTCTATATGCCAGTACACCAATCATGTTGAAGGAAACTGAAGCACGCTGGCAGTATCAATCACACAATGGGGACGACTTGAATTAAACACACCCGAATTAGGCTACTGCACCAACATGGCCTTCAAATTAAGAACAGGCATTTGGCAAATGAGGAAGACGATGATGTTACCTTGATGTAGCAGTTCAGCTGTGGATAAACTCTCTGCACCCCCAGGAAAATGGAGAGAGAGGTTCGGTGAGGGAAGGAGGCTGTGACGACATGTGTGACCTCTGGGAAAGAGAAAACTCGGAAGCCGTGCTTCTCATACAGCTGCTGCTGTTCCTCATTGGGTGCATCCTCGCCTTCACTCAAAATACTGCCCACCGCATAGCGACACTTCTGTGCTGGAACCTACAACACACATAAACACACATTACTTAATGCAGAAGCATTGTAATTCTTGAAAATGCTGTCAGAAATGTTTGCAGAGAAAGGTCTTCATTTCATTAATTAAGACAATCATTCTGTCTTGAGCACAATTACATATACATATATACATATATATATATATATATATATATATCAAACCAATTGAAGGCAAACGTATATGCCACACATAACGCAATGTCTCTAAACATGTGAAACACACATGTAGCCTACTACACAAAGGAAACAGTGGATAATGAATGCAACCCTTTCTACTGCTCTTTAATTAATTTGGCCATGCTAGCTTTCACCGTAATCAACTTTTCCCAGTGAAGCAGGATTATATCAAAGACGAACACTTCTCTAGCCAACAAACACTCATCTTCCCAAACCGATCCCCAAACAGCATATCCACAACAAAAACTTTCCCAGCCCATAAAACCCATCAGCTGCCTGCAGTAATCACCAGAAGGAGCCATACACATCTCACAATGCTTATCTTGTGCAACAAATAAGCGGGAAGAACTCCCTCACTCTCGCTAGCACAGTGGCGTTCAAAGACAACAGGGAGTGTCCACGATTCGGTGAGTCACAGAGGAAAAGCTAGCTTAATGAGAATAAACAAAGCCACGACTGAGAAAAGCATATAAATACAGGATTAGATGGAGTTGCATGAGCAGGTGGCACTGTATGGCGAAAAAGATAAAAACAATGAAGCTGTAGTTTGATAAGACTGTGACTAGTTGCCACGCGTCGTCTGGCAGCTTTGAGACCAGTGTGGATGGATGCCCAACTGTCACTTTTCATGCACGCCTCTTGCTTTTACCAACCAAAAGGAATATATGCTTGCAAATGAGGGCACCGGGGAAATTTGAGATGGATTGTACAACCCAGTCTCAGCTTGGGGTTCAGGTCTCTCATGGATTTGGAGGGAAAAGGGGTAGGTTGCCGAAGCTAGACTGTGACAGATGAAGGTCTGTTTAGAAAAGAGGTTGCAACAGTTCCCAGAACATCCATCCTTTAAATTGGAGGAAAGTGTTCATTCGTCTCGTAGTCTTCTGGGTCACTTTTGGCCTCCTGCTGAGCCCTCCAGGAATAGATTGCATTGCCAGTCAGGAGAAATATCAGTCACAAAAGCAGATAACCAGACGAGTTAAACTGGTTTTAGTTTTCTCTCAATATCGTTTGATGTTTATATTAGAGTCCTAATCTATTCTGATCCTTCAACAGAATCACATAATTCTTCAAGTAGTCTGCTCGCAGCTGGATCGCTCTGAGGCCATGGTCTGCAGGAGGTCTGGATTCCCGGTGTGCTCCCAGCAGGTGTTGTTCACGAGGAGTGTTTTAACAGACTGGCCTGTCACTAAGCCTCCATTTGCTCAGAGCCTTTGACAGAAATTGTGACTAAGTCTTTTCCAACATGGCATTAGATTATAAATAAATGAGATCAACAACAACAAAACTTCAGGGATTGCCAGAGACCATGTTCTGTCAACAGTTTAGTCAACAGAGCATCTTCAGGACGCTTTTTTTTTTTTACATGATGTCAAATATTACAGGGAACTCCACAGAAGCAATGAATCATCATTAGTGCACTTTATTCCAAAAATTACATATAACTAATATAACCAAACATATATAATATAATATATAAACTATATATTAAAGTATATTTATATTAAAATACATTAAAATATTTTTTTTATCTTTTTGACATTTTTTATCTTTTAAATTTGGTTTTCACTTAGTTTCTCAATTTTACTCTCCCTGAGATGGCATGTCATTTATTTGACGTGTTATTTTAGTAGATGAAAATGTGCAAAACTGAACAAACTGAAAAAGTATCAGTTTGTAACAAAACCAATATATGTTTTAATTATTATTTAAACATAATGAAAGGTATAGTTCACCCAAAAATGAAAATTCTGTCATTAATTACTCAGCCTTATGTCGTTCCAAACATGTAAGACCTTTGTTCTTCGGAACACAAATTAAGATATTCTTGATGAAATCCATGACCTTTCTGACCCAGCATAGTGTAGGATCAGAATGAGTCAGACAAACTAAGATTCGATCAGAACAATCGAAACATGAGGAGCCAAAATTCCAGAGAGGCCCCAAGAAAACAGGACAACGTCATAAATCAGATTCCTAGCTCCAACCTCTGAAGGAAGCCTAATCAACAAGCCTCTTCCAGAACAGCTTGCAACATTAAGACAAAAGAACACTTATTGATAAGTACAATGCCGGAAGGAGATCGTCAAATTTGGGACAAGTAATCAAGACTGATGGTCAAAGAGATGGCCATCACATGCGTTCCACGTTGGAAATCACGAGTTTCCTTAGATTGACTTTTTTCCCACAAGACAATGACCGAGACTGAAATTCTTTAGGAGACCTTTTAACTTCTCTCTGGTCTTCACCAAACATGTCCCTATGTCCTACATAGAACTACACAGAGACTTTCTTTTTCATATGCATATAAAATCATCCTAAAAGGACATTTCTAGGCATAACACTATATTATGTATGTAACCCACACATTAGACTATCATGTTTTAAGCACATATTATGTATGTCTTTCTAATAACTATTGAATGACTTTAAGGGTTAGTCGTGTTTGGTATGTTTGAGTTTGACAATTCTAGCTCGAAACTTTTCTTTTTGAATTAATTCTGTGTCAAATGTATCATATTCTGGTTATAGAAATCATGTCCAAAATTATACTTTACAAGAGCGTGTAAAATTCGGACCATGTGACCAGATAACAAACGGATTTATGATGGGAGGAACACCCCTAGCTAAGATAATAGCCTATCTAATTGGTCAAGACACCAAATGGGATGTGTCCCAAAAGCCGAGTTTAAAAACTTAGGACACCATCAAATCTTCCCTTCTCTCTTCCTTCTTTTTGACACCGCATTTGACGCTGTTTTTTTAGCGCTCTTTGAGCATGCTCTGGCCTACAGGCTAGTTGTTACTTAACACCACGATGAGAAGAAAAACCACCTAGTCTCGTTATATCCTTTCTTTCTTTTATTTTAGTTTCTAGAGCTCTAGAGTTCAACTCGAGCCTGTGACCGCCTCAAAACTTCAACCAGATCAACTCCGCATCCTCAGCCAATGCCCAAGACATCACTTCAAGGACTACTGAACTTCCAGCCAATCAGCACTTGGGAAACCCCTTTTCCTGCAAAGACGACGACAACAAAAGGGAATCCCTATAACACAAAGGCAACGCAAGCAAGTAACCTCCCAGATTCTAATTGAACTGGTGCATTTAATATAAATTTTAGCCTCATTGAGAAACTCAATGCGAGGGTTAATTAAGTGATTGATGGTTGTTCAGGTCTATGCAATAGCACATATTGCTATAAACTTGGGATTTCACATTCTCATACTCTAAACTCATCCTTTCTCTCTTTCTGCAACGCGTGAATGTGTGAATGCGTGTGTTCATGTGTTAGATTAGTTTATGTCTTAGGTTTATATAAATAAAGTCTTATTTATATTGAATAGAGAAGTGTTTTGTGCTTCCAAGTTAATGTCTTAATCTTCCGATCTTGTTACTGTGCTTATTAATAGTGTTTTCACTATATTTTGGATTTGAATATCCAGTGCAGAAGTAACGTTATACGGCTCGTTCAGTGAATCGCTGCAGACTCAGTGATTAGCCGCAAAACAGTGATTCTGTTCAAATTCCCTATAAAATCATAAATTAAATTATTTACATATTAAACCCTACAATAGACAGCAACACAACTACCACATTAAAGGCCCAGAGAGGTAGTAAGGACATCGTTAAAATAATAATATACAATAACATTTTTGTTTTCTTTGCACACAAAAATGATTTTCATAGCTTCATAAAATTAAGGTTGAAACACTGGAGTCACATGGACTATTTTAACGATGTCTTTACTACTTTTCTGGGCCTTGAATGTGGTAGTTGCATTGCTGTCTATAAAGGGTCAGAAAGCTCTCGGATTCCATCACAAATATCTTAGTTTGTGTTCCGAGGATGAGCAGGTCTTACAGGTTTGGATCGACATGAGGGTGAGTAATTAATACAGAATTTTCATTTTTGGGTGAACTCTTTAATGAATTTAAACATGCATTTAACAAAAAACAGTGAATTATTGTATGAATAGGATCATAAAATTGTATTTACATTTACATTTAGTCATTAAGCCGACACTTTTATCCAAAGTGACTTACAAATGAGGACAATAGAAGCAATCAAAATCAACAAAAGAACAATGATATGCAAGTGTTGTGACAAGTCTCAGTTAGCTTAATGCAGTACACATTTTTCTTAATTATATACTAAATAAAAAGAAAACAGATAGAATAGAAAAAGAATAGAGCAAGCTAGTGTTAGAGGCCTTTTTTTTGCTTTTTGTTAATTATATAATAAATAGAAAACAATACAAAAAGAATAGAGAAGCTAGTGTTGTTTTTTAAAGAAAACAAGCAGTTAGTAAATAAGTGCAAGTAAAAGGGGCAAGTGCTTTTTTTTAAGAATAGAATTAGAATAGATTAAGGATATTAATTATAATAAACACACACACATACACAAAGTCTTGGCCAATTAATCAAACTAATCAGGTAGGTTAAATGCTTATAGACCAAAAAGTTAACTGAAAAGCACCAAACCAGTTAAAAACAAGGTAACACTTTAATATAGGGACCAATTCTCACTATTAACTAGTTGTTTATTTGCATCCCTATTATTAACATATTAGCTGTTTATTTGTGCTTATAAAGTACTATTACTACAATAGTACAATAGTAAGTACTACAATACCTAAACTTAACAACTAGCTTACTAACTATTAATAAGCAGCAAATTAGGAATTTATTGAGGCAAAAGCCATAGTTAATGGTTTGTTAATGGTAAGAATTGGACCTTAAAATAAAGTGTGACCAAAAACATATTTACAATCCAATGAATGCCGATGGCTCCTGCTTCTCTAAAGCACATTACAGAAGTGTAATAGATTACCACTGCCATTTCACGTTGACTTTAAGTGTCTGTTTAAAGGCAAAATGTTGATGGTTTATGGAGTCAAACCAGCAACCTTATGACTTGCAGTCTTCACTGAGCCTTAACCACTACATCACACCACGCCGTACAATAAACTACCTATTAAAATACCAGTAAGTCATACCACAATAATCCTCCTGCTGACAACTGAAAAAGCTCATACAGACTCTGAAAATTGATTTTAAAGGAGTTGCGATGTGGGTACAGGAAGGAGGGTTAACATTGAAGTGGCATGTTTAGTCACGACTGAGGTAAATGTCTGAAAAGAAAAGCTTGTAGGCACTGAAATACGGCGAGAAAAGATCATTCAAGACACTGAACTGACAGAAAGAGAAGTACTGATGAGGATATGTAACTGTCAGCGTAGCGCTTCTGTTTTACTTTTGTCGTTTTACTTGTTTTTTAGCAGTCAAATCCATTTCAGGCAAATTTGCGAAATGTCACTGAGGTTACGGTGTTGCAGCAGTCCTCTGGGAAATCGGCTCCAAAATACCTTGGAAGGCAGACTCATTTATTCATCACTTCAGACGCACTTTAAAAAAAGCTCTCGCATCTTCTCTCCCCCACTCGCTGTCACTGCCGCCATCCGCATCTTCACAGTGGACTGCCTTTTCATGTTCCTGCCATCCTCAGACAGCCAGGATGCTGTGAAAATACTAATAGTTTTGATGGCGAGAACCAGTTGGAATTCTGTTCCGAGACGTTTGCTGACAGCAGGATGCTTACGTTCCCTCCTGAAAATGGCAGTTTGTTGACATTATCTTTTCTGTCACTAGTCAATTTTCATCAGGATTGATGGATCATGAAGATGATCAGATTAAGCTATCAAGCTTATCAAATCATTCTCAGTTATTAACAACAGAAAACACTCAATTAGGGCCTGACATGAGTTGAAGGCATCTTTACGTTACAAGCCAGAATATAACACCATCCCGATGTTGCAAAACACAGTAAAGTATGAAAAGTATGTACCTCATTGGTGACGATAAAATGTAAACTTTTGAGCAAAATCTGAAAAAGTTCAACTTTAGCTTGCCATTGAGGAAATACCCTCAAAGAGACACGTTTAAGTGTGCAAATTGGTACCTTGAAGAAATAGTTCACCCCAAAGTACTGTTGCCACTGACTCCAATGACCAGTTTTATTTGAGAATTATTTATATACTATTATAATA
Organism: Acrossocheilus fasciatus; assembly: GCA_036784905.1. Classification (NCBI taxonomy): domain Eukaryota; kingdom Metazoa; phylum Chordata; class Actinopteri; order Cypriniformes; family Cyprinidae; genus Acrossocheilus; species Acrossocheilus fasciatus. The sequence continues at coordinate 25,321,073 of CM071948.1, read as the reverse complement.
TTTATTAGTATTTTAAAATTGGCTCTTATTTTTGTATAAAATTTATACAGTTTATACAATTTATACAGTTTTGCAGAATCTGCAAAAATGTTCATAACTTTAACAAACTAAGAGGGATCATATACATTGCATGTTATTTTCTATTTAGCACTGTCCTGAATACGCTTTTTCACATAACAGATGTTTACATATAGTACACACACACACACACACAAGACAAAATAATAGCTGTTTTATTTAACTATCCCACTCAAAAGTTTACATATTTGGTTCTTAATACTTAATACTTAATAATAAAGATCTTTTTTTTTCTTCATTTAGTACTGCAGAAAATGCCAAAGATATTTCATTCAGAACTTGACTTAAAGGAATAGTTCACCCAAAAATGAAAATTCTCTCATTGTTTACTCACCCTCAAGTAGTACCAAACCTGTATGAATGTCTTTGTTCTGCTGAACACAAAGAAAGATATTTTGAAGAAAGTTTGAAACCAGGCTGTTGTGGGGCACCATTGACTTCCATAGTAGGAAAAAAAATACTATGGAAGTCAATGGTGCCCCAGAACTACTCTGTTTCCCACATTCTTTAGAATATCTTCCTTTGTGTTCAGCAGAACAAAGACATTCATACAGGTTTGGATCTACTTGAGGGTGAGTAAACGATGACAGAATTTTCATTTTTGGGTGAACTATCTCTTTAAGAGCGTTTTATTTCACAATAACAACACTGTTTAGAATGACACGGAGTAAATGATGTATATTCATTTATTGGATTAAACTATCCCTTTAAGGTACTAATATGCACCCTTTAGTGGTAAATCAGGTAAACATTTTCTCTGACAGTGTTGGGACATGACGTCAGAAATTGACGTCTTGACATCACGAACCCATTTTGTTGTATAGTTATTATATTCACATTAAGAAACCGTCGCAAACCCCTCCTCCTGCACTACTGCCAAAAAGCACACACATACTTCAAACATCAGAAATACTACTCAAAGTGCACTTCTGCCAACATTCATCATCACCTATTCTAGCAGCCTTTGTCACTGCTATGCCTATTTTTTTTCTTTTCATCTTTCTGACCGACTTGCAAACGGCTGATGTGGAGAACAGAGAAAGAGCAAACCCTAAAACTCTCCGTCACTTAGGGACTGGAATGCCTTTCATGGCCCTTCACAGAATCCGGCATGTGAAGAAGTCTCCCCGGCTCTTCTTATCCATGGCAACCATCTTCAGACCCATGGGCCTTCACTTCCACTGCATTGTTTGGCCTGATGAGAGGAAGTTCCCAAAAGCTTGCGGGCTCGCAGACTACAGTAGCAGTCAGTGAATCAAAAATAGAGGGACCACGGTGCTCACGCCAATCCTTGTGGTAAAATCCTTCATCCCAGAGGAGTCCATTGTTTTCCAGTCCTGCTCCTGCTTCTCTCTACTTTCTATCAGAAGCCTTTGGGAGCTTCTGACCCCCGGGTTTAGCACCGCAGGATCCTCTCTTAACGAGCTGAGATCATTATGCCATTTAGCTGAACTGGATCAGGACTTGGCCACGGCTGTATGTGTGGAGCTTTGGACAGTTGCTAATTGGGGACTTGGGGAAAGAAAAAAAGAATCTGTCATTGACAACGAGCTTTTGAAAGTAAGACCGAGCTGTCAATCAAGAGTCAGACTCTATTCCAGTAGGGCTTTCTGGTGGGAGGTTGAGTACACATTAACCGTTTTGACTGGTCAAGGAGGAGGTGGGCAGGAAGTGTGAGAAATGTGATAATGCAAGAAGGTCTTGTGCACAAACAAGAAAACCAAGAGACTTTCATTGCCAAGAAATAATCCCAGCAACACCATCAGCCTACACAAACTGATTACGAGCATCGTCTAGAACAGGATGGCGGGTTTCTGCTCTTCCTCTGCTGCAGAAATGATGGTTATTTTTTGATCGTCCTCTTAGCTCCTGGTTGAGGGTTTTCTTTTTTACATGAATAAATATAAATACACTCCTAAACCCCAAACAAAACACTCTGTTGCAAACTTTGTGAGAACTCAACAACTTGAAAAGTTATATATAACCAGACAGCAACTGGAGCCACTGAAGGTCAGATGAACGGTCACACAAGTTATGATATGAGCTCATTTATATTCCCTAAAAGTGTGAGGGCACTAAGGCCAAGCGAAGTAGGTATAGGGCACCAACTCAGACACATTTTACCTTTTCTGCTTTCCTCTTTCTGACATTCTGAGATCAAGTTTAGCCCAGGCTCAGGTTCATGCAATAATAACCTTGGTGCCTTTTCTCTAAATTAAACCACACACCCTAGATCGCTTCAGTCGGCTATTTATGCTTGCCCTCATCCATTCTCAACTATCTGTACTGAACTGAATCAGAATTTAGCTTGCAGGACTTAAATGCACATATATAATAACAATATACATAAACTCTTATGATCTGCTTGACTTGTATACAGCAATGAAACACCACTGGAACTATTTTTATTTATTTTTTTTTATCATTTTTGAGCTGACCTTTTCTTGGGACAACAAAGAGACTTTAAAGCTTGAACTAGAACTTTCAAAGATTTATTAAATGAATCTTTTTTCTTTCTTTTTTTTTATCTGATTGAAAGAACTGGTCTGAAAGAGTCAAACTGATTTTATCCTAAAAAAAAAAAACATTTCTTGTAATTGCATGGAAAAGAGAGAGTACATTATTCAAATGATATTTTTGTGAAAAAGTGGTTTGGAAAAGTGGTTTGGAACTAGGTGAAAATTTGATGAAAGAATTTTTTTCTGATCATTTAATGTCCACTCTTTTTACTTTAGTAGGAACACTGCGGTTACAGATAAATGTAAATGCAATCAGTCAAAACTAATGTAATAGCCTAATAGACTAATTTTCTAGCTTTAGTAATAATGCATTTACACTGCGAGACGCATTTTGCAATAAGGAATATGGAAAATATGTGTACAGCAGGCAAATTAGAAAGTTTAACACCATTTATCATGATTACACACGATAAAATGAGATTATATGCGATAAAAACCACACAATAATAGATAATCCAATTATATCAAAATATCACAACATACAAACATATTCCACCCACATAAGGTCAACTGCATAATTAACATTAGTGCACAAAATGACTATATCAACACCTCCATCTAGTGGTGAACGAGGATCAACAACTCCGTAAGGCCAACGGCTAACAGACATAATGCATCTAATTCACAAACACACTTAAAATTACAAAAGAATATTGATAAAAATAACACTTAATAGAAGATCATATACAATACACAATTTGTGTGCATAACATCTCTAATGAAAGACCCTCTTGTTAGACTTGTAAGAGATTAACCTACTTGGAGGGAAATGGATTACACAGCCAAACAAACAAACTAAATGAATTCACTAAAGTAATTGAAGCAATTTACTTTCATGAGGGAATTAAAGTGTAATGCATGTGTAATGTGTTAGATCTGCTGAGCGCTGCATATTAAGTGATCAGTAAACAGGAAACGGCACGGGCAGCTCTGAAGCCACAACGTTCACTTCACAGCTACTAGTATAACTGTGTTATTCACACATGACATATATATTAGTCTGATATAAAGAGAGTGATGATGGCTGGGGGAATTAGACGTTTAGTACATTTTAAATAGATTTTTTCTGCAGGTGCTTTTCTATTGTCTGTGCAATATACAGTACAAATAACATTATGCCACTAATGAGCAGCATATATATATATATATGGAATTTCTAATGGAAAGTAATGGGAAAATACAGAACAAATCACATTATGCCTTTAATTTGCAGTATTTTCTCCTAAATGTAATGTGTTAAGTGAGCCACTGTGCTCAAAGGGGTTACACTTTAAGAAAATACAATGGGCTTTAATTAAATGTATGGATGCAATTCTTAAAAAATGCTAAAATAATTTTGGTTATTACGCAATATGACCCTGGTAATTGTGGCTAAACCTCAAAGTACTGTTACAGTACTCCTATTATGTGTTACTGTAGTTAATGTAGTTAATTGGGGGGGGGGGGGATTGGCTGAATGTGCTAGATAAAGTGGGCCACTTTGAACTTTCACTAATTCTAGTCATATTAATTAAATAAACTCACATTATTGTATAATTACAATGCATAATTGACTAGAAAAAAATGTGTTCAGTCAGAGGTGGAAGAATGAAAAGAGAGCAGAAAGGAAGGCAGGGCATGAAGTTGAATATGGAGTGAAAAAAGCAAAACAGATGCAGAGTATAAAGCTTTAACAGGTCACAATTAAAGTTAAAGAGACAGGCAAAGAAGTTTTACAATATTACATTTGTTCGACTTATGTTTTTTTTGTTTTTTTTTAGCCTATTAGTTGTTGGACGTGTTGTAGTCACATCTTTAATATGCTGTAAAGTTCATTTTAATCAAAATTATATTTCATCAAATTTAATGTCAGCTTGTTAATTTATGCATGAATTGAGTGAACTTTTACTAGTCTAAGCTGAATACGTTTGATGTTGAATATTTGTTTGATAATGTTAATAAACATTTTAAAAATTAAAGTGTTTTTTATAATCTCTTTTTTAATGTGCATATACTGTATACATACATATACATACATATACATACACACACACACATATATACATGTGTGTGTGTGTGTGTGTGTGTGTGTGTGTATATACAGTGCCCTCCAAAAGCATTGGAACAGTAAAGACAAAATTGCTCTGTTGGCTGTGGAGTCAAGACATTTGCAAATATGATTAAAAGATGAATATGAGACAAAACCACAGAATGTCACATTTTATCATTGGGTGATTCAACACATAGATGTTTTACCAACTAAGAAGTTTCATCCCTCTATCTGATGAAGTATTGGAACAGTTGCCTCACAGGTCTTTCTAAGTGATCAGCTGTGTCCTGTTGCATTAATTCTTCAGATATTAAAAGCAAGGAATGTGTCGTATCAGTTATATCCATTACTTTTGCATTCTGAATCTTGCATTCGATGATGACACACACAAACCAGGATGAAAATGAGGGAGCTGACTTTGAGAGAAAAGCAATCAATTTAGATGCTAAAAGAAAAGAGGAAGTCAATTAGAGCTCTAGCAAAAACAAAGGGCATGGAGAAATCAAGAGTTTGGACACCACCAGCGACACCAGCAACCAACAACGACCTGATCGGCTGAGAAAACAACAGTAGTTGATGAAAATGAACCCTAAAAAATGTGTCTGTAAAATCAACAACAACTTCCAGAAAGCTGGGGTGATGCTCTGACAATCTACTGTCCTCAGGAGACTTTGACACAGAATTACAGATGCTACACAGCAAGATCCAAACCTCTGACCAGCACCAAAAATAGAAAGGCAAGATTAGAGTTTGCAAAAAAGCACAAAGGTGAGCCAGAAGAGTTTTGGAACTGTTTATGGACCGATGAGACAAAGATGAACCTAAATGTGGAGAAAAAAAAGGGAACTGCAATGATCCCAAGCATACAGCCTCATCTGTAAAGCATGGTGGAGGTGGTGTCATGGCATGGGCACGCATGGCTGCCTCTGGAGCAGGCCCTCTCAACACTATTGATGACTTAATGTATGATGACAGTAGCAGTACAAAACCATCTTGCCTACCAATATTCAAGAAAATGCCACCAGATTCATTGGGAAGTGCTTCATACTGCATCAGGACAATGACCCAAAACACTCTGCGAGTTCAGTCAAGGAGTTTATAAGAGCAAAGAAATGGAAAGTCTTAGATTGCCCAAATCAATCTCCAGATTTAAATCCGATTGAACATGAATTTCAGCAGCTGAAGAGGAGAGTAAAGGCAGAAACTCTCCAAAACAAGCAACAATTGGAATTGGCAGCATTAAAGGGCGGGAAAAGTATTTCAAAGGATGAGACCGAGAGTCTGGTGATGTCTACGGGTCACAGACTGCTGTGATTGTGCGCAAAGAATCTGCAACTAAATAATAGCTTTTAATTAACTGTCCCAATTCTTATGCTAATATTTAACTGTGCCAATATTTACGCTCACATCAATGAGTGGGATGAACTCTAAAAGTGCTGTCCTTTTTATTTGGTAAAACATATATGTGTTGAAACGGCTAATAATAAAATGTGACATTCTGTAGTTTTGTCTCATATTCATCTTTTAATCATATTTGCAAATGTCTTGACTCCACAGCCAACAGAGCAATTTTGTCTTTACCGTCCAAATACTTCTGGAGGGCACTGTATATGTATATACTGTATATATTATGTATATACTGTATATATTATGTATATACTGTATATATATATATATATATATATATATATATATATATATATATATATATATATATATATATATATATATATATAATAAATTGGGATACTGGATCATCTTTTATAAATCAGAGGTGGTCCACTTTACCAGACCAACTGACCTGTTTTATCTGAAAAGATATTAGCCTGGTGTCCATCTCAAAATGTTTATTGGCATATACCTTTCCAATTTAAATAAAATAAATGTTATTTATTTAAATAAAAATATTTCAGCTGGACCGTAAGGTTAACAAAGGTATTAAAGAAAAGAAATTACAAGAAGCCCACTTTACCTGAACTCATCCTATATATTATACACAGCTAGATAGACAGATAAACACAGTGGGGGTCAAAGGTTTGGAATGGTATTTAAATAAATAAATATGTTTTGTAATAGTTTTTCAAAATGTAATTTATTTCAGCGATAGTAAACTGAATGGAAACTCCAGTCTTGATCTGTCAAAAATAATTCTAATATGATTAGATTTTGCTGATTTGCTCTCCAAGAAACATTTCTTATTACTATAATTTAATAATAATTTCAATAAAGCTTTGCCATCATAGCAATGTTAAGAAATGCAATACATGAATAAATACATTCCTATAAAGATATGCAGACTTTTTTCTATTTAAAAAAAAAACCTTTTCTAGAATAATTGTCAGCTGTAAATCAATCACTGATCCAACTGTTACACTAAGTTAAACGTTGCCATTATTCACTCCAACAATCATACAATACTGCCAATGCAGCAATGAAACATCGTCTTCTTGACACAGCAATACAGGTCACGATCAAAGTACACCAGTGAGTGTCCTCATTCATTCACAGGTCTACTCACCTTCTTTGGATCATCATAAAAGATCCCAATGCATGGCTGCTTGGGTCCAATGCTGCAGCTCTCTCTGAACAGCGACCCACAGCCTTTATAAGGTCCCACTTTGTATTTATAGGCTATAGTAATGTTCCTGACCGGGGGTAAACCAGTCCTGATGTGGATTTCAGTGGTCAGTCCAGAGTACAAAATATAACATACAGCTACGAGAAAAAGAACTAGAGAGATGAAGCCTATGAGACACAAAACCTGCCATTCCCACATGTCAGCTGAATGCTGTATTAGAGGTTAAAGTGCAAATGATAACCGAGAGCTGCTCTTATCGAGGATAACAGTCTCTCTGGTCCATACATTCAAAAATCATCCGCTTTTACTCAGCGACTGCATTAGTTAAAGAAGAAATTGACTCAGATTTGAGGATTTTTGAATAAAAATCAGAACTTAGTTGCGGATGGGGCGCAGTCACACAAAAGCGCAGATTCACTTCCCTAAACACAGAACGGTTCGCGGTCCAGCTTCCTGGACGGAACCATTCGCTTGTTATAGGGGTGGGGGGTATTTACTATTTAAAACTGAACGACTGTTAAGTTTCTTTTCTAAACGCTAATAATTCACTGTCACTGATGCCTGTCATTTATAGTTTAATACAGAACGTATTTCGAAACGGTTCAAGTGTCGTCGAGTATGTAGGCTGAGGGGTTGACTGTAGTTGGTTCGGACTGGCTTTATGCAACATAATTTAAAAAGCTAAACTGAGTCAAATCTTTGGTTACGTACAGGACACGCATAAACAAAGGCAACACGCAAAAATAAATAAATAAACTAAAATAAATAAATAAATATATATATATATATATATATATATATATATATATATATATATATATATATATTATTTTTTTTACTTTTTTATTTATTTGCCCGACAATAAAACAAAGTTGACAACAGAGAATTTAAATCACACTTTAAAGATATCTTGCTAAACAAATGGAGAAATTGTCTCCATTGTAACGCATGGGACAAAAAGTAAGCTACTTTAATATGAAGTAGCCTAATACCCTTACGAAAATTTAACCATATGGTTTTATTATAGTAAAATTGTAGCAACCTTTTTTTCCATTTAAAGCACAGTTTTATTCAAATACCATGGATAAACATGTTTTTTGTTTGTTTTATTTGTAACAAAACCATGGTTAATTTATCCATACAGACCTATATAACATTCTTTACATACTAACCATCCCACTTGAAAATAAAATGACTCTCATTCAAGAGCTGAAATGTTCAAAGTTAAATGTTTTGAGCATTTTATTAAAACATTCAAAAATATTTCGGCCAAATGTAGCTATCAATAAAAAAATATGTATTACATTTAATACACATTTTGATTTTAAATAAACCAATACTTAGTTTCTGTGTATAATTAGTATATATAGCCTATATATCTTTTATTTTTAATTTATTATTAATTATTTTTATTTTTTTAATAAATTATCGGGATATGCAGGGCTTGGAATGCAGTACACCTATAAGTCAGAAGATGGTAGTGTTTACCAGTATTTACCTCTTGCTGACCTTCCAAGCTGCAGCATGCACTTCCTTGTATTGTATTTACGCGCCTCCTCTGCCTGTGGCTCAAGGTTCAGCTCAAGGTTCAGCTCAAGGTTCGTCGGTAAAACATCACTTTGCGCTTCGAGCTACGTAGTAAACGGTGTGTTCGAGCATGGCAGGGGCCGCGAAGAAGTTTTACGATCTGTCCGCCAAACTTTTGTCAGGGGACCTCCTGAATTTTTCCTCTCTCAAAGGTAAAGTGGTGCTTGTTGAAAATGTGGCGTCGCTTTGAGGTACAACAGTCAGGGATTACACCCAAATGAACGAGCTCCACAGCCGCTACGCTGATCAGGGGCTCGTGATCCTGGGCGCTCCCTGCAACCAGTTCGGACATCAGGTGAGACAGTACGGCTCTTTCTTCACTGAAGTTACTTCTTTTTTCAGATTTTTAAAGGATAAATTATATTAGAGATTATAACTAATATAGACCATAAATGCAGATATTTATAGTGTTATGTGTTTTATTTGTGTGTGTGTGTGTGTGTTGATTTTTAAAGTATGTATGTATGTATGTATGTATTTATGTATTAAAATATTATATGAAATATGTATTATTATTTTTATACAATATATATGTATACATATGTAGCTAAATATAAAGCTATTAAAACAAACTATATATCGTTAATATTTATCATTCATTGTTTTTAATGTATAAATAGTATTGTTTTTAATGTATAAATAAATAAATAATAAAAAAAATATATATATATATATATATATATATATATATATATATATATATATATATATATATATATATATATAAATTCTAATTTTCAGTTTGCATTTTAAAAGTGATTGAAATATTTCACAATCTGTTATCGCTATCAGCAAAGCTTTGTTTATTTTTGATAGCAATGACAATGGACAAAACCTGCATTGTTAACTGATTCTATGCTCAGATGTCGTTATCTGCTTTATTGCATAACATATTGTGCAATTATGGTTGCTCAACAGGAGAACTGCAAGAACGATGAAATTCTGCTGTCTCTGAAGTACGTCCGTCCTGGAAATGGCTTTGAACCAAAATTCCAACTTTTGGAGAAGCTGGAAGTGAACGGTGCGAACGCCCACCCTCTGTTTGTGTTCCTCAAGGAGAAGCTGCCTCAGCCCAGTGACGACTCTGTGTCCTTGATGGGTGATCCCAAATGCATCATCTGGAGTCCGGTGAACAGGAATGACATCTCCTGGAACTTTGAGAAGTTCCTCATCGGCCCGGATGGGGAACCGTTCAAGAGATACAGCAGAAGGTTCCTCACCATCGACATTGAAGCAGATATCAAAGAGCTTCTGAAGAGGACGAAATAAAGCTGGCGTCCTCCTGGTGTTGTGGCCATGGGAGATAGACCGTCCATTCCGTATCACTTGTAGATTGTTGTTTGATATAGGCCGACTGTGCAGACATGATTAAAGTGCGGCTGTTTTTTAGACTGTTTACTTAATGAAGATGCTTCCTAAAACCTTTTTGAGGGAAGCTTCTGATGTAACTGTAAATGTTTATTATAATAGTTGTCATTTATCCATGAACTGCACAGCTCAGGTTTTATCTTTCAACCGTTAACCAAAATAAAACTTTTTAAAAAAACCTTTCTGTTCCTTATTTCGGTTCACGACACTGAACAAAAAAACAGAAGCAGTTCATATGACAAACCTCAGCCTTACACTTTCACTTCCACTTTTTTTTTCTTTTTTATGTTAAGTCACATACTACATATTTCCCCTGCTTTAAACAAGTCAGTACTGTGGGTGTTATAATGCACAATAAAAATTAATTATTCTCTAACTAAATAAACTTAGTTTTAATGATCAGCGTAATACTGAATCCAGTTTAGATTATGCTTTGTCATGCTGACACTGTGCAAACACTGAAAATAACGATCCACACAGTGCAAGTGAAGTTTTGTCATATCATACTTATGTGGAATCTAGTCATTTACCTAATTAGAATGATGCAGGCTTGTTATTTTGAGTTTATATTCAAATTAAGCAGCAATTTTGTATATAGATGTAACAAAAATTAAAACCGTATAGATCCACGGTAATATTTCTACCATTTCTAAACAAAACTATATTTGCCACCAGTGTCTATGACCTGTAAATATTTTATTATATGTGTTATAAGTATATAGATGTTAGAAAAAATTAAAAAGTGTTTAGATTAATAGTAATGTTTTTACTATTATAAACAAAAATACAATTTTTACCACCAATGCCTGTAACCCATAAATATTTCACCACCAGCCCTTGTGAAGTGGAGAAGTCAGAAAGCGGAACTGAAAAGGATAACACTTTATTTTGTCATAAAACGATATTCTAGATATTATAACAAGCAAATAAAAAATAAAAAAATTAAAACGGTATAGACCAATAGTAATATTTCTACTATTTTATTCAGTCTAATTAATATATAGATTTTTTTAAACATAAAATTAAAACTTTATAGATCAATAGCAATATTTTTTTAACAAATATAATATTTTACCACCAGTGCTGACGAACCATGTGTTTATTTCATTCAGTGCAAGTCAGACAATGTTGTTGTTTTTTACTTGTAATTTAAACAGATCAATTAAAAAAAAAAAAAGATTATATGTCCTTTTGAACTGAGAGATTATTCATCTGTTTTATTTATATTAATTCCTAGTGCAGCAATAAATTTATTTACACAAGTAGTAATTAAGAATGACATGCATATACTGTATCGCTATAAACTCTGCTATACAAACATAAATCTATACAACTTTCCAAGTAGCCAAAAATATTTAGTAGCTCATATTTTCTTTTGAAAATGGCCCAGTTCCCTTCAAACTGAAAAGAAGTATAACATAAATCGTTGAGGGCACCAAAACTATGGTGATAACTGTAAGTCCCGCTCCAAAGCACTAACATCACAGTCAGCAGTGAAATCATTGTCCCGCTCAATCTCAAGAATCATGTCTAGCAGGAAGGAATATTCCTCCTTACTATCGTGAACCCAGCAGCCTGTGCTTCCCTCTTCCACATCGCTATTCACACTTTCTGTGTTCTTTCCATGGTCTTGGTTTTTACTTTGCAGGACTCTACTGTAGACACGGTTCAACTCATTTTCAAACTCCAGCTTTGCCACAAGATCCTCCAAGGTCTGTACATCTGAAAATAGAGGGAATTAGTTCAAAACTGGCAAGCCTCATGCCTGATTGTGATGATGATAAAACTGACCGAGGAGCCCACATAGATCTTGCAGTTTTGCAGACGGTGTGCAGCACTGAAAGTCTTCATTCCTATTTATAGAAAACGCCCTCGTTATTGGTGACAGGCATGTTAAGTAGGCCAACTGCAGCACATTTATCACTGATCAAACAGTATATGCACAAAAAACACATGCAATCTGGCCTCTCTGTGCAGTGGTCAGATACATACATGACATCCTGTGATGTTCTAATCTGGCTGCAGTTGTTTGGAGACGACGATGATGATAAATTAGGAACCTCTTCTGCTGCCTGATCCAAAGCGGCAGTAAGGCTTCGTCTACAGTTTCTAAACTGGCTTGACATTGCTCTATTAATTTAAAACAATTAAGCACAATATGTTACACAATAAAAACAGTTCACACTACTATACTGCCAAACAATTAGGACAGTGTTCATTAATGACCTCTGTACAATACAGGTCAAAAGGTCAACATACTTTAATATGATAAAACAGTACCATAATATTAGATACATAATAAAGGTACTGTCGTAGGCTATCCACCTTATTTTGTAACACGCAAGTAAGCTATTTTCTGTGAATGTGTGAGACTTCCAATTCAGCTGCTATAGAAATATCTAGAAGAATAAAGTTCAGCAAAAGGTATAACTATTTACGCTACAAACCAATGTGTTTATAATTACGATAATACAATTGCATAAGGAATGATAAAAATGATAAGAAATAGCCGTTTGCAATATGAAGCCACACAATGTTTAGTTTTGTACGTTAAAAATAACTGGATGCGGGTGACACCGGAAGTCTCGCGCATTTTTGTGACCTCTTTAGTAAAAAAACAAAAAAACAAAAGTGGATGTGAAGGTAAACCAGAACAGGTAATAATAATAGTTTCAATGCTAAGAACAGTAACATACCAGTACACCGTTAGAAATTAACAATAGTCAAAAATGTTAATGTAGATAAAAGGCATATATATAAGCCTACTTTGATTGAAATCTGTTCCGTTATGAATCTCCAGATATGTTTCAGTCGCGCGCAAGGAGTTTAATGTCTGTTAATAACGTGCATCAGAATGTTATTATTTTTCTATTTGTGTATTTTTTCCGTTTATTACGTTCGTAAGCACTTGCTGCATTCTAAAGTGTTAAGAATATCAAACGATAGCAAATTAAATATTTTTTAGTTTTAAGCCGTAAAACATGTTTTTTTATTTTATTTTAAATTTCAATAATGTATTTACTCACTTTTTACTTATTTAAATACATTTTCAAACGATCCCTCCGTTTAATGAACGGTGTGTGTTTGTCCATCAGGGGCGCTGCTCCTTCTCTCTCAGTCAGCGGCTAATGCTAAAGCTAACTAGCTCACGATGGCCGGACAGGAGGATCCCGTGCAAAGGGAAATTCATCAAGACTGGGCGAACCGTGAATATATCGAAGTGATCACCAGCAGCATTAAGAAAATAGCCGATTTCCTCAATTCCTTCGGTGAGATGGAGAAGCTGCGGCTTGTCGTTTATTTTATATAATTTATTACGCCATTTCTTCACGCTAGCATGCTAATCGAGAGCAGTGGGTCATTCGACTGCGTAATATGTAGAAAATATGTGGGTTATATCAGTTGTTTTGTTATTTTGAAATGTTGTTTAGAACCAAGTAATTGTATAATAAATGAATATATGTGTTAAAGAAGTAGTTTATTAGGCATACAGGCAGTGCAGTGACCAGGAAACGCATGCAGGGCGTTGGGTTGGGCTAATGCTGGTCTTGTTGTTCATGTTTCAGATTTACACTTTGATGATTAATACCGAATTTGCTAGTATACCGAAATGTCATTTCAATAGCTATATATACACATCTTTGCTTATGGTCAAAGGGCCTAACAGGGTGCACTAATGTACAGTCTTAACTAATGCAGTTTGTTTTGATAAAGCAGCCCCAATTTCAGTGCTAGTAACGTTACGGTATATCTGTAATGTCAATAATGTAACGAAAAGGTAATTCATTTATAACTATTATGGTTTATATTTGATAAATATTTATTTATGACTTGTATAATTATTAATATTTATAATTTAAATATTAAAATGTTATTTATATTATTTTATAGATAGTATATAACATTATTCTTATTCATAGTTATATTAACAGCATATTCTTTGCCTGTTTATTATTATTTTGCTTATTGCTCTTTTTCAGATTATTGCATGATTTTTGTGTCTCATGCAATTTATGACTTTTCTTGTATGTGTCCTAATAAGAAATGTTTCTGGTTCCGCCATCAGATATGTCCTGCAGGTCCCGTTTAGCCACTTTGAATGAGAAGCTTACTGCTTTGGAGAGGAGGATTGAGTACATTGAAGCCAGAGTATGTTTTAAGTCAATAAAAAGAGATTTATTGCCAAGTGTGCTTACACACACAAGGAATTTGTCTTGTTGACAGAAGCGTCCAGTGCACAGACAGGATGACAAGTGACAAGACACAAATAAATATGTGAATGCAATACACAATAGACAATGTATTTGTTGTATGTACAGATGTGCTATATACAAATTATCCAATGGAATTTGGATATATGTTAGATATGTATAATAAATATCAGTATGGATAGTTGGATATTGCATAGTGGGGAGAACATTTAACTGTTTGTGAGGTAGATGGCCTGAGGGAAGAAGCTTTACATGACCTTCTTGTTTTAATTTTCTGTTTTGTCTCTTAAGGTCACAAAAGGGGAAACCTTGACTTAGACATCGTCCTGGGTCGATGCCAAAGTCAAGATGATGGCTACGAACACTCACCTCCTGTATTTTTCATTTACTTTAATTATTCAAACAAAATTTCTATTGGTTGGCTGTGGTAGATCAGTTAATTTCTGTATGGGACCATTGTGATGATGTCTTTGCTATAAGCAGATATGTGTTTGCCTCATTCATGCCTGATTATGGCTGAGGTTATACTGTATCTGGTCCTTTATTTTTTTTGATCTGTCAGGCAACCTGTTACTGTCTCTGTGGTGCTTGCTTATGCAAACAGGCCAGTGTCGTATATCGTTTGGTTCTGATCTGCTATTAAACAACTGTTGAACTCTCCATGCAATATATTAACGGTCATGCAAATATAGACTGAAAATACAATGGATAAACAGACATTATGCCTTGTTTTTTTGTTTTTTTTAATTAATAGCTAATAATCATTCAAGTTTTGATTTGCCCTCCTGTGTTTTACAAGTCTGTCCTCTTGTTAAATTACAAAAATTTGTGTTTGAAATGCATTGCTGCCTGCTGTACATTTATCATGCAACTAACATCTGCATAGAAAAATACCAGTCAAAGGTGGATGGAAAGCACTAAAGTGCCAATCAGACTGTTTTTAAAGTGTTTAGTTTTCTGTATTTACACAGTTTTATGTCTTAGTGTATGTTAAGATGTTTTTGTGGTTAAACATTAAATAAAAAAACTAAACCATTTAAACAGTCATGTTTGTGGTTAAATGAGTGCCTTTGACAATCACAGAATATTGCCTTATGGACAGATGATATAATATGCTTTTTTCAGCCTGTTTTTAATCGGTAATGTTTCTGTTGCATTGATTTTTAAAGACTTAACAAAACTGAAACTCTTGTTTTCATAGATAAATGAATTCATATGATCACGGTTTTGTTACAAGAAGTCTCGCGTCGTTTCTTGAACGTTTCTATAACCTATAATAAATAAATATTAAAATAAAACCGGTATGTTTTAAAAATAAACTTTTTTGAAGTATGGGTTACAACTACACTCGGTAGCATGTAACTCTTTGAAATATATCATGATATAACAAAATAATTCAGTGAGACTCAGCATTGTAGCTTGCATCTGTGCTTGTACATAATCTTTTTTTGTTTCATTAAAACTATTTTTTTTCAATTCATAAATAACATCAGCATAAACGCGAAGATTTATATAACAAATAGCATCCTAAAAACGTCTATGTAACATAATACAAATTCTACAGGGTGAAAAGAATGCGTGACTGGACTTTAATTTTGCATCGACTTTGAGCGTTGAAGCATTTCCGCTTCCGTTCGCATTTCTTACATGAATACATCGATTTTCATAACAAACCCTGAGTTAATAATGTCCTCTTTCACATCCGAATCAGACAGAAACGTATAAAAAAGACACGATGCGATCCTACAGCCGAGATCTGAGCGGCGGACTCGAGAATGTTCCTATTTTGATTGAGAACAGCGTTTCCAAAGAGGCTTTTTCCAACTTTCAGGTAATAACATGACATTTCACTCGCCTTACATAAAAGTCTTTATAGATATATTGGCATTTTCATCATTTTTCAGGCTAATAGTGTTTTCAACATCACTTAGGTTTATTTTAATCACGATAAATAGATTTACATAGCATGAATACCCACAGCACCACTAGATGGCAGCACTTTCATATCCAGTCAAACCAAAAATTAATCAGACACCTTCAACATTTCTCACATTATCACAGTTTATTCATATAGTTTAGAATAAGGTGATAAAATATTACAAGAACTCAAATTGAAACTGTGTCAGAACAAATTCATCTTGATAATGTCAGATAACTTTGATAGAAAGGTATGTAATGAATTAGGTTGGATAGCTATCATCTGTTAAATTTAAGTACACAATTAGATAATACCATTTTAGGTCAACCAATTACCAAGCGATGCTTAATTTAGTTCAGTCTGTGATGTAAAAAGTTCGCATTAGCAATTAAAGAAAAACATTTAAGCAAAACAAGGTCAGGTCAAAATGTCTGAATAACTTTTGCTCCCAAATTTTTATTACTTTTACTCTATGAAGAATTTTTGGGTATAATATGTGACCCTGGACCACAAAACCAGTCATAAGTAGCACGGGTATATTTGTAGCAATAGCCATCAACACATTATTTGGGTTAAAATTGTCGATTTTTCTTTTATGCCAAAAATCATTAGCATATTAAGTAAAGATTATGTTCCATGAAGATATTTTGTAAATTTCCTACCGCTTATACATTCAGCTTTCAGTTGATGTACAAATCTTAATTTAAAAAAAATTGACCCTTATGACTGGTTTTGTGGTCCAGGGTCACATATGTCACAGTTCACTTTATTTTGCTATCCTCACTTGCATATATGAACTATAGTGTTTTGCACCCACTAGTAAAAAGATATCAAAAATTATATCTGGTGTCTGAATACTTTTTGGTTTGACTGTACTTTCAGACTGTTTGTTTCTAAATTACAGTAAGTCTTAATTAGAATCACTTCTTTAGTATGTGCCAGATAATGTACAAGGACCAGGCTGTGACCTTGATCCTAGCGCGGTGACCCTCCCGGGCTGCTCGTGTCGTGCCCGGTCCTGCCTGCCCGACAGCTGCCCCTGCCTGAGGTTCGGCCAGATGTATGACAGCATGGGACGTCTGAACCAACAGCGAGAGGACGGCGGCTACAGCAGACCTGTATTCGAGTGCAGTGCCTTATGCTCATGCAGCGAGTCCTGCCAGAACCGTGTCGTTCAAAAGGGAGTGGAGGTTTGTCTGGGTGTTTTCAGCACCAAGGACAGGGGTTTGGGGGTGGAGGCTCTGGAGCGCCTCCCTTGTGGCCGATTCGTATGCGAGTACGCCGGGGAAGTAATCGGGTCTCACGAGGCCCGTCGCCGCCAGCTCTCCCAGACTCCTCTAGATATGAACTACATCATTGCTGTGCAGGAGCACAGCGGAGGGGACAGGGTCACCCAGACGTTCGTGGACCCCGTGACCGTAGGCAATGTGGGGAGGTTCATCAACCACTCCTGCCAGCCCAACCTGCTCATGGTGCCCGTCCGAGTGCACTCACTGCATCCCAGACTCGCTCTGTTCGCAAATCGTGATATAGAAAGGTACGAAGAACTGACTTTTGACTATGCAGGTGGACAAAACGGGAACACAAACGCACTGAAATGGGATGAAGCACCAACTGGGATACACGCAGGGCCTGATGCTGATAAAATACCACTGAGAAAAGTCTGTCACTGTGGGGCTTCAAACTGTACAGGATTTTTACCATTAGATATGTCAGTTCTACACTGAATAAAGTATTTTAATAAAGTACTGTTCGTTTAATGTTAAAAAGTTGTATCTATATTCAAATATCATGACTGATTTAACAGATTTTAAAGTCCGACCCTCCAGGAGAAATACTTATTTATTATTATTTATTTTTTTGGGGGAAAAAGTTTTCAGTTTTGATTAATACATGCAATATATTATGTTAAGTTATATATTTTACATGTTTTTATTACAACAATAAACCTTTATGACAAATTCTTTGACCATTTTTAATACGGTTTAATTTGTTTACATTAGCTTAAAGCACAATGTATAAATGGAAAAAAAAATATATATATATATATTTTTTTATAGAATTTATGAATCTAGGTTCATGGTAGATATATATTTTAACATTTCAAGTATGAATTAAAATTTATATATTAACCTACATGAATATGTTTATGAACGTTAACCTAGATTAATAAATGCTGAAATTGAATAAAATACAAATAGTAGATGGAAAAAAATTAAACTTAAATTTGAAATGAAAAATGGCAACTTACCAAAATACATCAAATTAAGTTCTAAATTAAAGCTAAAATAAATTCAAGCTAGATAGATGGATTTAAAAACAAACAAAAGTGAATAACAATCAAAACAAAACTACTTAAAACAATTGAAAATGAAACCTAAAAAAAATGAATAAAGGCTAATTATATAAAATATTAATAAATAAAGTTTAATACTAAAATACCACTGTTCATTGATAATACACGTTTTCCTCCATGTGAAGTTTTTTTTTTTTTACTGTTTCTCAGGTTTATCTTGTCGATTGATTGATTGAGTGATTGATTGATTTTAATGATGGAAGAAAACAAAACCATAAACAAGCATGTATGTAAACTCTATGTTGTTTATTGTTATCTGTATACTTATTTTTCCAAATGTTCAAACATGGTTCACATAGTAATATTTGAGAATCCAGTGTAGGGTTGATAATAAGATGCTAAACCTTATTTATTATCAGACTGAATTCTGTGCTTCGCACTCCAACACTAGAGTCAAACTGCTACAGTGTTAACATATTGAAGGTTATTATGAAGTGTTAAACAAAATTGATCAGTTCTTCCAAAACATACAACAGCAGCATCTTGTCGTTTGAGTGTAAATGTCTCCTTTAAGAGCAGTCTGGGTTTCTCACCATATCCTAGTGGGTAATGAGCAATTAAAAAGGGCCCATGGGTGTTTTAATATAGTAACGGCTCTTAGTCTCCTGTCACACACGGGTGGGAGTGACCCATTTCACTCTGACGCCACCCTGAAACCTGCCCCCTCTTCTCTCCATCTGCCCCATTTCCACTCCAGCCCCGCTTTCATCTCCATCGCAATATTAATATCCACATCTGGGTTAATTAGCACCGAGACCAGAAACCAGAGCAAAGCACAAGGCATGCTGGGTAGGAGCAGATATTCTTCCTTTATCAGTGACATTTTACACATCAAGTTTGGTTACATCCATTGGACTCTAACTTCCTGTTTCTTATGGAAATCTCGGTCAACAGACATTTTTAAGTGCATTTTTTTTTTCATGAATATGTTGTTACTTATCATGCTAAATAATTGTCTTAATATAATAAATTACTTTTTTTATTTTTAGTTTTTTAATATATTCATTTATAATAACATGTTTAGAATGTCTTACAGTGAGTCTGGGACTTAAATATAATAATACAAATAAAATTATATTAGTATTACTAAATAACCTTCAAAATATTGTAAATTATTATATGTTTAAAAATATAATACATTATTGTAGCATATTTAGGATGTCATAGACCTGAGAAAGAGAGCTAGAATTTCATCATAAAAATAAACATTTTATTATTAATAAACAATAAATTAAAAAAAATTGTTTAAAATATTATTTTAAAAATATTTTTTAGAAATGCAATAATCTATAATAATTTATTATAGCACATGTTTAGGATGTTATATGCTGAGACAGGGACCTAAATAACCCTTTTTTGGTAATAATTTGTATAATAAAATATCTATCCTTATTGACAACGCAAAAATCCATCTATCTATCTGCGCAAATTATTTTAATATTTAAGTTTCTGATGTATGATGACCTAAATCTGCAAATTGTTTTCTCAAGGATGTAAGCCAATGTTCAAGATGTTCTGAAAATGCAATGTTGAAGTGGTGTCTGGTGAGGTTCCTCAGTGTGTCTGGTGCTTCTGCTCGTTGTGTAGTGATTGTTTTTCCTTGCACTTGGATGGGCTGATAATGTGAGGATTGTGGCAAACTCTCCGAATCCTGTTTTTGTCTCATGACTCACTGGGTTTGGTGAGTGAGCACATTCCCTGGGTCTCTATGGTAACGGGATGTGTGATATCGACTGGACGGCGCGTGTAGGCTGGAGTGTTTAGCAACGATTGTTGAAGAGTGAAATCAGTAATTCTCTGCTCAGTTAGCAAGTGTCAGCTCTGCCTCTTGAGGTGTGTACTTAGAGTTTGACTAACAAAGAGGGGCATGTCAAGGTCTCATTACAGTCTTTTCATGGTGAGGTCACGTTTTCTCCTCAGACAGACAGAAATTGAGCGGCACTGATGGCAAGCTCTGCCCCGCTGAGAGGGACACCTCCTGACACCTCTGACTTTGTGTCCTGTGCTCGTCTCTTCTGTTTGTTATTAATATGTTTAAATAAAGAATTTGGGGAGGGGGAATTTGGACCCAAAACAAAACAAACAAAAAAATTGTTATTTGACTTGTTTGTTATTGTTTGTTTATTAATATTTAGTTTTATGTTTATATTTTTATTTTAATAATTTATGATTATATTAAATATAATTTTAACGTATTCAGATTGATCATTTATAAGTAAAATTTGTTATTTGACTTGTTTGTTATTGTTTATTAATGTTTAGTTTTATGTTTATATTTTTATTTTAATAATTGTAAAATTATTATTATTATATTAAATATCATTTTAACTTATTCAGATTTATAATTTATAAGTAAAATTTGTTATTTGACTTGTTTGTTATTGTTTATTATTATTTGTTTATTAATATTTAGTTTTATGTTTATATTCTTATTTTAATAATTGTAAAATTATTATTATTATATTAAATATAATTTTAACGTATTCAGATTCATAATTTATAAGTAAAGATTCAGATTTGAAATAATTTAGTAACAATAAGAATCATTATTTGTCATTTGATTATTAATCAGTTAACATGAAGCAATACTCCTAATGTTTGAAAATACAATAATTAATTTTGATAAAATATTTATCAGTATTAAAGTTTACATATTAATATATTATATTAATATATTAATATATTTAAATAAGAAATGTACTGAGAAAATCACAAAAAAATGAAATAAGTGTTTTTGGCATTATTATTAGCTTAATATTATCTTGTATTATATACATTTATTATTATTATTATTATTATTATTATTATTATCATTTATTTAATATATTTCATTATTATTATTATTATGATATTAATATTAAAATAATATAAGATAATTATAAATAATATAATATTAGATCATTTTAAAGAGTTGATGATTTTAAATTTAATCATTCTAATTTAATAACATCAACAACAATCATTATTTGTTATTTTAATCAATGAACAATACTGATAATGTTTAAAATACAAAAATATATACAATATATTTGATAAAATGTACATAAAATAATATATTTAATAAATAATAAAAATATTAATGTAATAATAATGATGATTATTGATTGAATAACATTCCTTTTTAAAGTTTTGATAATTAAAAAAAAAATGCTTACATATACGTACATTTATATAATGTGGTATGGAATGGGTAACCAAAAAAAAAAAAAAAGGTAGTAAACTTGTGATCCCAAAAAAGATGCATTTCTGTTTGTTGACTGGCCTTTTTTCCTCTGGCTTGAGATCCTCAGGAGAAAGTAGGGCAGTGTTTTATTAAACAAGTGTGTCCCTCAAGACTTGGTTAATGTCCATGCTGCTGGTGTTCAGTGCAGCCGAGTTTAAAACCATGTTGCCTTATATTTATATATAGAACATTGTCAGGAGAATTTTACTGCAACATGAAAAAAAAAATATTCCTGTGGCCCAGATAACGATGTGACTTTTAGGTCGTAAGTATAAGCCATATACATAACATAGACACCATAGAGATAACCTGCTGGAGATTCCTTAAAGGGATAGTTCATCCACAAATTTAAATTCCGTCATCATTTACTCACCCTCAAGTAGTTCCAAACCTGTATGAATGTCTTTGTTCTTCTGAACACAAAGGAAGACATTTTGAAGAAAGTTTGTAACCAGGCTGTTTTGGGGCACCATTGGCTTCCATAGTAGGGAAAAAAAAAATACTATGCACTGTAAAAAATTTCCCTGTAAAAAAACGGTAATCTACTGGCAGCTGTGGTTGCCAGCATGATACTGTAAAAATACGGAGCACTACTGTTTTTAAAATTAACAGCTAAATACCGTTTTTTCAGCAACAGTAGACAACTGTAATTTAGCAGCATATAGCTGTTAAATTACAGTTGTCTACTGTTGCTGAAAGAACGGTATTTAGCTGTTAATTTTAAAAACAGTAGTGCTCCGTATTTTTACGGTATCATGCTGGCAACCACAGCTGCCAGTAGATTACCGTTTTTTTACAGGGAAATGTTTTACAGTGTTTAATTAGATACTAGTCACAACCCAATAATTCAAATTTTAAATGCTATAATAACCCTGCACTTTATATTTATCCATGGGTAACAAAAAGGAATAAAGCCAAGTTAGGATTTTTTATTTTTATTATTATGATAAAAATGTAAAAGTATTCAAGTAATATTCAGTGCACATAAAAAAATAAACACCCATCAACATATCAAAATACAAAAATGGCTTACAAAAAAGCAAACAAACAAACAAAAACAAAATATCGAATCAGGCTTCAAACATTACTCCAAAAACAATTGCACTGAAACAAACAAATTATTAAAAATAATAAAATAAACAACATGTTTAACAAAGCATCAGCATTTTTAATACCTAAATAGCTTGGTATAAACAAAGTGCAACTCACCAGGCCAGCACATTTTTCAAAAACCAACCTGCATGGGTGTGGGGTTGTCAACTACATTTTTTTAAATGAAGTCCCACTCAAAGTCCATAAGTCTCTTTAAGAGGTTTGACACTTTGGTGTTGATGGTTATGGTTTTCTTTTGCACCGTTTTCCCAGTTTTTTTGGATGTAACTTTTCCTCTGGCAGCCTTGGTCCCCTTTTCAGGATTTATTCCAACAAAACGTCTAAAAAATATATAAGAAAGGAATATTTTCAGTAAACAATGATTTTAAATGGTATGATTTTGATTATCAAAATTTTGGTAACACTTCAATAAAATTTCATTCGTTAACATGAACTAAGAATGAACAATACTTCTACAGCATGTATTAATCTTAATTATTTTCAACATTTGCATTGTTGTTAAAATCAAAAGGGTGTATATGTTAACATTAGTTAATGCACTGAACTAACATAATCAATGAACTATATTAAATACTGTAACAAATTTATATATTTTTGTTAGTTCATGTTAGTTAATGCATTCACAAATGTTGAGAAATTATATATTATTGTATTGTGTTACTGTGGCCTTCAAAGAAAAAAAAAAGTCACAAGTTTGTGATAAAGTTAAGTAAATGAGATCATTATTTTAGGGGGAACTATATGTTTAAGGGTTAGTTCACTCAAATAAAATTTCTGACATTAATTACTCGCCCGTAAGACCTTTGTTCATCTTCGGAACACAAATTAAGATATTTTTCCTGTCAACATCACATGCATGCATGCATGCATGTCTGCTCAAGTTTTCAGTTTCGGCCAATACTGAGTTGGCATTCGGATGTAAATAAGGAAGCCTGCACTGAATTCACTACGTATGACAACGGTTCATTTTGTTAAATAAAATCTTTATTTTTGTTTTGTTTTTTGGTGCACAAAAAGTTCTTGTCACTTCATAAAATTAAGGTTGAACCACTGCAGTAACGTTGACTATTTTAAACCATTTGACCTTTCTGGAGGTCAAAAGGTGCAATGACATTGCTGCCTATGTGTGGATCAGATACCCTCGGATTTCATCAAAAATATCTATGTTTGTGTCCTGAAGATGAAAGAAGGTCTTACGGGTGTGGAACGGCATGAGGGTGAATCCCTCATGACAGAATTAATGACATTTTTCTTTCAGCTGAATGCAATCAGAGTTATATTATATAATTTTCTGGCTCTTCCCAGCTTTGGAATGGCATTGAGTAGTGTTTTTAAAGCTCCAAAAAGCACATTCATACATCATAAAAGATATCCATACAACTAAATTAGAAAAAAAAAATATATATATATATATATTGTAAGAGAAGGGGAGCTACGTCCTACGTCGGGTCAGAGATCACCCTTCTGCCAGAACTCGATTCTCTCATGAACGTGCGTACAGCCGTTGCCAGAAGCCAATGATTATAGTTTATAAAGCTATAAATATGGATATTTTTCTTACAAAAACACATCACTTCACTTCGGAAAACATTTATTAACCCCCAGGAGTTGTATGGATTATTTTTTATGATGGATGAATACACTTTTTGGGCATCAAAAACTTGATGTGAACAAACTTGAAAAACAAAATGTAATGCCATTACAATGCTGGGAGAAGCCAGGATATTATTTAATATAACTCTGATTTTGTTCGGCTGAGAGAAGAATGTCATATACACCTAAGGTGGCTTGAGGGTGAGTAAATCATGGGATGATAAATTTCATTGTTGGGTGAACTGTTCCATTAAGTCACCATACAAATACTAACATATTAATTAGAAATAAATAATATAAGTGCAAATTTACCTTTGAAGGAATTCCAGTGTGGATGCTGCTTCCTCCTGGTACTGCAGATTAAAGATGTAATACAAAAAGAACAATGCAGCAAGTCTAGTGAGAAAAGTTGGCTGCACACCCTCGCAGATTATTCGGCCTTCCAGGCTGATCATCCACCGTTTCATCCATTGCCCCGGATTTTCACCTAGATCATAAAGGAATGGATAGAACAATGTTTATTCTATGATCTCTAGAAAGTGTAGAAAAGGCAGTGAGAAAATTCTTTCATAACCTGACAACGGCACACAATGTCATGTCTTTGAATGGTAACTGACACTGCTGACCCATAGACAAAAAATGTTATACCGATTTGTAACAACCTGACTGCGTGTACAGGATGACAACATCGAACCTTGTTCTAGTCTTTTTTACTTAAAGAGATAGTTTAACCAAAAATTCTGTCATTAATTCCTCACCCTCGTATCGTTCCACAACCATAAGACCTTCGTTCATCTTCAGAACACAAATTAAGATATTTTTGATGAAATCCGAGAGCTCTCAGTCAAAAATATCTTAATTTGTGTTCTGCAGATGAATGAAGGTCTTACGGGTTTGGAATGTCATGAGGGTGAGAAATTAATGACAGAATTTAAATTTTGGGGTGAACTAACCCTTTAATGCCAAGCCAGATTTCGAGATGGGGAAAAAAGTTTAAATACAATAAAGTGTATAGTGATTGTATAGTGATATAAAAAAAAAAAAAAAACTATGAGGTTTCTATAAGTGAACTAAATTCTCAAACCAAGAATCAGACTTGGCTTAGTTGAATAAATATTTTAAATTCAAATCTGGGCTGCGTTTCTCAAAAGCATATTATGCCTAAGTTGATCATAGACACCATTGGTGGCAATGATTATCTAGGTAAGATAAATCTAGGCTTATGATGCTTTTGAGAAACGCAGCCCAGCCCAGTGCAATAAAACATTCAAAGACAGTGGATTCTAGTATAAGGCACATAAATGTAGATCTTCTAATAGTAAAACTTGTGTGAGCCTTGTTTTAGTAAAATAAATTTCAGACATGTCTAATATGATATACTTACCAAGCAGGATCAAACGAGGAGTCACAGGCAGGTTACCAGTCTTCTCGAGGTCAGCAGAAGTTGCAGACATCTATTGTCAAAGAGAACAATTTATGTAATTTATGTCAAGTTCAAGTTTGCTTGCATTGTATAGGCAATTAATTAATTAATTAATTAGTAATTAGACTATAACAAGAATTTTAAGTTTTTGTACTTAACTTACCATTTACAGACAAAAAGATTAGCACATGAAATTGGGTGTTTCATAAACTTCACTTGTATGATTGATGCATCGCCGACAAACAGTGTGTGTAGGCTATGTGCAAATCAGCTCACGACTCACGAACAAATGGATTCCTAGCGTAGCCTATACCCGTTCACTAACAGGCTTCTAATTAAAATTACAAAGGCTTCACTTTAGCTTTATAATATTATTTTTAGAAGTACTTGATAAAAAGGTACAATCGGACGTAGTGGCAGATACAAAATGACCGGCGCACGTAAAAAGTTATCACACAACAAAAAAACAATCGATTTTGTTCACTCCCACCGAGTCCCACTCATATTTTACGTGAAGTAAAATATCCATTTTGGATGAAAATGAGTGATTTACCTGATGTGATGTCAGTCTGACTCTGAACTCCATCGATCGGTCGGTCGCTCAATCATCCCTCTACCTATAATAGAGTCGTCTGATTTAAATCACAGAAGTGTCATTGGATGTTTAAGATGTAATATTTTTAAGTAATAAGTAATTTAAAGAGAGGCAAATACAATCATAAATAGTTGCAATCTTACCTCATGCAGATAATCCAAAATGCCGTCTTGTTCACGTTGGAAAAAAATATGGTATAATTCTGTTAAATAACGGTGACATGCTGTCGTTGGTCGACCACGCAACCCGAAGTGAACAAGTCTTCCCATAATGCACTGTAAATAACAGCAACTTACTGCTATTACTTGAAAACATCATTTTACTGTTAAATTTCCATGTAAATTTACAGGAATTTTTTACAGTGTGGAAGTCAATGGTGCCCCAGAACTGCTCTGTTCCCACATTCTTCAGAATATCTTCCTTTGTGTTCAGCAGAACAAAGACATTCATACAGGTTTAGAGCTACTGGAGGGTGAGTAAATGATGACAGAATTTAAATTTGTGGGTGAACTATCCCTTTAAGATACATGTGACCCTGGACCACAAAACCAGTCTTAAGCGTCAATTTTTCAAAACTGAGATTTATACATCAGCTGAATAAATTAGCTTTCCACTGATGTATGGTTTGTTAGGATCGGACAATATTTGGCTGAGATACAACTATTAGAAAATCTGGAATCCGAGGGTGCAAAAAAATCAAAATACTGAGAAAATCGCCTTTAAAGTTATCCAAATGAAGTTCTTAGCAATGCATATTACTAATCAAAAATGAAGTTTTGATATTATTTACGGTAAGAAATCTTCATGGAACATGATCTTTACTTAATATCCTAATGATTTTTGGCATAAAAGAAAAATCAATAACAATGTATTTTTGGCTATTGCTACAAATATACCCCAGTGACTTAAGACTGGTTTTGTGGTCCAGGGTCACATATAAGGTCTTTATTTAAAAAGTCATTCCTTCCTTCTTAACAATCTTATTCTTACATGCATCATGTGCTTGTAATGGCTTTGATATCCTGAGGTAAGATCATGCAGCACATTCCAGTCATCAAGTGCCCATATTTTTGTGTTAAAAGCTACCCAGTCTCTGCTGCCTTTGCTTGTCCTCCACTGTTTAAACATTCTCTAATTCTTCGTCGAGCCTAGTTTCCTCTCATCCGTCACGCCTGTCCTCCACGTTGCCGTTAGTGACAGTCAAATTGCATAGTGCTTAATAGTGACTTAATGAAGCTTTCGAAGCTCAAACCTGCTAATCAGCCTTTATTACTCAACAACTCAGACCGCCAGAGTTCCTGTCATCCGCAATGGAGAAAGAAAGTGACGTTAAACTCAGCTGTTTGTATTGTGTAACAGCTCACAGCAAGATCACAGGCCTGCTTCGATGAGGGGAAATTGAGTGAATATATTAACAGTGATGCCTTTTTTATTTCAAAAACCTTCCACTGGATCTCTCTCTCTCTCTCTGAAGAGTCTGTCTGTGCTGCATCCTCAGATATCATATCTCAGATGAGTACAAATGATTCATTTCCATAGTTACCACATACTAGAGCGAGCAGATTTTAGATTATGATAAAGCGATGCACATCTCTTGGAGCATATTGTTTGTCAAGCATATGTTTCTGCTTTTTTTAGCATGTGAATTGATAAACTGTGGAATATGCATGGTTCTAAACTAAATAATGGCTTATTAATGACAATTCATGGCTCGCAGAGCAATAAGCTACAAGACCCAGTTAGAGTAATGCTGTAGCTGGCTTAATAAGACCATTTCCTCTGGGAAAACCAGAGCCATTATCACGGTATAATTGTCTTTTATTTTTAGTGATGAAGAACTTTGTCCTGTAGGGTGGAACGGGACACATAACTCTGGTTCATTTGCATCTGTCATCTGCGTGGTCATGTCACGTCATTATATGCAGATTATGTTGTGATAACTGGTTTAAATTATAATCAGATTAGTGGTGGTTCGTATCATATCACAAAATAGAGTTTTTTGGTTTTATACGTAACCATGTCACAGTCCACCTGCTGTTACACTTACACTACTGTTTAACAGTATGGGGTTAAATAAGATTTCTAATATATTTTTTTTGAAAGAGGTCTCTTATGCTCACCCAGGATGCATTTATTTGATCAAAAATACAGAAAAATGCAGTATTGTTGTGAAATATTATTACAATGTCAAATAACTGATTTCTATTTGGATATATTTTAAATTGTGATTTATTCCTGTGATGCAAAGCTGAATTTTCAGCATCATTACTCCAGTCTTCATTATCACATGATCCTTCAGAAATAATTCCAATATGCTGATTTGATGCTTAAGAAACATTTCTTATTATTAATGTTGAAAACAGTTGTGCTGCTTAATATTTTTGTGATTATTTTTCATTTTTTAGGAGATAATGGTTTTTAAAAAATAAGCTTTATTTAACTTTATAAAGGTATTTACTGTCCTTGATGAATAAAAGTATTAATAAAAAAAAAACAAAAAAACTTACTGACCCCAAATATTGAACAGCAGTGAATTTATTTATACTCTTTTTCTCTTTATTAGAGATGCTCCGAGATTCAGATGAGACCCTCAGGGCCCAAATGCAGTTCAAACACTGAACAGTGGCTATTCAGAGGAGTATAATTCTCTTTAATGGTAAGATTACTGTGTCGACTTGTAGTTGAGGTAACTGTCAGCCTTTAGTATGGAAACATGTGGTGTTGACTGAGACCGTAAGTCGAGACCCCAATCAAATCAGAACCAAAACTGACCCTTGATTCTTTATTTTTTGTGAATGATTCATTCATTATTCCAAACTAAATATAAAAAATGTATTTGTCTACTTTTCACCATCCAATCATTTCTCAGTGGAAAATAATCTCATCTCCCTTTATTTTTCCTCATTGAATGTCCTGTGTCATTTGAAAGTGCGACACATTTTGTGAGTGAATTGGGTTGTGAATGCTATTCCAGGTTGATCCAGACTAAGAAACCTTATAATGAGGTTTACATATTAAGAGCTATCCATCATGACTGCAAAAGAAACAGACTTAAACTGTATAACAATCTGATTTTCTTATAATTCATGTAGTGTATGAGAGTCAGTAGGGTCAGTTTAAAAGACAGCCTCAATGTTTGTATTAGCCTTAATGGGATAGTTCACCCAAAAATGAAAATTCTGTTATTAATTACTCACGCTCGTGTGGTTCCGAACCTGTAAGACCTTTGTTCATCTTTAGAACACAAATTAAGACCAACACAACCACTACGTTCAAGGCCCAGAAAGATAGTAAGGAACAACATGGATGTGAGCAATTAATGACAGAATTTTCTTTTTTTTTGGTGAACTGTCCCTTTAATTGAATCAAACTTGACAAACAATGGCTGTTTCATTCTCACTGGTTGGCTAATTTTATTATTGCCTTTCTGACAGCTCTCAATTTACACACCCCTCAGTTTTGTTGACACAGACCAAAATGGATTCTCAGCTGTGAATGGGTGCCGTCAGAGTCCAGAGAGTTTATTATGTGATTACTGTGATTATCACAATAATCACAAGTGATCCATACGACTCCAGTCCATCAGTTAATGTCTTGTGAAGTGAAAAGCTATGTGTTTGTTAGAAGAAACTCAATCATTGAGACATTTTAACTTTAAACCATTGCTTCTGAATCTGGAAAGACATATGCGCAGATCAAATGTTGGTGGATTTTGATATGAAAGAACCACAGGGACATTTTCATTATTATGGATTATGGACAAGTATTTTGGTCAGAAGTGAAGGTTAATATGCCTTAATGATAGATGTGTTTGCCTGGAGTGGTGTGTATTACTTATGGATTATTGTGATGTTTTTATCAGCTGTTTTGGCTCTCATTCTGACGGCACCCATTCACTAAAGAGGATCTTTTGGTGAGCAAGTGATGTGATGCTAAATTTCTCCAAATCTTCAAAGTCATTTGAGATGGCCAGAAGGTGAGTAAATTTTCAGCAATTTTAAATTTTTGGGTGAACTATTCCTTTAAACACATCACTTATAATTTCTCCAGTTCTGTTTGTGGTTCAAACACTAACAACTGTTCCATAATGACATTTGTCACATCTTATAGTTGTTTGCAGTGTTTCTCGTGGGTTAACTGTTGCATCCATCAGCAGATCAAAGGGACAGGCTGTATGGCCACTTTCGGTTTGAGCAGCTGTAGCTGCAGATATTTCCATCTCAAAGGCTTACTCAATGCTCTCTTCCACTCCACACAAACGCACAAAGGTGGAGAATAAGGTGAGAGCCCAATGCAAGATGCACAACTTTGTATGATAATAGTGACCCGAGTCCACCCACACTCATGGCCCTTCTTACTCATCCTGCTGTTCAGAATACAGCACATGATGAATGACAAGCACAAAGAGCCTCTATTGTGTCTGTCTGTGTGACGGGCAGAGACATCATTCTCAGGGTGTGAGCGCACAGGTTGCTAGGTGATCTACCTTCATGTGAGTGATAGCTGTGCTGGGGAAGCAGGAAGGCAATTTTTGGGATGCTGCTCTGGGAAAGAGTGTTTTGTAACTGGCCATAGCTTTTAGAAATCAGATCATATGCTACTGTTTAAAGGTTTGGGGTTGGTAAGATTTTTAAAATAAGTCTCTCGTGCACAAAGGCTGCATTTATTTAAAAAAACAAACAGTAAAAGCAGTAATTTTGTGAAATATTATTATAAATTAAAATTTCTATTTTCTATTGTAATATATTTTAATATGAAATTTATTCCTGTGATTTCAAAGTTGAATTTTCAGAAGGAATTACTCACATGATCCTTCAGAAATCATGTTCAAGCTGTATTACATACACTGCCATTCAAAAGTTTGGGATCAGATTTTTAATGTTTTTAAATAAATGTATTATATGCTCATCAAGGCTGTATTTAAAAAATATTTTGTAAAATATTATTGCAATTTAAAATAAGTTTCTAATTTAATATACTTAAAAAAAAGATTTCTATTAAAATATTCTATAAAAGAAAGAAGCAGAACAACGGTTTCAACAAATTAGCATATTTGAATGATTTCTGAAGGATCATGTGACACTGAAGACTGGAGTAATGGCTGATGAAAATTCAGTGCTGCAATTAATTAATTAAAGAAATCATTTATGTTTTAAAGAAATAGGAAACCGATACTAGAAATTGCAATAATATTTCACAATATTACTGTTTTTCTGTATTTTTGAACAAATAAATGCAGCCTTGATAAGCAGACTTATAAGTCTTATAATAAGACTTATTTAAAAAACATTAAACATCTTACTGATCCCAAACTTTTGAACGACAGTGTATATTAAAAATATATTAAAATATAAAATACTATATATATATATATATATATATATATATATATATATATATATACCAATTAAATATCAAATATAAAAAACCCACTAACCAATACTGATACCTATTACAACCCAACCGCTTCTTTAATGCACACTTGACCCATCCGTATTAATACACCCCATTAAAAAATAATCCAATACAATTAAAACCCACTGCGCTGATCTTCTCACCTAGCAACCTATTTTGAAATGCATTCGCATGTGAGTTTGGTATTTCATAAACAACCCAGAGCATATTTAAAGCCTCTATCAAGGGAACACCGTTAAAAGCCAGTGCCAAAGCACATCAAAAATGTGTTCCAGTTCAACTGATGAACATGAGGAATGTTTTTAGTAGGCCAAATGCAAAAAAAGAAAAAAAGTAGATCACCAACTTGATTTGTGGGTCAGACTTTTAAAAAGTGAAAACCAGAATTGAAGGACAGAAGTAGAATCACATGGAAGTAGTCCATCACGCCACTAGTTTAGCCTGATGCAAACCTGTTTTGCTGGATTTCTAAGGGTAAGTAAGCGTCTGATGCTATTTGTCATCAATCAATCAAGTATCGGGTTTCTAAAAACACCATCTAAAAATCGGGTGCATTTTTCTGGACTTTCTAAACTCAGTGAGCATGCAATTACATAGAATAATGAATACAATGCAAATGCAGTAATTAAGAATTATACACTCCTGTTAATATTATTTAATAAAATGATTGCTGTCAAACGATTAATCGCGATTAATTGCATCCAAAATAAAAGTTTTTGTTAACATATTATATATATATATATATATGTGTGTGTGTGTGTGTGTACTGTGTATATTTATAATACACACACATGCACATATATATTTAGGAAGAATATGTTATGTTTATATATTAAATATATTTATGTATAATATAAATTATATAAACATAATTATATACATGTAAATATTTTCACAATATATACGTGCATGTGTGTGTATTTATACATACATAATAAATATACACAGTACACACACATATATTTTGTAAACAAAAACTTTTATTTTGGATGCGATTAATCGCAATTAATCGCTTGACAGGACTAAATAAAATACACTCTTCACTTGACCCCAAGAAACAGCTCCTTCTGTTTTTGACAGTCAGTGACCTCATAAGCTCCTCCCCCATTCACTGTCAGCCTATAGAAAAAGAAAGAACATATGCCTGCCTGTTTTTGACATACAGTAGTCATAATCTATGATTCTGTCTCTATCTATCTATCTATCTATCTATCTATCTATCTATCTATCTATCTATCTATCTATCTATCTATCTATCTATCTATCTATCTATCTATCTATCTATCTATCTATCTATCTATCTATCTATCTATCTATCTATCTGTCTGTCTAGCTAGCTAGCTAGCTGTCTATCTATGTTTGTTTGTTTGGAGCTTCAGAACTGCATTACCCATCATCTCTCACTCCTGATGCGCGTTCAGTTAGGGGGCGGAGCTTCGGGGCTCATGTGGAGGTGGTGAGAAAGCGGACAAGTGCGGACAAAATCCAACTGGCAACTAGACGCCGCGATTTTCAATTGGGGACTTTCGCATATCATGGAATTAAACGAGAAATCCCGGTCGGAGCAGTTGTGCCGTTGACCACACCGCGAGTGTTTTATTCCCGACACGGTCTCCTTCTGAAGAAGGTAAAGTTCGGCTGAACTCTTGCTGTTACTGTACTGCGAGAAGAGACATCAGCGTCAGGCAGTGGATGTATAACTGATGCATCCATCAGTGAGAGCAGAACGGAAGTTTGACAGCGTGTTACAGTGTATCAATGAAGGCGTTCGATGCGCGGATTGAGGTTGTCGCGGTAATATTGTAACGTTTTTAGAATGTTTTCATGTAGCAGTGTTCAAGTGCTCCTGGAGGAGGCAGGTGGACAGCACACATCCTCGAGATAGTGGATGCAGTCATTATTCTGCCGTCGGGTTTAGTGTATTAGTGTTCATAGTGTGTTTCTGGATTGGAGTTTATGGAATAATGCGGTTTGTTTGGTAAAAAAACAAACAACAACAACAAAAAAAAAATGCACTGCTCAGTTCGAGGCTGGTGAATTCTGATTGGCTGTTTATTATCACCTGTCGAATTAAGCTTTTAGGTTTGATCTCAGCGTCAAGGTTGAAGTCTCTGTTGTATATGTCTGTGTAGAAATATTTTTTTCCACACGTATAAACTATAGTTTGATAAGTTCGGCCTTCACATTTAAAACCCCACACAGTAAAAAATAAGCGATTCAGTGTTTCAGGGACAGCCCACATACATCTGTCAGTCCAGCTACACGTTCACTGTTTGCTTTAACAGGCCGCGTAGTTTAACTTTTTAATGTGGAGCTTGTATAAAGTTTTAAAAGATTTTCAAGATTCCCAAATCCCATGCTTCACATTTGACAGGAAAATTACATCTTCCTAAGGGCTATGTATGGCAGAAACAGCTGTAACAAATCAATTTGGCCAGTGCACTGCGTTTCGTCTTCCTTGTTTTTAGAGCAAGCATTCTTGTATTAACTTGAGAATGGGTTAATTTTGATTAGCTGTCCATCACACAATTATTCAACGTGTTTACTAGTCTACTATAAATATGTGGTATTTGACAATATAAACTGATTTATAGTGAGATTGTGATTTGTCAGTTTGGAATATATGGAGAATTGTTTCATGTTGTCCTGTGATTTGCAGTTCATTTAGGCAATTATTGTTATAGTGGGCCTGTAATGTATTATTATTGTTCCTGCACAGATGTCATTGCAGACTGTCAACTTTATTTCGGTCTCTAAGTAAGGGATAATGTGCAGTCAGGCAGTCGTTATCACAAAATACACTCCAACAGGGTTTTTATAGCTTATTTCATCTTATCAGATAAATAAACAAATAGATATTAAATATTGATCAGAGTATTATTTTATTCCTTGTAGAGATGCAGAACAACTGATCATGAACATAAAAAAAACAGGTTTCAGTGTTGCCTCGTGGAACAGTAATTTTCGACCGCTTAATGCCATGAATGACCAATCAGAATTTCAGGAAGCTGTGTAATAAAATAAAGTAAACATCTGCATTATTCACTTGGATAATATTTGAATTTCAAACAGAGCATGAGGGCATGATATGGTTTATCAATAGAGATTTCACAGGTAGGGCATGTTTACTGTTCAAATAATAATTAGTCTTTATAATCAGACAAAGAAAACAGTTCCATTCTTTTTCCAATAGCGCATAAACTGTCAGTTAAGATAAAAGCAGATATTATTTCAGCACTGTCAACACTCTGTTTGCACTACTCTGATATATATATATATATATATATATATATATATATATATATATATATATATATATATATAGCATCTGTGCAGCCTGTTCCTTATTGATGTTCTCTGGTGTTGTCTGTCATTGATTGAACTGTAGGCTTCATCTTCAGCTGATTGTAGAATTGACTCGATCACAGAAGAGAAGTGTTCAGTGGATTAGCTGTGAATGAATACATATGAAAGGATCTGAGTGCATATTGCTCTTTATTTGTTCATTTGTTTTGATGATTGTACTAAATTATCTATTAGCCTAAACATAAAGTGATACATAGGCCTATTGCTAATATTTTCAATGCCCCCACAAAATAAATATTTATTTATTATTTCAAATTTATGTTACAGTTTTATTATCTATGTTTTGATTAATTTTTTGTAAAAATGTAATGTTCTGAAATTAGAAATGTTAAATTATATGAATAAAAATGTTATATATATATATATATATATATATATATATATTGATGCTTTATTTCTAATAGCATATTTCAGAATTATAATCAGTGCATCATTAATATGTATAATATTTGATTTAGCAACAAAATTGCTATACAATGAAAGCAACAAAACCAAATATTTAAGTTGCATTGCATAAAACATATGTTCAAGAAATATAAAAGGTTGTGGTAATATAGGACAAATGACATTTGTCATTTAACTTGAAATCTCATGCTGGCCCTGAACCCTCTTTGTTGAGACCCTCAACAGGTCAGATGTCGCATCTACTTGTCCTTAAACAATACAGTGATTTAACAGCTATTTTAGGTGAACCAAGTGAAAAAGGTACAAGCAGTACGTTTCAAAGAATCAACAAAATAAGTAAGTGTCTTTTCAGCATGTAGCACAGCTGTATTTTCTAGAGCGTTTCTCGTTATCCACCCATACAGCAGAAGGACCTTGAATTCCTGTCAAAAACTAGGCCATCTCAAAATGGCAAATTCTCATTTTCTCGAATCCATCCCCATGGTCCTCCCGCTATTATTGTCTCGCTATCTCCACATCTGATGGTAACCTACATAAAATATCTAAATAAGATGAATAAAGGACATATAGGTATTATGCTGATTTTATTGCACCTTAATCTGTTTGTTATCTTGTTTGCAGGCACACCGCAAAGTGGAGCAAAATGTCAGACAAAATGTCCAGTTTCCTCCACATCGGGGACATCTGCTCCCTGTATGCGGAGGGATCCACCAATGGATTTATCAGCACTTTAGGGTAAGAGAACCATCCTCATGTCATCACCCAGTGTGTGGACATCAGCGTTGTACATAAGAGGAACTCGATGAAAATACAGGAGCACAACAGGAAGAAGAAAGTAAATGTACAACACTTAGAAATGAGAAGTAACTGAGAAATGTTTTGTGCAGTATGTATTACAGTGTGGATTACTGATGCTTTTTCAGTGGAATATGATAAATGCCATTACTAGAGCATTTCTAGGTGGTTACTCTCTAGTCCAAGTCAGAAGTCTCTGTTCTGGTTCTTAAAATTCAGATTGGGATATGGGAAGCGTTTTCTCCTTCCTAAAAGTTGAGATGAAACAGAAGTAGCGACAGATCCTTTCTGCCATATTGTGATGAACATCCAAGTGTAACAGATTATGGAAAAAGAAAAAAAATGTATGGTGGAGACTTGGTTTAATTCATCAGTTGTTGATTGGTTTTTGGGATGTGGGCATTGCAGATGAGTCTGCAGGGATGGGTTTAAGTGCACTAATTGATTGGAGAAGTTCTGCATGTGTCACCAGAGAGAAATCTGTTGTTTCACTGGACGGTCCAGTTATGATATATTAATTAAAGATTAGATAGATGGCTAGATAGATAGGCACTTTACAGTAAGGTCCCATTAGTCCAATAGATAGACAATGACCAATAGATTTTTTAGCATCAATCAAAAAACTTCAACTGTTTAGTGTAAGTTCATGTTTGCTCAGGTCTATTAAATAGTAACAGACACAGGTTTTGAAAATTTTGAAATTTAGCTGTTAACTAATGTAGTTAGTATCTAAAAACCGATGTTTGCAAATGGAAACGTATTGTAAAATGTTACCAATTACACACATGTATAACTAATTTGTTCACAATAAGATTAATGCACTTAGAAAATAGATTATACAAATACGATCAGCTTGAACATGAGCAAAGGTTTGGGCTTTACACAGAACTCCCAATAACAGAGGTTTTTTAATGAAAGGTTTCGCTCTCGATATTTTGGTAAATGTGACCGCACCTTTATGTAGTCAAATTTTACTTTGAAAGTTAAAGGATTAGTTCACTTCCTGATATTTTACTCACCCCCATGTCATCCAAGATGTTCATGTCTTTCTTCAGTCGAAAAGAAATGTAAAGTTTTTGAGGATTTTTCTCTATATAGTGGACTTCAATGAGGATCAAGTGAAGTGAAAGTGAAGTGACGTGTGGCCAAGTATGGTGACACATACTCATTGTGCTCTACATTTAACCCATCCAAGTGCACACACACACAGTAGAAAACACACACACACACACACACATACACACACACACCGTGAACACACATCTGGAGCAGTGGGCAGCCATATTGCAACCCGCAACCTTTGGGTTACAAGTCCAACTCTCTGTTGGAGAAGTTGATTACATGCATTCACTTTGTTGACCAATAGAAAGTTAAAAGTGAATTAAAAGTGACTACTGTGTGAGCTGTACTTCATATAGTTCATCACCAAACTACTGACATAGGACTTTTTTGGGTCTACTACTGAGATAGGACCAATGGGTTGAAGGTCCAAATGGCAGTTTCAATGCAGCTTCAAAGGGCTTTACACGATCCCAGCCAAGGAATAAGTGTCTTATCTAGCAAAACAATCGGTCATTTAAAAAAGTATATACTTTTTAACCACAAATGCTCATCTTGCACCAGCTCGACTTCACACATTACGTAATCACATTTGAATTAGGTCATGCGTGACAAATGCGGAAGTACCGACCCGGTGCAAAACGAACGTGCAAAGAAAGTGAAAGAAAATTGACAAAAAAGGGTAAACCAACGATGTTGGGAGGAGAAAATCAAATGGAGCTCGGTACTACTTCTGCCTACGACCTTTCCAACATGAATACGTAATGCACATAGCAGAGCTAGTGCAAAACGAGCATTTGTGGTTAGATAAGATCCTTATTCCTCAGCTGGGATCATGCAATTCTTTTATTCTGGAAGTGAACTAATCCTTTAAATCTATGTTTTTGTTTTGCTATGCTAATTGCGCACAATTTAGGAGCAGTCACGTTACTGAAATGTCAGCAAAAATTTCCAGGCCGAAAAAGTCCTATGTCAGTAGTTTGGTGATGTACTATATGGAACACAGCTCACACAGAAGTCCCTTTCAAACCAAGCAGTTTTCTATTGGTCAACACAGTGCATGCATGTAACCAGCTTCTCCATTTGCATGGAGAACTTTTTGTCCTTGCTCAAAACATTGTTTATGCAGGCTCTTATTAAAATGACTTGATTTCACCTGCAAAATTTTGGTAAATGTAGCATCATTTTAATATTTCTATATAGCATTATGTTTCCCCCACTGATAAAATTACCTGTATGCAACCCAACAGTTACATAAATTATAGATAGTAATATTAATACAGGACAAAATGTTGTTTAGAATGACAGACAGTTGACGGTAGGTGTGGTCTCATTTACGTTTCTGTATTCTGATGCTGCACTTGAAGGAAAGGGAGCCAAGTCTCAACGCTGCCCTCCTCACGTCCTTCCCCTGGAAATGAGATTGTGCTGTCTTCTGCGCTTAATCATACCCTGCCACCTCCTGGCAATCAGCCCCTTTTGCCAGCCCGTGTTATGTGACCACACACACACACACACACACACACACACACACACACACAAGGCTACCCCACGTCACCCATCCATGGCAACAAAAGCAAGCAATTGACTTTGAAGAACGGAACGTTGACTGATCTCATTTGTCAAGACGCCGTTGTTCAGTTCTTGTGCATTGTAATCACTTTCTCTGCCCTGCTACTGTGTGAACATCCTCATGAGCCACAGCTATATTTAGCTGCACTGGTGTACGTAGTGTGTAGGGCTTGTCTTTGTGCCACCGTGCGACCTTAGCACGGATGGGATAATGAGCCACCTGGCCTACAGCTGGGCACAGGGAACCAGAAAGGACACAACGCCAGTGTGATGAGAACTGGCAGTCCTGGTGCAAATGGACTAAAATCAAAAGCCACCTGTACGTTATCCACTGGAGAGTGTGAAATTCACTTGCTAGGTTGCATTTAT
This sequence comes from Acrossocheilus fasciatus, assembly GCA_036784905.1. Lineage (NCBI taxonomy): Eukaryota > Metazoa > Chordata > Actinopteri > Cypriniformes > Cyprinidae > Acrossocheilus > Acrossocheilus fasciatus. The sequence continues at coordinate 25,281,501 of CM071948.1, read as the reverse complement.
GGTGAATAGATGAAAACTGGATGCAAATTATATACCGACTTGTTGCTGGTTCATTTGTATAACTGCTTTAAAACCCTAGTGAGTTGCCTACATAGACAGCATTTGTAGACCAATTGTATGTATCGCGATAGACATGTGATCGATATCAATAAAAAATGTGTTCGATAAAACGTTCGATATTTTTTATTCTTCGTCGGAAGAAAACAGAGGTTGCATTAACAAAGGCACTGCTCTCTGGTAACCTAGCAACGTAGGGAGTGACACGCTAACAGCCAATCATGTAACAGTATCAGTTTGGTTGCGCCTTATCGTTGTCTCGTGCTGTTCTGCTGGATTCCTTTTCATAAGCAGAAAATGAGTGCCGCAGCGAGCGAGGAAATTGTAAATAAAAGAGGAAAAGTCAGCTCGCCAGTATGGCAGTTTTTTGGATATTATAAGTCTGACCGTAGTCAGACCAATGTCGTCTGCAAATTATGCAAGACCGTCGTCCCCGCCAAGACTGGTAATACCACGAACTACCTCAGTTTTATTTATGTTTACAAAACACTGCACATATTTTAAAAACACTTTATTCACCAGAAGGTGAACAGCTAGTGAACTTCCTAGCGCTAAACTTGGGACAAAATTCTCAGGTTTCTCTGTTTATGTTTAACACTTTGCACTATTTTATTACACTTTATTAAACATTTCTTACATTTTCTTTCATTTTGCACCTTAAATGTTAAGAGATCATTGTTAAGTGTTCATTGTGACTTTAGACTTATGTTTACATTTTAATTATTTGAGTTTTCCATGGTTGTTTACATGCCTTAATAACTGAGGGGATTATGCTCAGAGGAAGGTTAAGTTTAAAATAAAAATGTTTAAAATGTAATATATCTTTCTCCTGGTCCTTATTTTAAATGGGTCATAAAAATATCAATAATTATCGATATCGACCGATATGAAACCCTGATATCGTAATACAGTTTTCAGCCATATCGCCCAGCCCTAGTTCAAACACACCTGTGATAATCAGCAGTGCTGTGTAGCTTCCATTCATTACCATTCCAAATGTTTATAATATTTTTGAAAGTCTCTTATGACCACCAAGGCTGCATTTATTTGATTAAAAATACAGTGAAAACAATAATATTCTGAAATATTATTAAAAATGGAAATAACTGTTTTCTATTTTAATATATTTTAAATTGTAATTTATTCCTGTGATGCAAAGCTGAATTTTCAGCATCATTACTCCAGTGTCACATGATTTTTTAAATTCTAATATGCTGATTTGCTGCCTAAAAAACATTTCTCATTTTTATCAATGTTGAGAAAATTTGTGCTGCTTAATATTTTTCATTATTCTTTAAAAGTTAAAAGGAACATTTTCCAATATTATAAATGTCTTTCACTTAATGTCAATTAAATGATGATACTATGTTCAATAGAAATCAATCTTAATGACCCCAAATGGTAATGTATGTGACTGTGACGACTAGAAATGCAGTGCACAGTAAGTTGTATTCTTACTTTTAATGCTTTCCCTTTAAAAACTACTACATTTTAATGTAGCCTGATGCCTATATGATGCCTGAAAATGCTGTTTAGATCAAATTGGATCTATTTGAATGCACATTTGATGCCCAGCAAAACTGTGCAAGTTTTTTTTTGTACATTCTAATGCATGTATGATTCCCAAAAATTGCAGTTCAAGCTTGCAGCTTAGTAGGTTTTGAAATGCAGCCAATAATATAGAGTATAAGGGCATGACCAGACGCTTGCTTAAGAGTTGCTGTCAGAGATTTATTGGATTTTAACTTTAAAACGTTGAGATGGATGTTACCACAGACAGTCCCTATTACTCCATATGACTACTGATAAATTATAGACAGTCTTGTTTGGCATTTTTGGACATTCCTAATCTTTCATCCTTTCACATATGTGGCCCAAAAATCTCCTTTTCCTTCTTTTCATGTTCCCTCCTCCATTCAAACCCGAACAAGAGTTGTTTTGCTTTCTGACAGCACTATATCCCTATCCTAAGTCGTTTTTTGGTTTTTTTTTTTTTTTTACTTAAGAGAACATTATTGAATGATAGGACGAAAATACCTTGAACTTATACTGTATGTCAGCTGTGGATTTGTTCATACAGCTATAACTGACTCATTTTGGTTATAGAATGTGTTTGTCACAGTTTATCATAACCAAACAGAAGTGTGTTTGACTGCTTTGTGAAATAAGAGTTAGACTGCCCTTGACTCATTCTGGATTTTAGAGGTATATAGAGCAAGTATAATGAGAGGCAAATTAAGGTGTCATTACATTATCACTGAATGATTTGATCAGTATAAATTGACATTTGCTCATAATGAGTGAACAAGATAAAACAGTGGCTCATACATTTGAGTAGATAAACCTTTCAGGAAACACAAAGGCCTCTTGATTTGCTAATCGTTTCTCTTTCTGTACGCCAATACTGTAATACTTCACATGTAAGAAAAACTTAATTCAAGGATTACAAAAAATAAGTAAATAAATAACAATATTCCTGACTGGTTTACCTTGAGAATGTGAAGTTATTTATTATTATTATTGTTTTTTTTGAGCCATTGTCAGCTAGACAAATTAATTCTAGAGTGGGATTGAAAAGTGTAAAATGTGCAGGGTAATTTCTTAATATGATTTTGTATTCATTATTTTATACATTTTTATTTAAATGTATATATTTCACCAGATAATATTTAAAATATTTAATTATTATTTATCATTTAAAGGTCCTGAAGCTTTTGTCTTTTTTCCAGTTAAGAAAGCTTGTAAATTATAAATGTGTGTATGATTTTAAAATTTAACGTTTGTAAGTATGCAATAGATGACCTCTACAAAAATATAAATTTGGTTGCATATTTCTTTAAATATTGTATCTCTTTTTACCATGCTGTCAGCTACGAATAGTACTTTGAACTCTGAAATTTCTTTTCCCCACAATCACTGCAGAAAAAGTGAAAAATAGCTGTATAAAAATAGAAATACTCAGTATGCTTCCTCCAGAGAAGTTCTCTGACTCATGTCTCTCATCTCTGCAGTCTTGTGGACGACCGCTGCGTGGTGCAACCAGAATCTGGGGACCTAAACAACCCTCCTAAGAAATTTCGAGGTAAGGCCACATTTATGTCTCTCTGGAGGTGTTATACGGAAATGTTTTAGACATTTCTATTGAAGATGTGCTGAACTTACCCTTATTTAAAGGGATTTTTGTGTGATATCTGCTTGATCAGTGTTGTTATGGTATTTTCCTGTTGTGTGACTGTTGAGCATTGATCTCAGACTCAATTCCTGGAGGGCCACAGCTTTGCAGAGTTTAGCTCCAACCAGCCCCAACTCACACCTGCTTGGAAGTTTCTAGTAATCCTGAAGACCTTGATTAGCTGGATCAGGTGTGTTTGATTAGGGTTGGAGCTTAACTGTGCAGAGCTGTGGCCCTCCAGGAATTGAGTTTGAGACCAATGCTGTAGAGGAATATCTTTTGTCTCATGTTTGATTTTCTTTACACTATCGGTTGAGTTAGGTTTTAGTGTAGGTGCTACGTTATTTTCAAATGCATTAGCCTTTTAGCATAACCTTTATCGTTTTGCCTGGGTTTTGTTTTTTTTCTTTGAAACTACGCAAGGAGACCGCATGGGAATCCCAGCTGTTATAAGCATACATTGTCTGTGTAACACTTTTAAATGGTGTTATATTAAGGTGCTGTTGTATATTTGTGTTTTCACTCGGATGAAAGATGTCTCACCCAATTTTGGCAAAATACAACGGTCAAAGATTATGTTACAGTGTTATATTATGTGTAGTGCAACAAAGGATGATGCAATAAAGTGTAGTGCATTTGCCTGTTGAGAGAAACTTACTTCTAGGTATAACACACCTGTCTGGCCTTTTTTTCGGTGAACTTGAAGACCTTGATTATCTGGTTCAGGTGTGGTTGATGGAGCTGGAAATAAAATGAATAGTAATGGAGCTCTTCAGGAGCAAGACTGACCTGTGACTTTACCTTTTGTGTACTGGGAAGAGACTGATTCTTGATGCCTGTCAGATGTTAATTAACCTCGTCCTCTGGGCTGCTGTGTGGAAACTGAGCCTTAGGCATGCTGGGAGAAACCTGAGCTGGGCCCCTTCTGCTCGTATATTGCTCTTGTGACAGGCTGTCACGTTGTAGCATGGCATGTTGTCTCACTCTTTTACCAGTTGGTGTGTATATTTAGTGCATTATCTATCTTCCCAGCTGTGTCCAAGGTCTCAGTCAAGATGCGAAAGCTAGAGATGCTCAGATCAGAATTTGAGAGATGATTACTGATTTCTGAAGTCCAGATTATAGGCCTGCACCATTTGTCTTTAAAATGTGATTATGTTGTGAGTGTAGCTGATAGATCCTGTCATAAAAATGTATTTATGTTAAAAAAAAAATATGCACACGCATACAAAGTTACTTACTCATCAGTTGGTATTTGGCTGTTTTATATGCATTATGTATGTGCTTTAAATATGATGTCAATTTCATATAATCACCACAAATCTCATAATATATGATTCAGAGGTCCTCGGCTACAGCTGATACATGTTGTATTTAAAAGGGAGAAAACTATAGAATTGTAGCTTGTTTCCTTTTGTCAAAACGATTGCATAGAACAGACCTGTCCGAGTGCTAAAAATGCCCTTTTCCTGAAGTCTGCAGTTTCTGAAATATGGTTGATTTAACACAGAAAGACCACATATACACAGCCAGCGATTGTTTCTGAAACCGTATTTCTAAGCAAAAACACAAGCATGCAAATAGAATTCGAAACGTGTGTCAACTGGTAACTGTCATTACCAGCTGTTCGAGGCTTTCAGAGGTTATTTGCCTGTGAGGCTGTGACACTGTTGCTTCTGGCTGTTTAATATCTGGAGTCTTTGCCCAGTCTGAGGGATTTCTTTCTGTGACGTTGTTGATGTTTTAACATGCTCTGCGCTGTTGTATTACCATTTAAGTCCAACTGAGGTGCGTGAAGGCACATACTGTGTGTAGAACACTTTTTCTTTGCAATCCTTGCATTTTTGAGGGCCGTTTATATTCCTCATAATTGCAATAAAACTGGCTGGCTTCAAATGAGTGATTCTTTCTGTCCAAGTCTGTCCATGAACGTCCTCCTCCTCAGTAAACCGAAGCTTTCTGCATATTTGTCTTGAGGAATTGGAGAGAGTGATAAAATATACTGCACTTCTGTGTCAATTTTTTTTCCCCCTGAAGTCCATTTTGAACATTAGTCATGGCTTCTTGTATCAAAAACAGTTGTAATTTAGTTTGACATTTTTCCTCCTTTCTCTGACCCTGTTTTTACTACCATGCCTTTAATCATTTACTCCCCTTCATGTTCTAGCTGTTCTTTTTCTATGAAAGTGAATAGGGTTATTAAGCTTGCAGAATGACAAAAAAAGAAGCAAAAAACATAATTCATGAATGTGGTACGTATGATGGTCATTTTATGTAGCCTATTTTTATTTTAAAAGATGTTTTTAGTAAGGCAGCTTTTTTTAAACTCAAAAATACAGTAAAAATGATGAAATATTATTACAATGTAATATAACATTCCTGTGATGCAAAGCTGAATTTTCAGCATCGTAATCGCCAATCTTCAGTGTCACATGATCTTTCAGAAATCATTCTGATTTTGCGATCAAGAAACATTTTTTTCTTATTATCAGCGTTATAAACAGTTGTGCTGCTCCTTGTGCTGTCTCTGTCTGTGTCTGTCACGCACACTAATCAAACAGCAGGGGCTCCAGACCTCCAGAATGAATCTTTTATGAATCCATTAAACTTGTGAAATGATCTGATTACCTGGAATAGATTTATTTACCTAACTGAAGGTCACTGAATTGAAAATCGACCTTCTTCTCTCTTGTTCATAGCTGGTTGCACACCTTGTGTCAGTGTATGATACTGAGTGTGTCAGTCAACTGGTGGTTATTTATATAGCTGGTGCTTTTGGTTTAGTCTTGTCATTTGTTTTTGTCTATTCATTAACTATGGCACATAACCAAATGGTTTTGCTGAAGGCTTAGTGTTATTTTGATTTATAGAAGCAGCTATGTGATACTCCAAACAGCGGATCAGCCGCTCTGACACTCTGGTTGTTCATATAAGTGAATGTGGCAGATGGATGGGTCTTTGTCAGCTTGTTTTGTATGGCTGTGTGTGTTGGCGTTTGTTCTGGAGTTCATTGTGCGTATCTTAGCATATCCATGTGTGCCTGTATGTATATTTTTGTCAGCTTCATTAAACCCAGATGGATGGGAAGCGGAATTGTCCGTTACTGTGGCTTCAGCGTGACTGACTTTGATGGACAGGTGTTGTGTTTTTATAGTGACTGATGGATAAAGCTGAGAGTCAGACACCTCTAGTTAGCTGGATGGATAGTTGATTTCATGTGTATTATATCCTCAAAAACGTCACGGAAGAGTCGAATGCATAGCTTTTAATGTTGGTTAATTTTCTACTCTTAAAACAAAAAGGTGCTTCGCGATGCCATAGAAGAACCTTTTTGTCTAATGGTTCCATGAAGAACCTTTAACATCTGAACTTCAGATTATAAAAAGGTAAAAAGGAGATGGTTCTTTAAAGAAACTTTGACTGAATGGTTTGCTGTGAAGAACCTTTTAAGCACCATTTTTAAGAATGTAGAAAATCAAAGTTTTCTTCTTATATTGAATACTCCAGCGATATGACTCTTTAATAAACACAAATTTATTTTATTTTTTGAGATTTTCTTTTATTGTATGTGATGTTATTTTGAGAATTTAGGAGGTTTTATTTTATTTTATGAGATTTTATTTTATGAGATTTTGTTCATTAAAATATCCACATTGTTTGTGTCATGTGGAACTTTAAATTTTAATCTCATTTTTATTGTAAATTTTGCCAAATAGTCTTTAGTCGAGCACAAAGCTACATTATGATATACCCTAAAACTGAGTATTTACTAGTCGGTGGGTTTTATGATTAAATGACTAATTGACTAGCAAATTGCAAACAAATTTGATAAACTAGTAGAAATAATAATAATTAAAAAAAAATCTAGATAAAGTTAGTTAGCATCAATTGACCAGTGTACGTGTATAATGTAAGAATGTAATACTATAAGGTTTGTTTAACATTTTAGAGTATTTGGAATTATTATTTTTAGCAGGATAATTGACTACAAATAAAACATAGCAAAGAAATATAGCCTATGTTCTCTTTAAGAAATTTTGTAATAAAAGCATCATATAAACAACACAATTTTGTTTTGGTGCCTATAAACAGCTTACGAGTTAGTACAGGTCAGTACAGACACAGAATCCAGACAATTTCGGTTGTTTATGGCTAAACTTTCATGTAAATTTATGACATTTGGATGTAAATTTTATGATGACCATTATGAAATAGTTTTCACTCCCCCGTTTCTCATATGTGACCCAGGACCACAAAACCAGTCTTAAGTGTCAATTTTATTAAATTGAGTTTTATACATCATCTGAAAGCTGAATAAATAAGCTTTCCATTGATTTATGGTTTGTTAGGATCGGACAATATTTGGCCGAGATACAACTATTTGAAAATCTGGAATCTGAGGGTGCAAAAAAAATCAAAATATTGAGGAAAATCGCCTTTAAAGGAACACTCCACTTTTTTTGGAAATAGGCTCATTCTCCAACTCCCCCAGAGTTAATAAGTTGAGTTTTACCGTTTTTGAATCCATTCAGGCAATCTCCGGGTCTGGCGATAGCACTTTTAGCATAGCTTAGCATAGATCATTGAACCCGATTAGACCAGTAGCATCGCGTTCAAAAATTACCAAAGAGTTTCGATATTTGTCCTATTTAAAACTTGACTCTTCTGTAGTTATATCGTGTACTAAGACCGGCGGAAAATGAAAAGTTGCGATTTTCTAGGCTGATATGATTAAGAACTATACTCTGATTCCGGCGTAATAATCAAGGAACTTTGCTGCCGTACCATGGCCGCAGCAGGTGCAGTGATATTACGCAGCGCCTGAAAGTAGTCCCCAGCTAGGTACGTAGTTATAATATAGCTGGGGACTACTTTCAGGCGCTACGTAATATCACTGCGCCATGGTACGGCAGCAAAGTTCCTTGATTATTACGCCGAATGAGAGTATAGTTTCCAGCCAAATCGGCCTAGAAAATCGCAGCTTTTCATTTTCCGCCGGTCTTAATACACGATATAACTACAGAAGAGTCAAGTTTTAAATATCAACAAACTCGAACAAATATCGAAACTCTTTGGTCATTTTTGAACGCGAGGCTACTGGTCTAATCGGATTCAATGATCTATGCTAAGCTATGCTAAAAGTGCTATCGCCAGATCCAGGGATTGGTTGAATGGATTCAAAAACGGTAAAACTCAACTTATTAACTCTGGGGGAGTTGGAGAATGAGCCTATTTCCGAAAAAAGTGGAGTGTTCCTTTAAAGTTGTCCAAATGAATTCTTATGACATTTTGATATATTAACAGTAGTAAATTTACAAAATATCTTCATGGAATATAATCAGTATATTAAGTAAAGATCATATTCCATGAAGATATTTTGTAAATTTACTACTGTTTTATTTGTATATTTGTATGGGGTATATTTGTATTGCTACAAATATACCCCAGCGACTTAAGACTGGTTTTGTGGTCCAGGGTCACATATTTTTATAATTTATAGATGTTATTAGGAAATGCTCAATGCGGCAAACTAGAAGTCACTTTTGAATAACATGATTTCTGGGTTACCACACTGAGTATTTCCTTACCCAGTTTCCTTACACTGTTCTTCATTGATGACACTGTGGTGGCTAACCATTAATGCTTCTTCATACACTAACAAAAAGAGGGCCTTCTCCTTTAGCTGTACTCCACCCAGCTACTGTTTCAGGCTTTTGTCATCTATCAGCTAGACATCTCTCGTCTGCCCTCTTCTTCTGCTTGACACCCTGAGCTTATCCGAAATGACTTCAGTCTGATGAAATTAAATAGCAAAATCCTCACACATGCTTATGTTTTTATGAAGATCATTTCATAAGCTGCCAGATGTAAGATTGAAGAACATTTGTAGCCTACAATTCAGCAAATGACTCGCAGAATTTATTAAAGGGCTATTTCACCTAAAAATAAAAACCCTGTCATTATTTCTGTGATGGAGCCTAGAGAACATAGTTAGAATGTCCCTAAAATTCAAGATATGATTTTGAGATGTTGAGTTTTTGTCTCATATTTACATCATGTAGTTAAGCAATAACATACGACTGCAAATATGATACTGATCTTTTGCAACAGTTCAATAAATAAGAAGTTAATATTGTGTTATTACCACAATGTCACAATGTTGTCTGTTTTGCTCAATTTTGCCAACGAAAATATAAAGACAAAGCAGAACTGTTCATCTCTGAGTAACACACAGCTGCATTTCATTTCTTAATCCACATTTTGAATGAATTGGGTGAACCTAAGCTCGTTGGATTTGAAGTGGCGCTGCACGGACTGATCGGTGTATGAAATCAAAAGCATCCAGAGTCGTCTGCTCTCTAATCGAGCCTTATGATTCAATGGAGCATTCATAAAGAACCATTTACTTCACTCCTGAATGAATCAGCCATTTGAACGAATCAAATGAATAGTAAATGACTCGATGGCTTAATCATTACCACCACCTACTGGAAGTTTTAGTTTATTATTTAGACTATCATTTCATTAAGGAAATAATTTCATATTTCCATAGTAATAATAAGAAAAAATATTAAAGGTATAGGTCACCCACCCAAAAATGAAAATTGTCATTATTTACTCACCTTCATGGTTCAAAGAGTATATGTAATACATTTTATGTTGAATCAAACAAAATATTTCTTGCTGAAGCTACTTTTTGTAATGTCTGTTTGACGCTTTACACAACAATGACTTTAAATGATCTTTTCATTTGCGATCAATTCGATTAATTAATCACCACATCATGTAATTAGATTAAAAATTTAAATCTGCATTTTCATCACGATTCAAACAAAAATGCTACATATAGTATGAGCAGATTTTGATGTAAATTAGATTGTATAAAATTTAAAGCAAACACAGAATGGTCTGACCGCTTTGTGAAATTATGCTACATAAAACACATCTTCACGAAACAGAATCAGCAGACAGGCTGCATGAGAGTGCAGATTCACTCACTGACAGCAGGTGGCGCTGATGGAACAACAGCAACGTTTCTCTGGTTACTGCTCCAAACAAAGCAGCACTGCGCTTTTAAATACTACATTAATATGCATTATATGGAGGTAAGGTGAAAAGAAATGATCATCTAAACTTTTCTGAAGACAGAGTCACTTCCCCCCAGAGATATATTCATATAAACCCCTCACTCCCAGCTCAGTATTTATGATGTTCTTCGTATATTTCGAATAATGTGTTCTTGGGTGTGTGTGTGTGTGTGTGTATACTGTATGTGTATGTGCTAAAGTCATTCAAAGCAAGGGCCTGCACACTTCCTACTAATTTTTGACTACTCTAACCTTCTTTTTTTTGTGCTACAGTCATTGCTGTTCTCAAAATTTGATCACTGTTTTCCACAAAATAAAGGGTTTTTGTTGAAGTGCCAGTTATTTTGTAAAACATTGTTCTACTACATTTACATTTACATTTACATTTATGCATTTAGCAGACGCTTTTATCCAAAGCGACTTACATTGCATTCAAGTTACAGTTTTTATATTTTATCAGCTCTTGCTTTCCCTGGGAATCGAACCCATGATCTTGGCGTTGCTAGCGCCATGCTCTACTATTTGAGCTACAGGAAAGCTGTAGCATGCTACTAGCATGGTGTAGCATGTCTACTAGCATGCTAAAGCCAAAATTAAAAACTTTGAACGATGAAAATGACATTATTTCTTGATATTATATCGTGTTCATAAATTGATCTCTAACTTCTTATATATATATATATATATATATATATATATATATATATATATATATATATATATACACTGTATTTAATAAAATAAATAAATATAATCCTAAAAGTCACAATCCAGCACATTAACACTGAACCTTTCAGGACATGAGCCAAGCACGTTTAGGGCTGCAGAGGTAAAACATTCTGCAGTGCCACTGATGGAAATTAGACTTAATTGGATGTATCTAAGCAAATACAAAGTGCTTTGATGAGCTCGTGATATAGCAAGGTCATGTTTGCCCTGATCATGACCAGTGCTCTTCTGTTCTGTCAGCTGTGGACGCAGCAGATGGCTGTCACATTATTACAGATACCATATGCAAATGTTAGGAAAAGTACTCATTTAATGACTGGCTTTGAATAACACTAGCTGCACTGAACTCAGTCAGATATGCACATAAAGTCTTACCATAACTATCTGCGGGTGTTACAGTTATGAGCTTGTGGTGAAGCGTTGGGTAGAACGTTTTTTGTCGAACTAAAAGTGAACTGAAAGTGTAGCTGGTGGCTGGGTTCACAAGCACTGTTCACAGGGAAGCACTGTTTCCTTCTTTTCAGTAGTGTAGTTGCTGTATCTTGTGTAGTGTAGTTTTTCAAAAACTGATTTTTCAAAAGCTTTTCCATAAGTTTCAAGGCACTGTGTGTCATGTTTATATCCCTGGCTGGATCTTTTTTTTGTTATTGAATGTCTGAATTTCAGGATTTTAGGATGGCTCTTGAAATGGATTCAAGGCTGGAACTATAGATGTCTTGTGTTGTTATTTGATGATAGAGATACAGTCAAGGTCAGTGAAAAGCTCACCTGCTCTTCGCTCCAAAAACTCTCCAGTCAAAGATGGACAATGTGTAAATGTACTTGAGGTAAATGCCTATTTAGGGTTAAATAATGAAATAACTTTTTAAAATGAGGTGTCATTTGTTTTTTTTATTTGAAGGACTGGTGTCTCAACACTGCTGCCACACACCACTGAACAGACATATGCTGATGTACTTCCTGTTTGATTGATTAGGCACAGCTGTGTAGGTGGACAGATGCATCAGGCTTGGGGTCTACCGCAGGTTTTCTCATACAGGGTGAGCTGTGCTTACCAAAAAACAAAGCTAAGACTATAAACAGTGTCCTCAGCCTAGATGTCCAATACAAGGTTGGTTTACAATGATTATTATTAATATAAATATTTAAGCCTTTTTATAGTGTAAATTGTACAAAAATAAAAAGTATTGTACAAAATATTTGTTTATATACAATTAATTTAAAAGTATGTTATTTAAAAAAATAATTTTTGTAAATGTATAAAATACATTTATTCAAAATTGCAAAATAACAGTCAAATTAAGTCAACAATTAAGTCAAAATGACAAAATAACAATAATTTAATTATTGAGCAAAATATTGGCATATTCAATTTTTGTACTTAAATTGAGATTTTATTGATTTAAAAATCTATAATATAATAATTATCTTATTATTATTAATGCTATATTTGTACACATGCGCGCACGCACACACACACACACACACACACACACACACACACACACACACACACACACACACACACACAAGTACATCGTAAACACTGTTTTTCATTAGATTATGACAGTGCTTTTTGGAGCAAGGCTATAATGGGGAAAACACTTGAGCTTTTTCTGAAATTATACAAGGATCTTTTTTCCTCCTTTCTCTCCTGCTTTCTTCAGGTAGCTGTAGCAGAAGTGGCAGGGCTTTGCTCATTGTACTTCTGCTTGCCACCACTAAATCTTTAGATCCCTCATGGTATTAATAGCCTGCTTAAGCTGTTTAAAAGGCCTGGTTTCCAGAGAGCCTTACAGTGTCATTCAAAGGTTTGCCCTTCCTTTCTGATCCTGGGTCACAGCCACAAACATAGTCCCAGGGTCCTGTGGCCTATTATAGCATACTGCCAAGAAACAGCCATTTACAGGTGCATCTCAATAAATTAGAATGTCATGGAAAAGTTCCTTTATTTCAGTAATTCAACTCAAATTGTGAAACTCGTGTATTAAATAAATTCAGTGCACACAGACTGAAGGAGTTTAAGTCTTTGGTTCTTTTAATTGTGATCATTTTGGCTCACATTTAACAAAAACCCTCAACAAATTAGAATACTTCATAAGACCAATAAAAAAATATTTTTAGTGAATTGTTGGCGTTCTGGAACGTATGTTCATTTACTGTATATGTACTCAGTACTTGGTAGGGGCTCCTTTTGCTTTAATTACTGCCTCAGTTCAGCGTGGCATGGAGGTGATCAGTTTGTGGCACTGCTGAGGGGGTATGAAGCCAGGTTTCTTTGACAGTGGCCTTCAGCTCATCTGCATTTTTTGGTCTCTTGTTTCTCATTTTCCTCTTGAGAATACCCCATAGATTCTCTGTGGGGTTCAGGTCTGGTGAGTTTGCTGGCCAGTCAAGCACACCAACACCATGGTCATTTAACCAACTTTTGGTGCTTTGGGCAATGTGGGCAGGTGCCAAATCCTGTTGGAAAATGAAATCAGCATCTTTAAAAAGCTGGTCAGCAGAAGGAAGCATGAAGTGCTCCAACATTTTTTGGTAAACGGGTGCAGTGACTTTGGTTTTCAAAAAACACAATGGACCAACACCATCAGATGACATTGCACCCCAAATCATCACAGACAGTGGAAACTTAACACCGGACTTCAAGCAACTTGGGCTATGAGCTTCTCCACCCTTCCTCCAGACTCTAGGACAGGGGTGGGCAAACTTTTTGACTTGAGGGCCACATCAACTTTTCCACACCAAGTGAGGGGCCGCATAATGTGTGTATGACAAATGAAGCTTTTTTTTTTTTCATTAAAATGACACTCACTGCTGTTCTGTATGTATACTTGTACACACATGGCAGTTCTTTTCTTGTACCATCTCTGCCTTATTTTTTTATGAGCACTTGGTGTTACAAGCATTGGTGTTACAAGTCGATTGATGTATAAGAAACATTTTATCATTTCATTCAGAAATAATGTAAAATAAACGAAACGTTCACAAACATTAGAAACGTATTTATATTCCCATCACTCCACAAAAAAATCCTGTCAATTTAGCAGTGTTCAGAGCAGAAAACACAAGTTAAAAACAAACACAAATTACAGTGGCATTCACTATAAACATTTATTATAAACGCCCAACCTAAATATTTAAAGTGAAACTGAAACTAGCGGCGTGGTTGCTGGAAAATGCGTGATACAAACACACTTGCCTTTCTCATTCGTCACCAATCCGAAAGTCTTTCGCTTTGCACTTGACCTGACTGCTTTAAATAAGTCGCCTTGGAAATCGCAGTACGTTTCAGATGATAAAAAATCGTGATTTATAATCCAGAAAATAGCTATATCCATTTTCATGAAAATACGTGTGGAAAATGGAATCTTTGCTAAATAAAACGACAAATTATTCCCATGTTTTTCCCACGAAATTACAGTGCCTGTGAGCAGGAAGGATAAATTGGCATTTGTTCTCTGGAAAGTCTACAGAGCATTTTAAGCATTTTTAAAACAGTAGGCTACCTATACAAGGCATTTTTTAAATAAATGAACACTTTCACATTTTTAAAACAAGTAACTATTTACAATTGTACCAGTTTTGCACAGGGTGTATGTTTTGATTTTTTATTTTGTTTTTGAGCTGTGCGGCTTGGACGCGGCATCCATCAAAAATAGACTAGGTGCCTATCTTTAGCGACGCGGCGCAGAGAGTGCAGCAACGCGGCTAGTGTAAACACAAGCATTGACGAGAGTGGCCGCGATCAGCTCCGGTGGCCATGTTGGAGTGGCATGATGGAATAAATCAGGGGTTACATACTGCACTACAGACTACGGTGCCATCTATTGGATTTTACTGACATTGCATCAAATTAGCCATTTTGAACCAACTGCTTCACGGGCCGTATGAAAACTCCCGGCGGGCCGCAGTTTGCCCACCTCTGCTCTAGGACCTTGGTTTCCAACTGAAATACAAAACTTGCTCTCATCTGAAAAGTGGACTTTGGACCACTGGGCAACAGTCCAGGTCTTCTTCTCCTTAGCCCAGGTAAGACGCTTCTGACGTTGTCTGTGGTTCAGGAGTTGCTTAACAAGAGGAATACAACTGTAGCCAAATTCCTCGACACGTCTGTGTGTGGTGGCTCTTGATGCCTTGACCCCAGCCTCAGCCCATTCCTTGTGAAGTTCACCCAAATTCTTGAATCGATTTTGCTTGACAATCCTCATAAGGCTGCGGTTCTCTCGGTTGGTTGTGCATCTTTTTCTTTCACACTTTTTCCTTCCACTCAACTTTCTGTTAACATGCTTGGATACAGCACTCTGTGAAAAGCCAGCTTCTTTGGCAATGAATGTTTGTGGCTTACCCTCCTTGTGAAGAGTGTCAATGATTGTCTTCTGTACAACTGTCAGATCAGCAGTCTTCCTCATGATTGTGTAGCCTAGTGAACCAAACTGAGATACCATTTTGAAGGCTCAGGAAACCTTTGCAGGTGTTTTGAGTTGATGTCTGTCAGTATATTCTAATTTGTTGAGAGTAAATTGGTGGGTTTTTGTTAAATGTGAGCCAAAATCATCACAATTAAAAGAACCAAAGACTTAAACTACTTCAGTCTGTGTGCATTGAATTTATTTAGTACACAAGTTTCACAATTTGAGTTGAATTACTATAATAAATGAACTTTTCCACGACATTCTAATTTAGTGAGATGCACCTGTAGTTTTTATCCTGTGAATTTTAGCAGTGGATACAATAAACTTATCACTTTGGTATCTCTGAAAGTTTGGCTAACAAATCTATGTTTGATGCTGTTGTACAGTTAAGGTCAATAGACTAAATTGAAAACTACAGATATATTTTCTAAAAAAGCAAAGTGTCTTAAGTTGAAGGTCAGCTACAGTATGTTAACAATTTCCCTCAAGGTGTTTTCTGAAAATGGATCCGCTTACACTGTTCGTCTCAGACAGGGCATTGTATCTCAGACCGGTTTAGCCTTCTACAGAAAAAAAAAAGATAGTTTGTGAGAGTGAACATGAACAGTTGTTTTCTAGTTTGTTTGCTTTGGAACAGACATGAGATGCCTGTTGAATTGTTTTTAACTATTGTTGCATAATGAGTAGTGCTTTGACAGCTCATAGCACAGTTTTGCTTTGCATTTATGTGAATTTGTGAACATCTGTACTGTATGTATTTTAGTACATTTTATGTACATTTGCACAGAAGTACATTTTGTAAACTTTATTCAGTATTGGCCATGATGTTAATATTTCTGGTAAAAATACCATTAGTGTTAATATTGTAAAACCATGGTAAATTTAGTAGTGGTAGTATCATGCTTTGAGGTTTCGTGTTTTTTTTTTTTTTTTTTTTTAATTTTATTTAAAATTTTTCACATTTTAGAGAACAATCCCCCAACTCCCATGCCAGCAACACTAATGTTATATATATATATATATATATATATATATATATATATATATATATATATATATATATATATATATATATATATATATATATATATATACACACCTCCATAAATATACACCGCTCATATTGTGCACCTATACAAAAACACATACAGACGTCTCTACATATACAGAATCATTTAAAAAAAATTCTTACCATTACCAATGAATACTCATAAAATCATATATTTTATCAAATTAACCACACCACTTAAAGAAGAAGGTTATCATTGGTCACCTTCCAAATATTCAAAGGAGGACTTCCAAATCTGTATATGAATCTCTTTGGTTTACCCGCAATCTCGTATCTAATCTTTTCCATATGTAACACATTGTCTTGTTTGCTATGCTCCTCCCATATTGAACTTTCTGGATTTGATTAAAACTATAGAGGTTTCTTATAAAATTGTGTATTTCTTCTTTGTGTTTTTTTGTGTTCGACAGCCTGTAGTGTTTGTGTTGGTGTGACGCTCTCTTTGTGGTTTAGCATGCTAACTGCCTCTCATCTCTGAGGTTAACCCAGCGTAGCCCCTCGGCACCATCAACCTACTCTTCCATCATTCCTTGCAGTCCTCTTCTCACCGCCATCCTCTGTCCCACTTTCCCCTCACATGCTCCTCTCCTAACTTTCCACCTCCCATCCTTCATTGTTTCTTCTTCTGTCTCCCCCTCCACCCCTAGTTCCCTGGCTGCTAATCCCTGAGCGCTAGCGTTAGTGTTTCTCAGTGCGCTCTGCGGACGTAGTGCTATCTTTACTCGTCACACTTAATCATGTCCTCTTGCGTGTCTTCTGTCCCTTCCTGTTACTCTTTCCTTCCTTCTACTCACTGTACCTGGCCCTCAGTGCATTCCTGTCCTATCATGATAAGATAAGAGTTTGTAACTGGTTCTCAAGGAGAATAACCTGCTGGTTAACATCATAATAGTGCCTGATCCTTAAAGTTTATATGTGTGTGATGAATTGCGTTCCCAAAGCAAGGGATGTTCGTAATTCACTTCACCTGACAATTTTTAAAATAAATATTAAATATATATAAGTTCATTTCATTTGTAATAATAATTGTTATTATTTTATATGTATTGTGGAATTGCAAGTGCATTAAACACTGTACTGTATTAGATTGTGAGTACATTCATAGCTTGCTGGCTTAGTCTTGCTGTAGCTTACAAAAATATACCACGGTAACCATACTTTCTGCCAGAATACCATAGTTACAACAGCTTTTGTTACTACTGTGATGTGAGTAATGTGAGAGAGTGTGTTCTGGGTGGTTTCTAAATGGCTTTGGCTTGATGCTTCTTGGCTGAAAACACTGAAAGAGCCCTTTTTATCACCCCAAAAATCATTAATCCTATCACTGTTAATCTAAAGGAATATAATGATTTGAGAGATCATTCATGACTGTAGCACAAACAGTGGCATGTTCAATGAAATGACTAAAAATTATGATTCAGTTATTCAAAGAAAGTGTTTAAATGTACAAATTTAGTCAAAATTTGTAGATTAATATTTTTGTTAATGAAGAAAAATGGTAAAACGTCTTACCATGTAGTTCATTTAACATGGTACACATTCATTTGAATTAAATTTTATCATACAAATTAGATTTATCTTACCATTTTAGATAAATTTTAGTTTTTTCATTAAATATTTTATATAAATATAGATTTATTTTATTGTGTTTTACTGGACAGATTCACATGGCTCACTTTGTAGAGTTAACCTGGCAAAGTGACCCGGTCGTTTAACTAATGAGTCGAATCCTCTTGTGTTCTTCTTTGGGAACTAAATGAATTGTTCTAGTCAGTTGAGCCTGCAGTCACGGATGCCCTCATGATTTCATGAAATAATAAAGAGTACAATAAAATGGGTCACAATGTCTCTGAGATTAACCTGCTTGTATCCTTTCTAAATATGGCTAAATATGCCTTGGTGATTCAGTAGCTACTGATAGATGTGTGGCAGTTTTTGTTTGGTGTTTGGAAGGTCAGTTAGTCCAGTGATTCCCAACAAGGTTACTAAAGCAGTTTCCAGGGGGACTTTTCTGATAAACATCTATAAGAGGATTACTAATACATTAAAAGAACAATTTTTCATCAGATCATTTTAAGTAAAGAATACAAACAAATAAAACAAATATATTTTAAAATAATATTAGTGAGAATGCTAAATGATTTATGGTAATACATAGAGTAAAAAGAGCACATTTATGCTTTGGTGTTGATTAAAGTGATACTTGAGCCTTGCTGATGGGATTGTGGGTGTATATACTTAAAATTGAAGAAGAAAAACAACAACTCTAATTCATAATTCAGTGTAAAGGCTCCTACAGGCAGGTGAAAATATTTGTGTGAACTTCTCTTAAGGTGTTTTTTATGTGTTTTCTGTTTTTCCTTTCAGACTGTCTGTTCAAGTTGTGTCCAATGAACAGGTACTCAGCCCAGAAACAGTTCTGGAAAGCAGCAAAACCTGGTGGAAACAGCACCACAGACACCGTACTACTCACCAAATTACATGTGAGTTCAATGCATAACATGTCAGGCTTAGGCTTCCTCTATAAAAGCTTGTTTCTGCCATGGGACAAAAAATAAAGTAATAAATTGCGACTTTTTGTTGCACAAT